>VZTG01003083.1:1712167-1790392 GCA_013397845.1 Melanocharis versteri
GTGTTGTGGCTGGGAGAGAGGCCGGGAATGCTAAGTTGGTGCAGGACTGGAAACCAAAGAATTTGTGCCCGAGGCGCAAGCGGCTTCTTTTTCATTGCGTGCCCGTCAGTTGGAACTAATTCTGCACAGAATTTCAAGTGAGCCCAAGTGGGATTATCTGTGCAATGCCCGCGGTCTCCAATGGGCAGTTTATTCAGGCCTCTGGACAGGATTTAGTGTGGGCTCTGATGTGTGCAGATTCCAGGGTTATCCTTTCTTTGATCGTGCTTTACCTATGGAAAAAAATCTCTGCAAACAGTCCGCTTTTAGTCATGTAAAGTTAAAGCAATCTTTTCTGCTTGAAGAATGTATGAATGCTTCTCTATAAAGTCCTGGGCTCTTTTTTTTCACATATATCCCATCTTGTTGCAATTTCCTCTTTTGGACCTCTTTGAAACTAGCTGCAGTGTTTAAAAAAGAATCTGAAGGAATCCCTCGGATGCTGAGGTTTGTGTGAAGGAGGGTGATGTGTAAAATATTATAAAGCTTCTTTGAACTGCCTTACAGTCCCCGCCCTGTGCCTGGCATGAGCGGCCTCACATGGCTCTCGAAGCTGAACTTTACTCGTTCCGTTTGCAGACAGCAAATGAAAGTGCTGCTGTGCTTGTTCCTGTGGAATGGGGTGTTGGACGTGGGAAAGCTCTCGGCAAGTCAGAGCAGTGCTTTTTTACAACTCTATGTCTTGTTGGGTCCAGTCTGGAGAGAGAAGTATGGGATACCCAACAATTGCCCTTTTAGTTCTTGATTTGTTTCAGAGCTACACTGTACAGTGTTACACAAGTCTGTGTGAAAGTGTAAATTGAAAAATTGTGCTTTGTAGAGCTTGGGCTTCTGTGTTCAGCTTGCAGTAAGTATTTTAAGCAGGCCACAGGGATGTATGGTATCAGTTGTCTTATCAAGAGATAAAATTATTTCTCTGTTTTGTCTGATGTACTGTTAAAGAATATGGATCATACTACAGCCTCTGTTTCTCTTCCACAGTCCATGAAATTCACCAGTAAAACCATTCTCACAGTACTTACGAAGAGACAGTAAAAGTAGTTTTAGTCAAGCTTTTTATTCCCTGGTTCATGTGTGCTACAATACTGAGTCCTTCTTGCACAAAGGCATTTCATTAATCCCTCTGGTTTATTCTGCCACTGGAGTTGTGTAGTCTGAAATTATTACACAACCTGATAACACGCAGATTATGAAAGATGGGCTCTTGAGGGGAGATTCTGTTGACAAGTAATATATTTTCTGAATAAGATTTGGTTGCCAAGATGATGGTGTAGTAACATGCCCAAAAGGCATTCAGTCTGTTGTGCAGTTAGGCAAAGCATGTACATTTCCAAAGCAGCGGTGCATTATGAATATGTTTTTCAAAAACTGAGACAGTGTGCTTTGCTTAAATTGCTGGTGTGCACTGAGGATGGGAAAAGATGTTTGAATGCAAGTTAAGTTTTAATTGAAGCTTACAGTTAATTAAAAATGAATCGTCACGATGGCTTTGACTTTGTTAAGGAAATATCTGTTTGTTAAAGGTGTAGTTTGTAAAAACTGAAGGAAATACTTGCAATAAAAGCACTTCAGAGAAAACAGGACCTGCGTATTACTTTCAAGGAAGTAATTTCTGTGAACTGTGGCATGTATTGCAACACAAGTAGTGGGGTGGTAGATATGACACACCAGTTCTTGCAGTCTTTACTTGTTCTACCTTTCATTAAAGAAAGTACAGCCTTTGCCTGGACAAGAGCTAAGTCAGTCTGATCCTGAATTTGCTCAAACACATCACTTTGAGTACTTCACCAGCTGGAGTGGAAAAATTCAGTGAACTGAAAAAAAAAATTTGTGTTCAAAATTACTTACGTGGGCAAAAAATTTGATTAGGTTAGTTGTAAAGATTGAACCTACTTGCTTTGGGGTGTGGAAGAGCTTTTTCTTTTAGATAAGCAGTGCACACATTTCCATTGAAATGGGTAGAGTCTCTGCTTTAGCTGATGATAAATTTCTGCAGTTTTGTAACAGTGCCTTGGCTTCCTAGAGCAGGATGGATACATTCTTAAAAGTGGAAGTTGCAAGAGTTTCTTAAGAGGCAGTTAAGTTTCATAACATGTGGTGTGATCAGTTGTTGCAGATTATTTTTTCCTCAACTTTTTTGGTTTTGACTCAGGGTTCCATTTTAGCTTTCCACCACTATGCTTGCTAGTTGAAATGTGTGGACACATGTAGATGGAACAAATATCAATTGATGCGGAGCAATGAAAAAACCCCACAAAACTAACTTGAAGCAATGATTTTACCCTTGCTTTGTGTAGATCCAGGATTTTGGTGTTCTAGTGTACTTTGGTTTGGTTTCCTACTGAAGGACCGTATTTCAAAGTTAAGGCCTTTTTTGCATTTCTGATAGTAGAAATTCATTTAATTAACCTGCAGTTTTAACAAGATTTTTTTCCCAATTTTCAGATAATTTATTAAATTTTTCTACTTTTTGTTTTTTTTTTATTTCCACACGCTACCATTTTAGGTGGTTTAAAACTTTTTTAATCAAGACCAGGAGTTCATAGAAGTATGGTTAAGTATAAAGT
Organism: Melanocharis versteri; assembly: GCA_013397845.1. Classification (NCBI taxonomy): domain Eukaryota; kingdom Metazoa; phylum Chordata; class Aves; order Passeriformes; family Melanocharitidae; genus Melanocharis; species Melanocharis versteri. Next base: position 1,714,774 of record VZTG01003083.1, read on the forward strand.
TAATAAAATTAAAGGAATGAAAGCTTTAAACAAGCATGTAAGGCTTATTGATTAACTCAAATACATAAATATTTACTAATATGTTTGAACCATGGTTTAAAGCTAATTCTCTTGGTTCCCTGTGTGTGAGTACTTACTAAGGGATGGACACTAACCATAATTTGTATTTTGCTAGTGTTTTGCATGTTTTTATTCTCTTATTACGGTTATGTTGGGGATGTTGGGCGGGAAGGTTTATTACTATCAAAAGAAAATATTCTGATTAAAGTTTTAGTGAAAGTGTTGTCTAATCCTAACATGCATGGTAAATGTACATGTGGGAGACAAAAGTGACACTTTCGTAGTCAGTTTGTCCTGTTTTACAAGTAGGATCAAATATTTTAAGATTATCCTGCTAAGGATGAAAAGTAAATGTTGGTAGAAGAGAAAGTGAGATGAAACTGCATTTTCAACCTTCTTAGTATTCTTCATCCACTTTCCTGTACTTCAGTAGCAATGGCTGATGTTGAGAATGATGCTGTTTACACCAGTAAAATCAGAAAAATGCTATTTTCCACACTCAATAAAGGTTTTTAAAGAGCCTCCTTACCCCTTTTAAGCTTTATGGCAAGTAAAAAGCCAAGGTTGGTACTCCCAAGTGGTCAAGTAGTGCCACCCCTTCCAGGTGCATAAGGACGACAGTGATCATTACGTAAATTACAGTAATGTAGATAAATAAATCTGTGCCCTTCTATTGCACTTCAAATGAAATATATACCTTGTCATGGAATAACTCAATGTTTGCCACTTGCAAATACCCTCTTCACATAACTTTATATTCACTTGTTGGTACCTTATGGCACAGCTGCCTCTGAAATGGGCCTATGTATTTTTAAGGCAAGTTATAGTTGAAGTATGAATTCATGCTGCTGTTGAAGAATGTTCTGGATGTTATCCCAGATAGTTCAATGGGAAAGACTATCCCAGATACTTAAAAATGTTTGATAAACCAACTTGTACAATATTTCAAACTCATGAAGATGTAAATGTAGAAAATGTTGGTTCCTCTCTTAGCCAAAGATTAGGCAATTTAGTATTTTACAACATGTATCTGGGTGTTTACTGGAGACAGTAAATTTCCATATCCAGTTTCAGTAGAAGATGAAAACAAGAATTGCATTTTTTAATGTCCTCTTTAGAAATCGGAATTATTATTCTGTCAGCTCTAATGTGGTACAGTGAAATGGTTCCTAAGTTATACAATTATAAATGCTCCAGAACTTTCTGCAAAAGTTAATCTTGCATTACCAATCCCTGCATGTGCATCAGAGCCCGGACAAGTCCTGATGCCACGGTTTTAATTCCTCCACTCAGTGAGTGGCTCCAGTTCTGTGGAAAGCTGTCCTTGTTTCCTCTGCATTGGTGTGAATTTCTGCTGCCAGATAAATCAGTGGAGTCTGATTTCAGGGCCAGGCTGACACAGGTTCCTGTGCTTCAGTCACCCCTTCAGGTGGTGGTCCTTGGCATGGAGAAGGGAGCTCTCTAACAGATAAGTCCTTGAGCTGTCAGCAGGGTCTAGATTGAACATTCACTTCAACCAGATCAGAGGCTCCCTTTCTCTCAAAGTACAGCTGATTGGCACTGGGGTGGGGTGGGTTATCAAATGCTTCAGATTTGTGTATTTTAATGTTGAGGAGTTGGGGTCTGATAAAGTGATATTTTAAAGGTACAGTCCTGAGCAAACAATAACACAAGTGGTAATCTTGGGTCTTCTTGACTTGTAGCCACCCTACATCATGTTGCAGTGCAGCAGAGATTATGTCTGTGCTGTTTTTCCATACCATGAGGTACAAAGTGCAAGACCCCAAAAACGCCAGCAACGACCGGTTTGTTCTTTCAAAGGTAAATAAAGAATTACTGTTTTGCTGTCCTGTTGCAGTCTGCTAGTAAAGAGCTGTCTGTCTGTAGATTAAATTGACTTGTCTTCTATGACTTGTGCTTACATACACTTATATCTGCACAGAAGTCTGTTGGAAATATTTGAGAGCCTGGAATTTGTCTGCTTCAGAAAGAAAGAAGCTGGCTGAATTATGTTGTAGCATAAGTTAAAAAGGGTCTTTGTAATGTGTGCTGATAAGTCTTAACTTCCCTATGTTAAGTTGCTCTAATGTTAAATAATATTGTATTGTCTATATAATCTATCGAGATGCAATAAGGTCTGTTTTATTTTGGCATAATCAGTTTTCTAATGAAGCAGTTGCAGTTGGCTTTTGTGCTCTCTTGTTAAATGCAGCCGTGCTGTTCTGCCTGCAGCCACGTCACAGTGGGCATTAATTCCTACCAGCTTCTCAGGGAGCATTACATGAAACAGGGCAGGTTAGTGAGCAGTTTGTAGTTTGCATTCCTACTGTAACAGTATGGTATTAAAGTCAGTGCTACTTCTGAAGCCACTGTGGGTCAGAAAACGCTTAAACCCCAATCTGTGCTGGCTGTTAGTGTTTCTGTCCCCTTTTACATTGTGCCCTTGCAAATCACAGGGATATATTGCTCATATGACATAAAGGCAGGTGAGTGGCCTTCAGAAAACATAATGATGTAGAACATGGCAGATGAAGCGCTCCAATGAGGCACATTCCATCTTTGAGCCAGAATTTCTCAAGTGGTGGTTCACAGTAATGCTGTGTAGCCCCTGGTGAATGTCCTTGTGCTGGGTGTAACTGTTGCCGTTTCTGGTGGCCACTCTGAAAGAAGGAATTGAGTGAGAAGCAAGCAGTTGATGCTGAGGCAGTGAAGCACTGAGAGAGTCACTTCCTCATGTTTGCTTTAGCTCTCTAATTAATCAGTGTTTCTGTCCAGAGTTACTAAATGGCTTCAAACCTCTGCATGCTCTTTTGATTCCTGATGACTCCAGGAGTGGAAGATGACTGCTCCACAAAGGTCTGAGTGTACAAAGCTTAAAACTTTGCCTGTTGTCACTCACTGCATCCTACCTTGAGTACATTCGTGTTGAAGGAAGTTTTAGTGAGATAACACCGCTCATCCTGCTGGGATGCTCTAAGCAGGGGCGTGGGGAACTTGGAAAGAAGCATCACTGTGGATGTGTGCATTGTAAAACCCTTTAATAACTCCCTGCCTTCCTAATGGGCACAAGAACCTGATTTCAGGGTTTGTCAGCTTTGTAGAGTTTTGTCTTGATACTTGGGATTTGTCAAACTTGTGCTTTGTTTACAATTTCTGTTTCTCTCTAGGGTCACGCAGCACCTATTTTATATTCTGTTTGGGCAGAGGCTGGCTTTCTACAAGAAGCAGAATTACTCAACCTGAGGAAAATTGATTCTGTCCTAGAAGGACACCCAGTGCCAGTAAGTGCTCATAATCTTTGATACAAAATTATGTTTTCTGTGAAACAATAAGTGCACGTATTGCACAGGACTTTTGGTTGCCAGCTGTACAGTACAGGAAAGATAAAGACTTCTAAGAAGGATGATGGCATTTATGGCTTCACAACTGAATTTGAATTTTAACTGTTTGAATGAGCATGTAAAAATTACCTTTATTGTTGTAGTGAAGTTCTCCTACAGTGCTGCATGGCAGTATTTTCCATTTTACAAATGTTTAGGTAAAGTTCCATCCAGGCTTCACTTGTCCTTTAAGCAGCTTTGAGGTATTTCAAAAGTTTAGACCCAGTTTGGTCACCTCATTGGTCTTTCCATTCCCAGCCAGTTGTTTCAATTGATTCTTTTTTACACCAAATCATCAGTTCTTAACTGTTGCCATCTGAAGCATAGCTGAGAAATTCCATTCCATCTCAGAGAGCCCAGTTAGCTTGTGACAGTCATCATAAAGGAACCCACCCTGCAGGGAAATAGGGGGTTCAAGGCAAGATTTAGAGGGACTTGCACGTTGTTATGGCTGAGAATCTGCATTTTGATGTATGTTGAATCATCTTCTAGCACTGGAAATTACTTCCTCTGTTTTTTAACTGTAAAATAATTGTTGTCTTTTTATTCTCAGAGACAAGCATTCACTGATGTGGCTACTGGATCCCTTGGGCAGGGTCTTGGTGCTGCTTGTGGAATGGCGTACACTGGCAAATTCTTTGACAGAGCCAGGTAATTCCATCTTCATATTTCATTATTATAGGCATTCAATGGGAAAATTTTGTTAAAATAAATTACATAGATTCTCCTTTATTCTATTCTCCATTCCCAAATCTAATTTCAAATTCAGGTTTTAAATGATAGATAATTACAAAGCTGTTGCTAGTGACACTACCAAGGGTTTAAAGATTAGCAGCAATTACTGTATATGTGTGCTTCTTCTGTAACCTGACAGCATTGCAAGCTGATGTTTCTGAACAGGGAAGACAGGGAGTTGTTGGAGTAGCCTCTAACTTCCAGAGAGTAACTGATATCCATTTTGAGACTGGATGCGTCCCTTTAGAAGGAAAGTGCAAGCTGGAGATGTCTGTTCAAAGTCAGATGACAAATAATGGAGAACGTTGGATAAGGAACTGTTATGGCCAATAATAGCATAATTGAATCATAAAGTAGGGCTCCAAAATGTTATCAGAAAGGCACTTGACTCCACAGAGACAAAAATGACTGCTCCTGCCATTTGTTTTGTGCACAAGAAAAGAAGATGTCTAAAGGCAAATCTGTATGAGGAAGAAAATAGCCTGATGTGGTTGATATATTTTATTTGACAGTTCTAGTACATCTGAGCATAGGCTGCCCAGTTAATGTGTCCTACACTTCACTAGCTTGACATCATTTCTGTGAAAGATGACTTGCTGATTTTAATTGAGTTTAGCAGATGCTACGTGTGGAAAAAATCTAACCAGTGCTTACATGACAAAAGGAAAAGGTGGTCTTGCGTGCAGCACTGGGAGCAGCTTAAGTGCAAGGAGTTCACATTTAGCTGAAGGCAGGTGGGAATCAGATCAAAAGTCTGTTATAGCTTCATGTTGAGTAAAAAAAATCACTGACAGCCATCTTAATTATTTTGTTTTAAAATTATATATTTGAAGGCTAATTTACTGGGTTTTTTTAATGTTAGTGGGTAATCAACATTTACAAAGTTTTGTCATCCAGAAAAAAAGTGACAATAAAAGACAAATTCTGTGGCTGAATTTGGTAGAGATGAGGCAGTACTCCTGCTAACTGAGTTTTACCTAAATAAAAGGCATCAGTGGTTGGAGAAATAGTCTACAAAGTCATATCATGTTGGTTATCTTTTTCCTGAACTCTGAATTTCTTATGCGGCATGCTTTAATCCATAGCTGAGCTCATCCACAATTTAGAGTTTCCTGAAATTAATTCCTGTTGGTTGTCCTTCCAGAGCATATATGGGAGGAATGAGGAGGCAGAGGTAACTGTCCTTGCATTGTTCAGGATCTTGCTGAGTCACAGTGACAGTGCTCAATGGGCCTTTCAGTCAAGCCTTGCAATGGGAGGCTTAAGACTTGATTTTTTTGAGACAAAGGTTTGGAAAGGAGTGCAGTATTTCTCATCTTATTTTTCTAACGTGTAACAACTCAGAACTATTTTAATTTGATTTATCTAAGGTTACATAACCTTAGCTGAGGTGAATGCATTGAACAATAGGAATTGAGTTTGAGATGGAAAAATGAAGTGAATTCTTACTGCAATTATTGGAGGAGTTTTGATTTAGTAGTGCTTACGCATCAAACCTAATTTATTTTCGTTTTTAATTTCTTCTAGCTATCGAGTGTACTGTCTGCTTGGAGATGGAGAGTTATCTGAAGGCTCCGTTTGGGAGGCAATGGCCTTTGCTGGCTTTTACAAGCTTGATAATCTTGTTGCTATATTTGATATTAATCGCCTTGGACAAAGTGACCCTGCTCCTCTGCAGCATCATGTTGAAATCTACCAGAAACGCTGCGAGGCCTTTGGGTATGTGAGTGGGAGAAGTTCAGGATAATCTCTCATTTGAAAATGTATGTTTTATTTGCTTCTCAGAATTGTTCAAATGAGCTTTCAGCTCTAAAGGATTCCATCAGCAAGGGAGATGGTCTTTCATAATACCTGATATTGGTCAACTTTATGGCTGCAGCAGGAATATTAAAAGTGGCAGAATTTGTTGGTTTTGAGGAAAAATAAGGACTGCTCACTCAGATAAATCTGTTAGGGGTCTTAAAACTGTTTTTATCACAATAAATTCAGGTTTTATAACTGACCACATGTCCTATCATAGAAAGTAGATCAGAAAAAAACAGCCTGGAAAGTAAGAGAGTTCTTTGTGTATTGGCTTTCATCTAGTTTCATATTTTTATGCAGATGTAAAGCCCATGCTAAAAAATTGTCAAATACAATAGAAACCAAATGATGCCAGAGTGTTTTGGGGTTTTTTAAATCAACGTCTATTGTCAGTTTTCATCTTATTTCTAGATGTTTGATTTGCTCTTGTGATGAAAAATGGTCATTATGTCTGAAGAACTGTAGGATAACTTAGTTATCTGTGGGCTGTGAATTTTGCTCATAGCTGTTGATCCCCCTGTGACTCATTTTGCATTATAAAAAAGAAGCTGTGCTATTTTTTATGGTCTCAAATAAATGCTAGTTTGTGTTTCTGGCGTACTTTGGGTCTCTTAAAAAGACACTGCAGTGGAATGAAATTAGTATTTGTTATTGTTATTGCTGACTACTAGAGAGTGTCACATGCTAAAACCCTTTAGAAACAGTTGATCTGTTTGTGTTCTTAGCTGGCATGCCATCATCGTGGATGGACACAGTGTGGAGGAGCTTTGCAAAGCCTTTGGCCAGGCCAAACATCAGCCAACAGCCATCATTGCAAAGACTTTTAAAGGCAAAGGCATATCAGGTAATAAAACAATTACTGCTTTGCATACACATGTGGGTATGATGTATACCTAGTGCTGCAGTGAAGGTACCTGAGCAACAGCATGCAGAAGGTCTTTCACCCTCTGGACCTCTCAGCAACGTTATTGCTGAGAAAATTGGTTTGGTGCTATCAAGTGAGACGTGTGCCAGCTATGGAGCGTTGTATCCATGGGATGGAGTAAATGCACACTCAGTGTGTTGCCATGATTCCCTTTAGCCACAGCTTTTAGCAGCACTCTGTGAGCTTGCCTTTCTGACCAGATAAATATTAATAACAGCAGGGAATATCTTCATTCCTTTTCATAGAGTAAGCAAGCAAAGTTCATTATTTGCAGTGACGCAGGGAAAAGCAGCGTTTCAGCCAGAGAGGTGATTTGGCTGTTAGTGCCAGGTGCACAGATAAGAGTCGTCAGAAGCTATTAAAATAAAGCTGTAAAATACCAGGTCTAGTTTGAATTGGACACCTTGGTTAACTGTTTTTTCAAACTTAACTGAGTTTGTTTAAATAGAACTAACTGTTGAAATTTCATGGGAAATGTTCACACTGATTTACTCGTTGCTTCCTGAAACACTTAGGTCTGTTAGGTGCAAATTTACAAATAATTTCAGTAGAAGATGCTGAGATTTTGTCACAAGTTTGGAATATATGTAATTTGATTATATAAAATTCCTCCTATTCATTTAAGTATGTCTGTCTTAATGCAGTTGAATACTACTGTAATTGTTCAAGGAATTTCTTCCTTGGAAGACAATACTAGACTGTCATACTCCACTGCACTTTTATCTGGGTAAAATCTGCAGCTAAAAACCTAAATTGTTTTTATACTTTTCTTACTTGTAATGTGATTTTAAATACACAGGTGTTGAAGATAAGGAAAGCTGGCATGGAAAGCCCCTTCCAAAAAATATGGCTGAACAAGTCATTCAGGAAATAGATGACAGAATCCAAAACAAGAAGAAGCTTTCTCCAGCCCTTCCAGAAGAAGATGCACCTATAGTAAATATTAGAAACATTAAGATGCCATCTCCACCAACTTACAAAGTGGGAGAAAAGGTATTCCCTTCTTTTCCATTGTTTGTCAGATTTTTCAAAGTGTGAGACTGTTTAACTGGATGGCAGGAGGTTTTGTGTTATCCCTTGCCACAGTTTCAACTACCCACCTCTTCTCAGTAGGCAGACACCTGTTTCTGTGGTGTGACACAGACAATCAACTCGCTGGGTATCGAAAGGGTATATAAATATATTAAAATATGAAGATTCAAATCATTCTTCTTTGTTTCATGAAAATTATCAATTTTCTAAACTACTTTATGTGCAGTTAAAATTAAAGAAACTCCTTGAGGGTCACTGAATTTCCATGATTGGAAAGCAAGCATTTCCTAGCGGGATTGGTGGGGAGTTGCCAATTTCAGCAGAGATGTATTTTCTAATTCTTTATTGTGGGTTTGTTTACTCTTCTGTTTGTCACCGTTCTCATATGTACTTTTGATACTGCTATCATTTGAAAACAATAAAATAGGAAGGAAAAAAAAGCCTCTAGAAAGCAGCCAGTTAGAGCAGCCCTGGTGTGTTTTCCTTTTGCAGTGGGCCACCCGCAAGGCTTACGGGGTTGCACTTGCAAAACTGGGCCACGCTAATGACCGAGTGATTGCTCTGGATGGCGACACAAAGAACTCCACCTTCTCTGAGCTCTTCAAGAAGGAACATCCCAGCCGCTTCATTGAGTGCTACATTGCTGAGCAGAACATGGTAACTGCTCCCTTGGCTTGTTGAAAGATCGGTATAACCGTTCTGTGTGAGTGCCCTTAGAGTGGGGGGTCTAATTGCTTTTCAAATAAAGGTATGAGGCAATTGTAGCAATAACCAAGTTAGGAACCTTGTTCTAATTTCCATTTTGCTAAAGAAGGGCGCTTTTAGTAAATACCAGTCCAATAACATAGGTAAATCCATTCCCTGTAAGTAATGATGATTTTTGTCTGCTGGAGATAGCAAGACCGTGTCTGTTGGACTGAGAACATAAGCCTTTGATCCAGGAGAAGAAAGAGGGAGATAAGCCTTAAAAATCTGTGAGTGGCTTCTTGAAGCAGATAAAGAAAAGAAGCTGCCAGTCAGAGCCAACAATAACAGCTGGCATTTGAAGCATGGAGCAGAGGAGATGCAGGAGGATAGATACTGGGAGGGTGAGTTGCCTCCTTTCCTTTCTGGAAGTGCCAGCAATTAGAAGCAGGACTTAACAGAGATTTTTAATCTGTGTTGAGAGCTTCTTGCTAAATATTTAGGGCAAGAAGTCCCACAGATGATGTCCTGGAAACAACTGATAAATGAGGAATTCACTGTTCTTGTCCAATGTCCCTCTTTCAGGTGAGCGTTGCAGTTGGTTGTGCCACTCGTGACAGGACCATTGCTTTTGCCAGCACCTTTGCCACCTTCTTCACGCGGGCGTTCGACCAGATCCGCATGGCTGCCATCTCCGACAGCAACATCAACCTCTGCGGCTCCCACTGCGGGGTTTCCATCGGTAAGGGCACCCACGGCTTCCTAGCAGCAGCCCCATCCACTCAGTGATAAGTGTCTGGCAGTCAGATGGATCCTGCTCTATGGAGGCCAGCTGTACTGTAGCTGGGGTGGTGTAACAGTGGCAGCATTGATAGGAGGAAGTCGTATTTGCAAATCCACTTTTGTTGTATTTAGAAAGAATGAGAAAAAATTTCAAGCTGTCATCATCTTTTTTTTCCTCTTTGACCTGATGAAAATAGGACTTTTCCCTACAAACTTTTTTACTGTACAAGTAAAGACTGATATAAAAGGATTGGACTGAAACTGAGGGGTTTAGGTTCCATTTCATCTTTGCAGTTGATATCTTCTGTGCAGAGAATGGTCATGTGCTTACTGTACCTTTGTTTCCCAGTCTCTAAAGTGAGAAACTAATGATACTGTTCTTGCATAGATGCTCTTGTCTGTCAATCTGAAAAACACTTTAGAGATCACATATTTGAAATAACTACTTCAACTAATCCCAGTATTTTTTACTACTGAAATTGTTAATATGGTGATTAAAAAAATCCAAAACCTCTTACATACTGATGAAACAGGAACTGTGAAGCTGTTACATCATTCAGAAAATTGAATCATAGAAAGTTTTGGGTTGGAAGGGACCTTAAAGGTCATCTCCTTCCAACATCTGCCACTAGACCAGGTTGCTTAAAGACAGGCAGGACTTACCCTTGGTTGTCTTGAATCACCCCCGTGTCCCCCATGTGCTAAGGTACAGCTCCTAGGAGGATCTGTTCCAGGATCTTCCCAGGCACAGGGTGGTAGCTGGTAGTTCCCAGGATCCTCTGTTTTCCCCTTTTTAAAACTGAGTGCAGTGTTTCCCTTTTTCCAGTCACCAGGGACTCCACCTGGTGCTGCTGTGACTTTTCATGGGGAGTGTCTTGGCAGCTACATCAGCCGATTCCCTCGGGACTCTGGGATGCATCTCCTCAGCTCCCATAGACTCTTGTATGTTGAGGTTCCTCAGGAGGTCACGAGCCTGGTCTGTTGTGGTTTAATCCCAGCTGGACACCAAGTACCACCCAGCCACTCACACGCTCCCTGACCCTGCAGTGGGACTGGGAGGAGAATCAGAAAAAAACTTGTGAGTTAAGAACAGTTTAATAAATGAAACAAAGTAAAACATGCTGCTACTAATAATAATTGTAATTATAAGAATAAACCCTGAAAAACAAGCATAATACAATTTCTCATCACCATCCAGCCTGTCCCTGAGCTGTGGTCAGCCTCTTCCAGCCAACTCCCCCCAGTTTATATGCTGTGCATGGCATTCTGTGGTATGGAATGTCCCTGTGGCCAGCTTGGGTCAGCTGTCTGGGCCATGGTCCCTCCCAGCTTTTTGTCCATCTCCTCACTGACAGAGCATGAGGACACTGAGAAGTCCTTGATTTGGGATAACACCACACAGCAACAACCAAAACATTGGTGTGTTATCGACAGCATTCTCATCCTAAATCCAAAACACGCCACTGTACCAGCTAAGAAAAACCCAGGATATCTTGCAGCAGAAGGAACTTTGCTCCCCCAGTCCCTGTCCTGCAGTCCATCCACTCGAGAGGTGTGGGAAAAGGGTTTGCCAGGGGAGAGCAAGGTGGCAGAGCCAGCACACCTCAGACCAACAGGCTGAGGGGGCCCTCACCAGCAGAGCCTTCTCTGGTCTTGGCTTCCCACCATAACTGTTCGGAACACGTCAGATCATATTGGGGTTGACTTTGGTCTGAAGGAGGAAGAGAAATTTTTTTTTTAATCTGAAATGCATAGACATGACCCACGAAAACAGGAACAGACTTGCATACCAAGAAGGAAAATGCAAGTAGACATTCATGCTTGAAAAACTAGTAGGTATTTCTAGGGAAAGGGAAAGGGAAAGAGAAGGAGAGCTGACGGGGTAGTAAATTAAAGCTCTCTGCATACATCAGCTTTTCAGTTGATTTAATAGTTTTGGCTGGCAGTAAGGTTTGGAGGAGAGTTGGATTTTTTTTTTCTCATTTAAAACAAAATAGTTAATTTTACCTGTAAAATTGGTAAAGATTTAAAGATGCTTCATAAACATATGTAATCTCATCCCAAACCTGAAAGTTAACTTGTAGCAGTGTAGTTCTCTGGAGCAGAGACTGTATATAGCGTGTATCAGATTATGGCTTTTGTATGTAATTAAGGGAGGGATTCTATTACAAGCCTCTTATTAAAATCAGTCCTTCCACCTTCAGACTTTTAGCAAGCAGGGTGTTGGTGCAAAAGCCAATTAGGTTTGGTCTTTGCTCGTTTAAGAAGATAAAACTCCTTTGGGTTACCCGAATTGTCTCCTAGAACTACACTTCCAAGTTTCAATTTTCAGCACGTGAAATGTTCTGCTGAGAGCTGTGACTGTGAAGTGCAGACTTGGATTTATAGTTGTTTGAGGTACAAATCTCATTCAAGCCTCAACTTGATTTTCAAAGAAGAATTTCAACCCAAAGTTTTGCAATTTATATAGAGAGTTATATAAAGAGTTATATGATGGTAATATAAGTTTTGCAACTTATATGAAGAGCTATAAAGAAAGTTATTCAGAGAAATCCTTTAGCAGTTAAAAAATTCAATTTTAAATGAAAGGGTATGAATGAAGCATACTTCCTATTAGAACTTTGGGCCTGCATGGAATTCCAAATCTGCATGGCATTCAGAATCCAATCTGGGTCTGTGGTGAAAATTGAAGTTTTATGTATGCAGTTCTAGGTAGACCTGGGCTTCTGCTGCACTGGAATTTGAACCCATTAAATTTGTAAGAAATAGCTGTCACAATGACCTTCTGAACTTGTTCTAAGTTCACTCCTAGACCAGTAATTGCTGATGGACCAAAACATTAAATAAGTTTTAAGGTCATTAGAGAATAATGGAAAGATCTGTATTTTTCAAACTGAACATATAGGAAAAAAAAATCATAGTTTACATGTGTCAAAAATTGAAATATGAATTGTTTAGACTGTTTTATATCCTGGAGATTTGCTACTGTTTATATTAAGCACTTACTTTTTTTATTAAGCTTTAAACGTAGGTGTTGCAGATGTAATTGAGAATTATACTCTCATTTGATCTGTGGTGCACCAAAACCATGTAAATTGGGATTTTCGCAAAGACTTGGGGCCAGACTCAACTAGATTCTAGTCTGTAAGTTACTTCTTATTGAATTGAGGAGCTTTGAATGCTGGTGGTATTGGCACCACCAGAGCAAAAGCAGGACAAGCATGAGTGATTCTCCACCTTGGATAAGATTCAGATTCAGGATATTAAAATTATCACCTGATAATTTTATTCTTCATAATTTCATTTTCCTTCTATGTCTTCATTGTGTGGGTGCATTTTAGGAAAGGAAAATGCCCCCTGGGATCCCTCTCATTCAGAGTGCACACATTTAGAAACTGTGATGTTGAGAGGGCTTTTTCATGTCATGACTGAAAGCTGAGACACTTCCTCTTCCTGGTCAGTGCTTACTTTATGAGTAATGTGCAGTGGCAGAGTTCAATGATTGATCTCTTTAACGTGTTTAAAGTTCTTCAGAATTTTGTGCTGCTCTTAGGAAAATATTCTCCTCCTTCCTCGTGAACTCGTCCTTCTTGAATAACAGGTAGCGGGTGCATGTGGGAAGGCTCTTTGCCCTGCTGCTGCAGGCTGTGACATGACTGGATTCAGAGCTCTGTGCATGGTTGGTTTGGAGCAGTGCCATTCCCAAAGCTCCCTTACATAAGGTCACTGGGGGCGGGGGGTGTTGTGGTGGTTGTTTCTTTAACCATGGAAAATCATGGCATCCAGCACGTGTCCTGGCTAACGATTGTTTTTCATAGACCTGCAGTTTATGCCATGAGGCGCTTGAGTTGTTCAATTAACAACACAGATGCCCTATTGCTCCTTAAAAGACCTTTTTACAGTATTAAAAAATACATACATACCCTTCATTTAATCTTGAAATGAGCCTAAGAATTTGAGAGTAGTTGTACCAATTGTACTCTCCATTTCTGATGGGACACATGCAATTCTCCTTTCACATTTCCAGCAGTTTAAATCTGGAGGAACACTTATTGACAAGTATAAATTTTGCCTCAGCACATGTAAATCTGAAGATGCTCAGATGTCTTGTGACCCTCTTTCTGTATCTGTACCTTTCCTATTTGGTTGTATTCCTTTTGTGTTGTTTTATTGTTATACTTTATTTCCTATTTTTTCTTTTTAATCCCAGTTCTCTTTCTTTTTAGTCTCTTTCTATCCTTATTTACTGTTTAGATGGTTCCAAGTTTAAGGAGAAGATGATTCTTTTCTCAAGCAGGTAGACTTGCATGTCGTGTGTGTGCCTGATTTTATCCTTTTCTCCTTTTTTGCCTGGTTTACGTTGAACCTCACTTCTGTATTGAGTGATTGTCAAACATGTGCACTTGCTCGTTTGTAACCCTGCTTTAATTCTTTCAGGTGAGGATGGGCCATCTCAGATGGGACTGGAGGATCTGTGCATGTTCCGGGCTATTCCCAACTCCACTGTGTTTTACCCAAGTGATGCTGTAGCCACTGAAAAAGCAGTGGAAATAGCTGCCAACACCAAGGTTTGCATCACAGTATTTCTGAGCCAGAGAATAATTCTGTCTTTTGTACTACTGTTGTTGCTCCTGGCATGTTTCTTGCATGTCTCTACCCACATAAATTCTTCCCGAGGCTCCAGTGTGGCAGTGGGATGTTTTCATTGCAAGGAAAGGTTGCAGACGTTCTGTCCAGGCTAGTGCAGAATGAACAGTCTGGAATGCTGTGGGCCAGATTTGGGGAGATGAAAATGATTACACACCAAGTGCAGTTTGAATCTATATTGACTCAGAGTAAGAGTAAGTGTAACTCCCTTAGGTCTTTAGAAAACCTAAACGTGCTTTCCTAGTGCCTTATCTCTGGGGTCAAACTTGAAGCTGGATATGGAAAGATAAATTTCTATATTGAGGATTTTGATCATCTCCTTGATCAGTATTTTCCTTAGCTGCCATAGGAGTTTTTCTTGAGAAAGGAGCAAATGATGTGAAAAAATTCAATCTTGCTACTACAGGTTTTCAGTGCAGGAGTGTGGAAATTTGGTGTATAACGAATGTGATGAGTGGTTTGTGGAAAAAAAGATGGGAGATGGGGAAAAGAACGGGAAGAAGAAATTAAAGTACAAGTTTGCTACTTCTTCTGGAAGGGCATCTGAACTTTAACTGACGGAAAGCATTCTTCCTTGCTTTCAGCCCAGCATTCTTCTCCAATTTAAAATTGACAGAGTAGAAGTTGCACATGTATGGTAAGGTTCTAAGAGCCTAATTAACTCGAGTAGGATTCTCCATTTCCACAAGAGAACAAAAAAGAAATAAATATCTTGGAATCAGAAAGGAAATTGTAATTGATCAGTGTGCTTTAAGAGGCGGTGAAGTGTTTTGTACTCTTTGAAGCAACCAGCTGCCACAAAGGACTAATGGGAATTGGTGGGGTAGAGAGAGTTTACTTATAAGAACCAGAGGAAACATAGAAGGGTGACCATCAGACAAATACAAAAAGTTGTTTTGCTGTATTTTTTTTCATAGGATTTATCAACAACATAGAAAGTCAACACTTTTCTGTTTTCCTAACTTCTAACGTGTTTACTTCGGAAACAGGGCATTTGTTTCATCAGAACCAGTCGTCCTGAAAACCCTGTCATTTACAACAACAATGAGGACTTCCATATTGGACAGGCAAAGGTAAATGCTGCACAAATAAATAAAATCAGAAGAAATATGCAGTGTTCCTTTTGTAAAAGCCCTTTTCCCTCTAAAGCATTGCAATGCCAAAGATTTGATATTTTCATTAAAATCTCTAGAAATGTAAAAAAACCCAGTAAGATTTAGGGTTAAAAACACATGAACATGTTTTCTTGCAGGTGATTTTGAAGAGTAAAGATGACCAAGTGACTGTGATTGGAGCAGGAGTCACTCTGCATGAAGCACTGGCTGCAGCAGAGCAGCTGAGAAAAGGTGGGGCTTTTTTATTTTTTGTCATTCAACACCGAAAAAAAAAATCAATACCAGTCAGCCTAACTGCTCACCCTTTGTACTGGTAAACATTAATTACACTGTTCAGACAGTTAGTCAGTCACCTGTTAGCTGACACAGTACAACACAGCATGCAGCTCCCAGTCTTGCCTAATGGAGGAGGTTTAGTTGGCTTAGCAGCATTAGTAGCCATGAAAATTGCAAACAGATCAGATCAAGGTCTCCTTAGGATTGCCTATCTGTGATAGTGCCCTGAGGGCAGAGGTTTGGGGACACTGTGAGAAGCAGGAGTGGCACCTGGTCTGGATGGGCCAGGTACAGCACAATTGGCTGCAAACAGGCTGGGGCCAGGTCCCAAACCACAGCTTGTCACCTGTGTGCCCGTGGGCACCTGGCCTGTGTTGGGCTCACTGCTGACCTGGGTTCCTTTGAATGTTGCAGCTCTGAACTAGCGTGGGAGGGGCACAAATCTGTGGCAGTGCTCAAGTCACTGACATCTCACAGCAATGGTAATCCTTAAATGAAATAAGAGAAAGAAACCATCAAAAACCCATCTGTGAGTCAGGGGCCTGTGCCCAGGAAGAGATTACAAATAGCAGGAGATAATACAGTAATGCTGCCTGTGGCTTACGGGGAGCTTTGTGTGCAGTGTCTGAGTGGACTGGTACTTTGTCATGACCTTGAGTCACCAGGCTTAGGACATTTTGAAAGTTGTATTTTCAGAACCATTGTTATTTTTCTACATTTACCGTGCTTTACAATGCTCTGCTGATCTTGAAGTCTGAGTAATCACCTCTGGAGAGATAATCCCATAGTGCAGAAACAGTGTCTAATACCCAAAATGCACTGGCCACTAAAGAGCCTTCAGTCACAAAACTGTGACAATAGGGCCTCTTCATGTGTAGGAGTTGGCCCAGTGTTCAGCCAGCCAGGATCAGAGGCAACCTCATGTAATTGCTATTCTTCATAAACAATTGCCATTTGTGTGCAGCTTTAATGAGCAATCTGCATAAGAGCCTGCCTTATGAGGGCAGGGCAGACTCTGGGTTTGGTGCCAACCAACCTTAAGGGTGCCCTGGTAGGGCTGGGCAGTTCAGACAGGCACACCTGAGAGGTGGCAGCCTGCAGTGAAGGAAAAATTCAGAATGCCTACAGACCAAAGAATCAGGTGGAAATTGTACTTGGCTTGACAATAAAGGTAAAATAAAGGTCTGGGAAAAAATTACAATTGACAGTCTGAGTAAGGAGGATTTTCTGGTGGCTGGATTCTGCTCTTACCTGGGGAAAGCCAGTTAGATGACTGTTTTGCTGATGGGCACTCCCAGTAACCTTGAGTCACTCATCCAAGCCTCCTGTATCATGTCTGTGAATGAATGGATATCACTATTCCACAAGGTGCATGGAGAAGGAATACATATAAAAATTAGGCTTGGCCGGGTTCTGTGGTAGATGAGCCATAGGTGCAGGCACCTGGGAGTTCATGTGGGCAGTTCTCATAATGGTCTAGAAGATCACAGCCATTGCCTGTACCACTGGCATTGTCTTGCATGTTGCAATTCATTGTTGCAAACCGTTTCATTTATTTATGCAGAAAAAATCTACATTCGTGTGATTGATCCCTTCACTATAAAGCCCCTGGATAAGAAGACAATACTTGAAAATGCAAGAGCAACCAAGGGCAGAATCATCACTGTTGAGGACCACTACCATGAAGGTGAGCAGGGTCTGGGAGGTTGCAGCCCTCAGAGGCTGGAAGCTCACAGCTTCTGACTGGCAGAGGAGTATGGGACCTGATGCTGTCATCCCATTAAAGCAAAAGAGAGATTTCAGCCTTTTTTTGGTGCTGTTAGGATTATAAAGTGATGCTGAGGATTGAAAGGTTCCTAGGATGTAAGGGGTAATCAGGGCTGCCTTTCTGATTAATTTGGCTGTGTGCGCCCTTTGTGTGCTTGGTCCAAGTGAAGTCTGGATTCATTTGTGCCCAGTAAAATTGTAAATTCCTGCTGTGCTGCAGGGGTTCTGTGCAGAGTGTTCTCTGAAAGGCTGTACAGCAGCTGCTCTGCAGGTGAGATATTGCAAGAGAGACCATTGCTGTGCAGGTTTAAGTATTCCATGTGTCCAAAAGCTTGGCTTCGGGTTGCTTGAAATCAGATGCTTTGGGCAGTTTCCACAGTTTTTCCACAGTTACTCTGGGATAAATTCCTCCCTTTTTCTTCTCCACCATCATAGATACCTACTAACAGAAATTAGTAGATATAGTTATGAGAATATTATCCTAATTTAAGGTGAGCATCACTCTTGCCAGGTGCCTGAAGTGAGCTGGTTCTACCATAAGTGCTGGATACAGCATGCTTTTGTTCCAGACTATGGATGATGATAGATCGCTGAACCTCATCATTTTCTAGCTTAGTGTTCAACTCTGGAGAGGTATTTACTGCAGGTTTGCAAGTCTTAAGTGTGAGGTGCTGAACAGGGGCTTTGTGCTGGCATGGTGCTCTGTGGTGCAGGCAGGGCAGGTGTCTACATCAGAACCCTGAGTGCACTGCAGACCCCATCACACTGATCTCACCAGCTGCATCCACAGAGGTGCCTCTGGCTGGAGGCTCAGTTTGGTTAAACCCCACCATGCCTGGAGCTGTGGGCAGCCTGTGATCCTGGATACACTCTGGCTGAAGGGTAGCACTAAGGCGCCTCTTCTACCAGGTCTCACAGCACATGCTTTTGACCCAAGTCCTGTTTTCTTCTTCCCTAGTACTTCTGCTTCCAGTGTCTCTCCTGCCTCCATGCAGTTCCCGTTGCATCCTTTGTCCCTGTGATGCATAGTGAGTCAGAGCTGAGCTCTGAGCAAAGGTTGTGAATACATTACATAACCCAGAGAGGTGCCCAGCAGCACGTACAGGCACTGTGAAAAGATGGAGCTCTGAAGTGCTGCTGAGATTGGTTGGAATTTCAGCACGTTAAGTACACTTGTAAATGCTCTTCAGTCTAAGTGTATTTTTAAACCTGGTTCCTGGTGGCTGATGCCGAGGTGGTGAGAGCTTGCTGACAGTCCTGTGCCCTTGAGAGGCAGGTGTGTCCTGCTGCTGATGGCTGAGTACTTCAGAAACGGCAGCCTGCTTGTCCTCGGAATGCCTTTGATACAGGACGGGGTTTTCATTTCTCAGTTGGCCCACTCAGACACGTGTGCTTGGTGTTTTCCTGAGGCTGGGAATGGAGGCTGTCAGTTGCAGGGCCCTTTGCTCAGACACACACACACACACGCAGAGTGGATGTTCCTGCTCGGACACTGAACCAGTGCCGTCTGCCCTCTCTCCGCAGGTGGCATTGGCGAAGCCGTGAGTGCCGCTGTTGTGGGCGAGCCCGGCGTCACCGTCACTCGCCTGGCTGTGTCCCACGTGCCCCGCAGCGGGAAGCCAGCTGAGCTGCTGAGGATGTTTGGCATTGACAAGGATGCCATCATGCAGGCGGTGAGGGCGGCCGTGTCCAAATCCAGGAACGCGGAGTAGTTCGAGGCATCTCGTGCTGTGTAACAGGAGAGCTGCGTTCAGAGAGGTTAAGGCAGGCAAAGGTGCTTTATGTAGAGAGTTCTAATAAAAATACCAGCTTAAAAAACCTTCTGGGGTTTAATCTCTTCTCTGTGGGGTTTGGTGTTGTGGGGCAATACCTGCACGTTTTGAGCCCCTCGTCTCTGCATTGCCCCCAGCCATTTAAAACCAAAGGCAAGGAGGAAGTACCCAATGTGCTGGGTGATGCCCAAGTGGAATGGGATGTTCTGGGTCCTGGGGAACCAGGGGGGTCGTGGGGCCCAGCAGAGCCCTGGGCTCAGGTAGGACATGCTGAATGGTAGTGCAGAGAGCACAGGCTCAGTGAAGGAAGTTGAAACTCTTCACAGGAACTTGTAGATTTGGGTGCTTGGCTGATGCTGCAGCAAGGGTGATGCTGAGATGGACTAAAGAAGGATCTGGAAGAAGAGCAGGAAATTCCCAAATACCCAAGAGGATACAGCTCAACATGTAAGTTGCTTTTTTATTGAGAATTGACTTTTCTCATGGGACCTGCTCTAAGTGCTGAGCTGTTCATCTCGTATAGTGGGATGCACTAGGTGACTTTTGAATGTTTTGCTGTTTTTAAATGTTTTGCTTATTTTACCCTTAAGCAGTTTCTGTTAAAATTAAAAATTCATTGTTGACTGCAGAGTACCAAATTTGAAATATTAAGTATTGAAACATGTTTCTCATCCTGACTGTTCCACAAATTGCCTTTCAGAAAGGCATTAGCCAGCAGAGGACACTAAAAAAGCTCTTTTCATCAGAGCAGGGTGACTGCATAGTTTCCAGTTCACCCAAAAGCCATTTGCCACTAACACAGCTACAGTGGTCTGAGCAAGACTTTATTTGCAGACTAACACAAAATATACAGTATTTTGAGATGGTGGAATATTTCTACAAAGACATGTAAATGAGCATATAAATACTATGAAATAACTTGTATTCATCCTTCTTGCACAATTTAGCCCTTGAGGGGTTAGGTGGCAGCTGTGCTGTGTTGGTGCAGGCCTGAGTGCAGCTGTTGGTGTTTCTGGCAGTGCAGCTGGAACTGCAGGCAAGAGTGATTGGCACTGGTGCTTCAATTACATACAACAAAAAGTAACCTTTCTAATTTTCTGAGCAAGGCTTGAAATTGTTCCTGTAAAACTCTGAGCTGTTTGGGTTTACAGCTTTCAGATTTACATTTCTGTACAAGCCTATGTTTATGGCTTTTTCTGTTCAGCTTGTTGCCCTCATCATTCTGTGAGTATGAAGACCTTACATTTTTACTAAAAATTTAAAGATAACCCCTTTTGTTGCAGTCTTCCTATGGTTGCATTAGCCCTACATCCTTGCAATGTGTAACACATCCCTGTAAAATGAAAGGAATGTCAAAGTTCAATGTTTATTTTATTCAAAGAAAGAAAAAGGTTGGGGGATGAGTCAAATCAAACACTATGTTTTTCCCCTGAGAAAAGATGAAATTTGCTGTTGTTAATAATCTCATTACTGCAGCACTCTGTCAGTGCCTGTAACATCCCAGCTCTCCCCGGGTGAAACCGCTGCCTGCCCACTGCTCCGAGTTCTGCCACAATCAATTCATCACTCCCAGTGCCAGCACCGCCGGGGCTCAGGGAGAGCAGTGCCCGCCTCTGCCTGCTCTGGGCAGCACAGGGGCAGGAGGAGGAGGCCAGAATTCCTACAGAAACAGCCAGAGCCTACGCCAGAACCAGCACAGGGCAACACTGATCTGGTGTTGATTTAGTACAGCACAGGCAGACTGGTGTGGTTTGTTACGGATGAGAGATGCACCACCACATGGCTGCCTGGGGGAGGGGAGGTGAATGTGTTTGTATTTAAATGGAATTGAACACAAAGCTACATCTGCATTGTCTTCCAAGCTCTACTGAGCCACAAACTGCTTCGGAATTCGGAGTGGGGCCCCGTGCCCCAGTTTCAGGTTTATTTTTGAGGGAAAGGAGTGATGTTTTTCAGAGGTTTCACATTTCATTATTTTGCATTGGCCATTTGGTTGTTAGGTTCACCTCATAAAGAAGTTCCTTTAGTACTGGAAATTTGGACAGCCAGGTTTGGGGAACTCTGCTGAAATACTCACTCCTCTTAGGCAGCTTTCCTCAGGCCTGTAGGATGAAGAAAAAGACAGCTGTCAGGACTGCTGTGTTCAGATTGTGCTGTATCCATGCAGCTTTTCAATATTCTTCGTGTTTTGTGTCCATAAACATGGATTAATGTGAGCCAAGAGTCTGAAGACCCAACAAGTGAAGCCTCCCTCCACTCCCTGGGTTTTTATTTAAGTTAAAGAATTCTTATGAAGACACTGCCAGGAAATAGTACCCCATACAGCGTGGAGTATTAAAAATGTGAAAATATTCTGCCACAGGGAAAGAGTCAAGACTAATTCATTTTCAAACCCAAGCAGCTGTAATGAACTGTAGTAAAATACTCTTTTTTTTTTTTTAAGGCAGTAAGATTGGAAATTGTCATTTAAATGAGTTGGTCTTGATCAAACCAAAGTACCAAGGAAGGTCCAGAGAAGACATGCTGTCAGTAAAAAGAGCACTGTTACCTCTTTGCCTGAATCTGTCAAGCAGAGGAACAAAGCTGTCAAGGATGCTCCGAATTCGGTACACTGGGTGTGAAAACAAACATATAAGATAAGCAACATAAAACATAAAAAAATAAAAAAATAGCTAAACCCAAACCCTGACACTTGTTTAAACAAGCACATCTGCAATATCATTAATAACAAAGATCAGACTGAGTCATGAGAGAACCATCCACAACCTCCCACCATGTTAACAAGAGATTACAGAGAAGACAAGTTCTTGGTTGGGGAGCCATAACTTGCTGCTGGTGGCAGTTCTCCTATGCCATCCCTAAGGATTGCCAAAATGCCCAGGTTTTAATATTTCCAGTAGCTGCTGCCCTCCAAGTTCTGCCTAGAGCTCATCCTCAGTCCCAGTGGAATGCATGGCAGCCAGAATGCACAGCATCTTATCCAGTGGATCTGGGAAGATGGGCCTTGCTGCTAAAATTACACGTTGTCATGGCAACGCAGCATTCGGCCATTGCTGCAGAAAGAGGTGACTCAGGGTCTTGTGATCACTGAGGAGGAAAAATGAGTCAACTTCTCCCTTCAGGAGCATTAAGGCTGCTTGTCTGCAGCCCCCCTGTAACTGGGAGATGTTGGGGGGGGCAGTTACATGGTGAGTTATGGAATCTCGACCCCGGTGGGTTTATGGCACTGTGGCAGCTGTGTGACCTTGTCCTCAGTGCAGGGACACAGCTGCTGCTGTAGGGACACTTACCTAGACCAAAGTATATCCCAGTGGTTTCCAGGGAAGCAAAGGTGATTAAACCAATCCCAAGAGAAATAGTCCAATCTAAGGCAACAAAATAAATGTTAGCTTCGTTCATTTTTCTAAAGTGCAACAATTTATCCTTCTATTGAATCTTGCCTTACCTTTGTGGTAGTAGTAGCAAACTAGTAAAGCTCCAATTGCAAAGCAAAGAATGACAAAATGAAAGAATTCATCTGAAATTGAGAGGGAAGATTAGGTCACAACTGCAGCCACAGCCCTTTCAAATCCACCTTTAGGTACAGAGTATCACTCAGGGAACGAAATCAATTTCCCTGAGATTTCTCAGGCACTAGGGTCAATGTTGTGAGAAGCTTTGATGATTTTCATCAAGGAGCCTTGATGCACTTCAACAAAGTACTCATATTGGAAAAATAAAGGTTTTTTTGAACCAGAGATCTTGTTCTTGGACTAAGGTTCAACAGCTTTGACATCAGTTTGATTTAATAAATCAATTACCATCCTTCCGTATGCCCATCCACCGTACTGTCCACTGAGGGGGGCGAGTGCTCTCCTTCTCATATGCTACAAAAAAGAGATGTCTTTTATTGCCATGGAACTGTGAAATTAAGAAGTTTAAAGTTTGTTTCCCTATTTGTATCTGAAATAGATTGTCAGAGCAGAATACAAGTAAAACTGTTTATTGGTCTGCGAGCCTTTCAGAATGATCAAATTAGCAATTTTAAAATCACTCCAAAGAGCATGGTTTTAAAATTAATTTTAAAAAAAAGTATAACCAGATGGCTGCATTAACAATACTGAATTGTTTTAAAGCACTCTGGGTCTTTTCTGCCTCTTCTGGGACAATCCATGGTCTCAGAATGACAGTGGGGGAGTAAAGCCATAGTACAAAGGAGCTTCAGTTTGATTCCTGGGTGCTTTGCACAACCACAGCTACAATAATAAAATCCCCTTCACTACTGAGGGTGTGAGAACCATCCCTCTACTTACACCTGATGTCAAGCACTTCTGCACCTCCCAAAATAAGACCTGCTGCTGAAATGAGTCTCCTGCAGCTACACTGGCATAGAGAAAAAACAACGTAAGAACAAACGAGGTATTTTACAGGTTTAAACTCAGCAATTTGCTCTTTGTCATGAGTAGAGTTGTCAAATGCTCTTCTTTCTCCAACTGTATTGCAAGAAAGAGCTGAGTATTTTCCCATCTCTCCAAAGACGGGTTCAAAGCAGCAGTTTTTTCCTTTTCTGTGTTGGTGGTTTGAGCAGCCCCCGAGACACCTGCTGCACCCAAGCCTTTGGGAGTTGATTCAGCACAAGTTTCAGATTTCCCCTACCCAGGGCAACACCTGCCTGGCAGTGAATTTTCTCTAAAGATTTAACAGGTGAGTACTGGAAGTGTCCTTTACATAAGCTGTAGACTTTTGCTGTGGTGCTTTTGAACTATGGAGCAACTGAACCTTGCCAAGAAATTCTGTTCTGGGTCACCTGATACAGGCATCACATTTTTGACTCTTTGAGCAGTCTTGATTGATCACATTCTGGTTTGGGTGCAAACTCAGTTATTTTCTTTTTAATAACATAGCATTGCATTATTCTGATTTACAGACACAATTCTGTGCAGTTGTGTGAATGATCTATAGATAAGGAATTTAGCAGAACATCAATTCACGCTTGGCAAGTGTCTGTCCTGTATTACTCTACTTCCTAAATGCAACAGTCCCACTGTAACTTTGCAGCATGGAATGACTTGCACAGTATTTCTTCTATTAAAGCATTCCATGTTAATACCCATTTTCAACCCTCTACTTTTTGATTAGACAATCTCTAAGCATCAAGGAGCTGGTATCGCCCTCATCACTAAGCAAAACTCAGTCCTGAAAGAGCATCCACAAGATAAACTTCTGTTTGCATGTTTGTACTCACCATCTGCATCTGAATCTTCTCTTCTGGCAACCTCTGAAAAACAATACAGTGTTTTTATTTCTGATGGAAAAAATACAAATATAGAGCTTCCCATTCTCAGCACTAACAAGCACAGTGAGTAATCACCTATCTGCAACAAAACCTGGGGAGAGTGGTAGAGAGGCCAAACACCAAGTGAAAAAGTTCCATGACCCTTTCTGCACCTGGCAGTGTGGGGAGAATATGGCACTGCAATGGATCCCTCTGCCCTGGTGTTCTGTGTGGCTCCTTTGGGATAGGTAACTCAAAAACCTCCCCAGGGGATTCTGCTGCAATTCATATCTTCTCCACTGCCCAGGACAGAAGTGGTTGAACAGATGTCCTCTCAAAAGGCTGCTCCACTGGGCTGTTTGCCTCTCCTAACTCATCCTGTGGCCTTGGCCTGGGCACAGGAGGGATGAGCTCAGTAATGCAATTAAGCCGTTGGCAATTTCCTGCTATGGGCTTTTTACAAACATTCTGGGGCCGTGCAGCAGTGTCTGGTGGGAGGAAATCTGCCTTCAGACTGCCTGTGCAAGCCTCTTGGCTGGCACAGTGGCTCTGTTGCCTGACATCTGGCTTTCCCCTGGCACCTCCTGCTGGGAATGCTGTGAGCTAAAGCAGGAATGCATTCAGAGCCAAGCATCACCGCTTGCAGAAACCAGGTTCCAGGTCCCTCCCAGCCTTGTACCTTTGTCCAGCAGGAGATAGAGGGCTTCAGGGAACGCTAAAAACTGCCTCTAGCTTTTTTGACTAAGACTGAACAGTTGCCCAATAGTTCTGGGTTTTCCCCTAAAAAGAATGATGACTGCTGTGAGCTGATTTTATGAGAATCTGGCGGCCTACAAAAATGGGTTAATCTGCTAGAACACCTTGTACAAATCACCTGCTATCAGCCAGCCACTGCCACAGCCTTGCAACAGAATGTCTGCACCACGCCCAGGTCCAACACCAGGCTGACTGGAAACCAAGGGATTTACAGCCTGAGAGTTACTTTTTAATGTATCAGCAGGATGGGGTGACCTGGGAGCGCTTACCTGAATCTCTGTAGGGAACCATCTCTGCTGGTATTCCTAAAACACAACACAGAGATGAGGTAGGTTAATACCTGCTGTGAGTGTGTGTGTCTGGTGCCAGTGCTGGCCTATCGAACTCCCTGAATTCAGTGCAGGTGTGTGACAGAGACAAGGAAGAGACCAACTCTTAACTCCTGAGAGAGGGTGGCTCTGCTGCGGGTTATGCAGTCAAAAAGTGGGAAATGACTGTATTATTACCCCTCCATACTCCATCCAAGCATCTGGAGTCAGGTAGAATCAGACTCCTGTGAGACAGATTAGATCTCCTAATGTCAATTGAAATGATCTGCTCTTACATCTGAGCTCAGCTGAAGACATTAATTAAAATATTAACGCTTTACATTTTTTACATCCATAGTTCTATAGCTATTTCTGTGTATTGACACAGCACATTTTCTTCACCTGCATTGTACTTATTTTCCATTTTTGCTTTGGGAGGAAAGAAAAAGCCTCAGGAACAAGGTGGTCCTCACTGATGCTCTCCAGTCAGTGCTGTGGGCTGACTGCAGCCCCTGTAAGTAGTGGCTGTGACAGATGTTTTCAGAACCCTTTTGCTGCATTTCAGTGGCAGCTGTGCAGACCCAGGCAGCAGGACTCCTCCCACAACAGCAGATTTTGCTGCTTTCCTGGTTCAACTCTGAGCACAGGGCACGGCTGAGTGACAGCATAAGTTGAGCTTCATCTTGTAGGAAATGTCTTTCCTACAGCCAAATTCTGACTTGTCTTTCTTCTACATCTACACATGCTAATATACCTTTGTTCAACAGCCAAACCAAAGAATGCAAAAAGTTATCCTTGTTTGGTTTATATTGGTTGCCTCTAGTAAAAGGCAATACTGTTGTCACATTGTCCTACCTCCAAGTAACTGGGCTTCAGTCTTCTGTCTTCCTAAATCTTCCTCATCACTGTCTGGATAAGAGAAAGTGTTCATCAGAGTAAAGAAAAATGTGCTAGCAGCTTCAGAAACAACAGCACTGTAGTTGTTTGCTCATAACATAATATGAAGGTAAAAATCAAGGCTTTGAAATGCAAGGATCACTATTGGCTGCTTTTGCCTCACAGCTCCCTTCAAAGCTGGCTGAATAGGTGAAACTCAGCAAAACCTGAAGCTAGAGTAACTTGTACAAAGGGCTGTAGTGAGAAGTTATGATCTTTTATTTGGGGAAGGAATCTTGCAGCAGATTTCTATGTTTCTGAAACCAACTTCCACAAGAGTGGGAGGCAGCCACTATTTTGCTGATAATGAATCACGTACTGATGATTTTCTATGTTCCCTCTTTTGCACAATTTCTTACTTTATTCAGACCTCTGCAGAATTGCCACTGAATTGCTACACATGTCAATCCTTACAAACATGCAGTCAGACTAACTTATGTATCAGGGAAAATGAAACAAATTCTCTTTACCTGGTGTATCTTCATCCATGGACTCATGGGATGAGTTTTCAGACTTTTTTTCCTCTTCTGAAAATACAAAATTCCTTTCCAATCTCTTCAGGAGTTTCAATTTTTCATCTTTTTTATATAGAGAGAAAAAAAACATTATTAATGACTAAATTTTCTGTTTTACAATTACAGGTTTCACAATGCTTTATTAAAGGTTGCCTGACAGGAAATCAGACCCTTTGTCTAATATCAGCTGTGTTTTTTGCACACAAAGGGTAGTACAAAGCATCAAATGAAAGCGTCATACACACTACAGTTTAGACCTTCTTAAATGGCTGTGGTAGAAACCTAAAGTTTCATATTCCGGCGTTTAATTATTCATAATGTTACCCCTGTGCAAATTCCCACTCCCTGAAGCAGCAGCAGCTGCAGCTGGACGATGGTTCAGCAGGAGAGGAGCGGCTCACGCTGGGCCGCTTCAGCCAGGGCTCCCGGTGCCGGCGCCGCGGCCGCGGCTCCCTCTCGTGGCACGGGAGCACAGCGCTCACAGCCGGGCCACGCCGGCATCCCCACTGCTCCCGGCTCCTGTGGCCAGCGGGGACTCCGGACAGCTTCACACACAGCTCTGTGCTCAGGGCCGGGGCTCTGAGCACCTCTTCATCAGGAGGTGCAGGATTTGGGCACAGGCAGGTAGGTGGGATTCCTTCCCCTCCAGCTCCTCGAGGCTGCTCACAGCCCAGGGGGAGGAAAGGGGTCTTGTTACCAACATTCCTGCTCTGACAGATGACCAAAGCTGGGCTGTGCTCCAGGCTGGGAGGTCTCTCCCCTTCAGGAACATGTTTAATCAAGGCAGAAGCAGGAACAGGATGTCCTTGAGGATCTCCAGTTAAATTCAGGGTCACCTTAAGTGAGTGCTGCTCTGTCATCTATTAAAGACAATTAATGACTATGGACCCCGTGACACTGCTCCTAGTTTCTTACTGCACAACCAGGCAAATAAGTCTCTTTTATCTTGTTGCCAGGTTCAGCACCCCGTGTGCCATCCTCTGTCCATTCCTTTTAGTTTTACATGTGCTGCTAGGGAATTATTTTCAAAAATACTTCCAGTGGCTCAGCTCTGATTTCTTACCACTGAGTGCTCAGCAGGTCCTGGCTGGCTGGATAACAGTCTGGGCAAAAAAGTCAGGGAAAACTTTCTCAAGTCAGAGAAACTTCTTTAGCAGCATCATCCCAGGACATGCTCTCTCCCTAAACACAGGTGTTTTTTTTCCCCAGAAGAAGCCAAGTCAAACTACAGTAAAATACAAACTTTGGCTGCCATTACCACCACACCTAACTGCCTTTCCTGAGCAGTACTTCCAGACAGTTCAGTTGTTCCTTAATAATCACTTCCAAGCACATATCAGAGTTTTCAAGCTGCTGTCAAGTCCCACTGGCACTGCAGTAATTTTAACAAAACAGCTGACAGGAAGACAAGTAGGACTCACCCTTTCCCTTGGAGCTGGGCAGCTGCCTGTACCCAGATGGGTTGGATGTCTTCAGCAAAAGGTAAAGAAGAGCCATTGCCCTGACTCCTTTCTTCTCTACAGCTTCCAGGCAGGCAGCACAGCCTCCAGGGAGGACATCACAGCTGTTGAGGAGCTGAAAAGAAGGTAAGTAATAGCAAATAGTCTTTCCAATAAAACCCAGCCTGTAGAAGCACACCTTGATGTGCAAATGAGTGTATCTCACCTGTGGGAAATGTAACCCCCTGCCCCTACTATACAAAGGGGAAACTGGGGATGAAGAGTAAAGCCAAAGATGGGAAGAGAATGTAAATTCCATCCAGCAACTCAGAGCAGAACCTTCAGCTGGGAAAAACAGCACGGTGGGCAGTAGTTAACTATTCAGAGAGCTGCAGAAATACAGCTATAGGGTCTGAAAATGGCCAGCAAAATGTCACTAACAATGGTCCTGCCTAGAACATAGTGAGCTGAACTGATCCTGAGGAATTTATACAGAGCCAGTTATTTTTGCACATGGAGAGCAATGAAGTAAAAAGCAGTGGCCTGAACCTCATTTATCTACATGCCCTGTTACACCTTTTAATATATTTCAGCATATCAGATAATGGGACTGTATGCTTTCTCTCCCCAGAGTATAGTAGAAAAGTATAAAAGAGTCTTCATAATAAGGATAAGTGTTTCTTTGGTAACTTACATTGTTCTTTTCTTCAGTATTCAGGATAGGCGGGTCAGTGGTGGCCAAGCATTTTATAAGTGACTCCCAGAAGGACTGGTTCATTTTCTCATGGTTCTCCAAGTACTTGGCATCAGCAGCAAAAACCCTCTGGAAAATGTCTGTGAGGAAAACAAGCCTGTCACTGTGCAGGAGCAGAGGGGGGTTGCATGGCAGTGTTCCTGTGGTGCTCAGTGCAGGTGTGGTGACAGACACCAGGCTCTAACACACTGCCCAATACCAGCACACAGGAAAGAGAGTGCTGCTGTATTGTATAAAGCACCTCAGTCTGCCACAAAACAGCAGACAAATGTCAACAGTCCATGCAAATGACTGATGTCTCTGTGATGCTGTTGGCTCAGCTAGAGAAGCATGGCAAGTGTGCCCAAAGTATTCCTAGCTATTTAACAGGTACCTCTTCTGACCATGCTGTTTTACAGACCCGCACAAAGACCCCAAGGGCTGGATACCAAGGCACTGAGATTGCTCATCAGGCATTTAATGCACAGTAAAGTCTCCTTCATGTATCTAAATTCCCACCTGCATGTGCACAAAGCCTAACAGGAGCCTGTGGAAGGGCTGAGAATCAACTGCCGGTCTCTCTTTTACAAGCAAGGAGATGGATAGGGTGTGTTGTCAGAGGAAATAGATTTCATTGACTCATGCCCACCCTTGCAAACACTGCTGTGCAGTGTGCATGAGCCAAAGCTTTGATCTTTGTGTGCTTCCCTCACCTTGCTGTTCTTCAGTAAGATCTGGGATCGGGACATCCAAGTTCTCCATTGCTGTGCCTGTTTGAAAGGAAAGAAAAAGCACATTTAGAATCAGGTCACTGACCTTCCTGGTTTTCTGTCTTTGATTTTCTGCAAACACAGTCCCTCTCTCTAGGCCTTTCAGTTTTGAAATCACTTCTCTGTTTCACATCATGATTCATTTACCCTCCTGGGACCTAATTCTTGACTCCTCTGAGTGAGTCCTACTGGCCTTTGGTTATTAGGAAAGAACAAAAGTCTGATCATCATGAGTAAAACAAAAAGAAGTCAGACTTGATCATTCACATTGTTGTTTTGTAAAGCTACCAAGGTGTCTAATTAACTATTTACCACAGATGTGAGTAACCTAATAGGCCGGGTTCCATTCATTAAACAGAACCATTATGCCATACCTTTGACATCCTAATACTTAAAATGTATCAGCGAGGAAAAATAGCAGAAATAATTCCTAGGAAAGTTCCACAAGACTTTGAATTCTTGTCTTACAGAAGATTTTTATGCTTCAACATCTATTCTTCCCAAGTTGTCATGAAAAGGAAATTTCCATTAACTTTAGCTTTATGAATTACAAATTTTTAAGTGTTGATCCCAGATTAATTACTGGTATTTGCTACAGAAACAAATGTTCTGACATCCCCAGAATTCAGCGCTTCCTTTTGTTTTGATTAACTTGCCACACAAGTTTTGGGCTGAGGCTGGAATATTCTGATGGTGCACATTTTGTGGTGGCTGTGGCTCTGAACTGTTGCCTCTGCCTAGCGTGGTCCAGGCATCCTGCACTGATGCATCTCCCCATATGCAACATTGCAACTAACCCACAGTTGTAATGAGATACGCAAATAAAGATTTTTGGGGAGCCTGAAGCACAGTTTCCACTATGTAGGATGCAATAGGAAAACAGTTTATATGTCCATGCTTTTTCTTACAATATCACTTTTGGATCCATTCAACAAAACACTTCCAATCAAGCAGCTTGAAAACTAAGTATATCCTTCAAATTTTCCAGAGGAAAACCTGTTTCTTTTCCTACTGGCACTTTCAGTTCTCTAGAGACCATCATAGCAGTCCAAAAAATACTCTAATACAAAACCCAAAACAGGTCAATATTAATATCTTCAGAAGGATTCTGTAACACATAAACAAACACTCAATCAGAACAACTTTTTAGGGTGTCAGTTCTCAGATAGAGGAAATTAGACACAATTAGACTTCAAAAGACTTCTGGGAAAATTAAATAACCACTTTCAAAGGCTCAGCTCAGAAAACCTGGCTTACTTGCCTCCAAAGTATATTGTGAGAAAACAATATTTTAAGAACATTTTGAAATTATTTCCAGTGATAAATCTATGCAAAAGATCTACAGATCTTTCCCTTTCGTTGACTTACATCCAGCCTTTGCTGCTGTAGCTGTGGCAGCAGCCCTGTGGGAGCTGTGAGCCTGTGAGCACCCGATAGGGAATGCAGGAAATGCATCTGTCCCCTCTGCTGGGTAACCACCAGCTGATGTGGAAATGTAGGAACCCAGCACACCACACCCTGGACAGACTCGTTCTTGGCCACTCAATAAAGAATGTCAGTTCTACACACTTACGTATCTCCAGCTATGGTTTTCTGCCTTTTTCAGTCTCTTTCTTGCCTTCCTATTTGCTCAACTTAGACCCTGGAATAGTTGCTTAAGCTAAATCCTTTGGGCCTCTCTCTGGATCGCATGGTTAAAATACCAGATCTAAAGGGACAAAAGTACTTTAAATATAAACATTTCTTTCCAACTGATTAATTCCATTTCAAAAAATAATTTGTAAGTATCCTGATATTTTACTGTTAAGTGAAACTCAGGAGGTTTGTCTTTGGGGTTCCTAATGCCTAGTGAAGGCCACTTTCAGTGACATTTTAAGGCAGGTTGCTGCTCTCCTGACAGGAACCTGTCACAGCAGCTGCCCAATCCCAGCTTTGCACCATTCCAAAGACAAAGTGACCAGGTGGGCACTACCCAACCTGTCCTGCCACGCACACAGGAAGAGCAGATTCAACACCGAAGGCAGGGCAGACACTGTCAACGTCATCTTCATCTGCTATCAAACTGATTTACTTTAAAACTGCTCATTTGCTGGCCCAAATGACCAGACTGCTCAGCTGTTCCAGCAAGAGAAACAAAGTTGCCTAATGCATCCAGGAGCAACCGGCATCTGCTCCCATCTCCCTTTCTGTGCCTCCAGCACAGCTCAGCCCAGTCAGCCACCAAGATTTACATTAACCAAGGAAGTTGGGTACCTAATTTCTCTTAGACTATGCACAATTAATTCCTCTGTGGCTCTTCTGGAAAGAAAATCAGATCTAAACAAAGGATAAGTATAGGTTCTTAATTATTGTATGTTTTAAAAGTGACTTAGTTGATTATACCTCATAATGAGAGAAGGATGATGATATACAGGCATTTCAGCCTGGCCATGAGCTCACTGGGGAATGACATGAACAACAGACTTCACCTTGCTTTCCCCACAGTAAATCAGAATTTAATTGCAGGGAGGTCTTTCTAACATGTTAGAATAAAATTTGCGTGCAGAGTCAGATTTAGGAGGTGAGGTTAACAATTTCCATACACAACAACATTTTGCTTAGCTGATGAAATATATCTGAGGAAAATTGCTCAATGGTAAAATAAAATAAGGTTGTTTTAACTTCGAGACAAATATCAGACAATCCTAAACCTTTTCCCTTTGAAACTACTTTTACCTTTCATTTTAAGTTATATGCTGATGCCTAATCTTGCTAAATTTTATTTTAAACATAAAGTCCCTCAATGCCCTTCTCCCAAACCAAACCAAACCAAACCAACTTCTTAAAGCACACCTGGAAGTCTTAGGTTGGTCCTAGCAGTTGGGTCCACAGGAAGACGTCCTGGAGGGCTGTGGCTGTGGCGAAAGCTGAGTTTCCTGATGTGAGACAACAAAAACTGATCCACACCAGCTCGGTTTGAAACTGCTCCTGCTCCAGTCTCCTCAGGCCGTGGTAATAATTCTGCTACCCTTCTGCTTGCCTTCCTGTTGTCAAATGTCGCTGAAATGTGACACAGAAGTAGCAAAACTCAGACTTTTCACTGTCCTTGAACACAGGCGTGTAGAGAGACCCAGCAAGTGCATGTCACCGTAGGGAGGGCAGCTCCCCAGGCTCACTCTGACCAGCCCCATGCGGGTGAGCAAGGAGCAGGCACAGCCCATCCACTCCTTGCTGCAGCTCCAGCACTTCCTTCCTCCCCTGGCTTTCACAGCAAGCAAGCCCTGACAGGGTGGCTGCACTGCTGCCAGCCCCACACCTGTAAGCCCGGGGGAGTTTGCTGCCCGTTTTCCAGCTCTGCCATAAGCACTGACGTGCAACTTTTGAAATTACCTGGTTTGTGCTTCTCCTTTCACACCGTGTGCCTCTCTGTGGTTGTAGCAAAGCTCTGAAGGAAGAAAATGAACTCATCAGAAGCCAGGAAAGTTCATGCTTGTAGTCTGAGTAAAATTAAGGCAAACGAATCTTTCTCTATGCATGAAGTGTTGGGCTTGCCATGAGAATTTTAGAGAACAAAAAATATGTAAAAGATAGGGAAGTCAAGTCAAAAAGACGCAAGCTGAGTCAAGAAGAGAGGTTATAGGGAAGTACTGTAACCCCCACAGCACCAGAACCCTTTTTTTGCACAGTGGCTTGATGCCTCAGGCAGCAACCAACAACCCAGCTGTGTACCAAGAGCCAGCACGCAGCCCCCAAACGCCCTCAGGCTTAACCCCAAAAAGCTCCTGAACCCCTCTCCCCAGCACTCACCTTCAGGGCTGCGCGGCGGTTCAGGATCCTGGGCCAGGGATCCCAGTGCCAGCCCTGGCTTGTGCTGGTGGTGGGTGGGAAGGTGCCGGGGCTGGGGCCTCACGTGGCCTCCCCTGACTCACGGGGTGAGCGGTGTCACGATGGAGGTCACACTCCAGGCGTGTTCCCACATCCCTGAGCTCTGGGGAAGGTGGCCAAGGGCCGATCCCGCTGCCATGGAGAGAGGAGCTGGGCAGATCCCAGCCTGCCGCAGGCACCGATGGCCCTCAGCAGCCCTGAGCAGCCAGGACCCCTCACTCTGGCCCATGGCTGCTCCAGCACAGCCCCTGCTCAGGCTGGAGACCCAGGCCCGCTTGCTTGGCCTCTCTGGGACAGCAGGGGGGCACTGGGGACATAGAACCCGCTCTGTGGGGAGAGCCTCTGGGCTCTGATAAAGCTAAGCAGGGACACCATGATGGGGGTCTGGAGGCCCAGGCACGCTGCCCTCCTCCAGGGAGGCACAGGTGCAATGCCTGTGCAGCTGGGGCGATGGCAGCGGAGGGAAACGTGCCCTCCACCCCACCTGTCCCCAGCAGCCACAGACGGTGCTGACAACACAAAGCCTCTGCTCATCCTATACCCACTGTAAGCTCATCGGTGCTCCCCTCCAGCCCTTCTCAGCCACCTCTGACACACATCTCTTCAGCACAAGTTACCTGGAGCCACCCCAGGGCTGTTTGCTGTTCAGGGCAGCTGCTCCTTCACTGGCAGGTGATGCTTTCTGAGCCAGCCAGCCTTCACCACAAGGAAACGAGGATAGGAAAGGAGGAGGCAGATTCCTCCGGTGCACCAGAGCAGAAGGCAGCAGGTGTTTGGTCACCTGAAAATGTGTGTGAAGAGTGACAGCCAGTGTCAAAGGAGACTCCTTGGGACACTCCAATGGCACAGTGGCTATTGATTACACAAGGTGTGGTCATGTAAGTCATTTGTCAAATTCAGCTAATGGTTTCACCCTGGTGCAGTTGGTGCCCCAGGAAGGGTTGTATTCCCTCCCTCTGCTTTCCTCACTTCTTCATCTCCTGATGCATCTGGAGAGACTGGGACACAGGTAAAGAAATATATACTTCCTGTAGTAGGTGTGCATTTATTTTTCTTTTCCAGTTTGTTTGGCTGTTTGCTGTGTTTTAATGGTATTTTTTTTTAGAGAGGGAAAGGATTGGGTTTTGGGATTTTTTAAGCAAGGTGTTTCACTAGTTTTTTGCAAGTGTCTACTCAAGTGCCTTGTCTCACCTACCCTGACATGTTTAATTACATGAAACATTGAACACTTAAAGCAGCTAATACCCTGCATCTACTGCTGGGAAGATTATCTAATGAATTAGAATGCTTTATCGTGTATTACATGTGTTTACTTGGCCCTTATTTGGGAATCGTCCTCTGAGAGATTTAGGAGAATGGTGATTTATTCTTTGTATGCTTGGAAAATTGCTTCCAGGAGGGGTTTAAAGAGGTGAGAGACAGGCAGAACAGCTCTTATGCTTGACACTAATTGGGTGCAGTGTCTGTGTGGATTTGTCACAGAGGCAGGTTGCATGAGAAATGTAGAAATACTCCTAAGTGAGTGTAGGAGGGGCCCAGTGATGGTACATAGAGTAGTAATTGCTCATTAAGTCATCACATTTCTGACAGATTTAAACATTCCCATGACTCCTCTTACCCTACCCTGACTTTCATCCAATGGGTTGGTTAAATTACTCCCTCCTGTGCATTTACTTAGTTGCTACTTATTTCCCTTTAAATAAAGTCTGCTTCAACAATTGTTGTGAGCCTGTGAAGCACAGGTAAGTGCAGGGGGATTGTGCCTCACTGCCAGCTGCACTTTGCAGGCTACAGGTAGTTTACAGCTACCTTTCTGCTTTTAAACTATGAGACTTTTCAGAGAGAAGAAAAAAGCAACAAGCAGTGAGTACAATCCTCTCCCTAACCTTCCAGACCATCACTGAACCAGTAACACCCTGTTATGCTGAAATCATGTGAAAGATGCTTGCTTTTGGCTGGGACAAAGCCTGAGGTTTAGCCATGAAAGCTTTTGTGGAATCATATGAGAGATCATGTTGTACCTTACTAATATCTTTTGGAAATTTTTTTCTCATTCTGTACCGTTCTGTGGAATTACGTGCCATAATAAATAATTAATTGTACTAGTATTTCAAATTAATACAGTAAAATTTGTGCTAAAGTCCGTCAAATTTAAGAACAAGGCCCTAAGAACAAGGCCCATTTGAGCAGGCTAAATCAAAGGCCAGGATGTATCACTCACTTCCTGGAGGATTACTGACCTCCTCAGGTGCTGTTGTCAACAGCTCATGAGGCAGAAGAGTGAGTGATTCCAGTACTGACAAGCACAAGATCCTCCCCTCAAAGGCTACAGGTAATGATGGAAATGTTCCCTCATTATGGGAGCTCCCCTTTATTATGGTCAGCACATTACAGGCTCACAAATGGGCTCTGAGGGATGAGGCTCTGCAAGAGGGAGGGGGTTGTCTGACCTCTGGGGCATTGGCTGCTGGCCCTTCCAATTTAGCTACAAGGGCAGTTTTCCAGTTAGTCTGGCTGCTGGAGCCCAGGCCCATCAGTAAGATGGACAGCGCAGCCCCAACACAAAGCACAAATCCATAAAGGGCAAGCTGCTGGCTGACAGAGTAGGGACCAGTGAACTGTTCCCAGCCCCTGGCCTGGCTGAGCCAAGTGCTGCAGCAAGCACAGGGATCAACATGGGGTTGGAGGATACTCTCCCCACCCACTGCCCTGACTGAAGAACTGCTTCCACAAGCAACGTGCAAAAAAATCTGCTCCAGTATTTGCTCCTCTTCCCTGCTGCCCCAGTTCCCTGGGCTCCCTTCCCATCCCCAGTCTTCTAGTCTAGCAATAGGCCTGGAAGTGCCTCATGGAAGCAGAGCCACAGGCAGGTGCTCCCTGGGAAGCACCAGGAGCCCAAGGGACAACTCCCAGCTCCAGCTGATCCTCCCTCTTGATAAAGCCCTTTTCCTCAGCACTTTTAAGCACACAGGCAACGCCAAGGATTTCGATACTTAATCCTGATGTTTTGTGGAATGGGTTTGGTCCTGGAATCCATTTTGAAACCCAGTCAGCAAGGCAGGCTGAGACCTGTCCCCCACTGCTTTGTCAGCGATGTGCCTGCCAGGAGATGGCAAGGACAGGAAGCAGAAAAGCCTACAAAGGTAAGGAGGCACGGGTTGGTTACCTGGTGGGGTTATGTGCTGGCACGTGGCACACAGGCAACACAGGCAGAGTCACAGAGCAGGGCTGGGGCTGGGCCAGCAGCTCTGTGCAGCACTGACCAAACTGGCTGGGGCACCCCCCAGCCAAGGTGAACCTCAGACCTCCCACAGCCTTGACTCTGAAGTCAGCAGGACTCAGTTTGATCTATCCATTGTTCCCCCAGGATATTATTCTCACACTTGTGCTTCAGGGCATACCCAACAATAATCCTCTCCTCCCCAAAAAGAGGGTTCTGTCAACTACTGGCTTCATGTTTCTGTGATACAAAGTGAAAACACACAGGCTGTGTCAGACTGCACAGGGAGAGAGGGATGGGGATTGGTGAGTGGAAGGGTGAGCTCATGGTACAGCCACCCTAAAGCGTTTATGTACTCTAGGGCCAAGTCCCAGGTCCCAGGGCCTGCAGAGCTCAGAGCAGTACTGCTGGCAGCTTTCGGAAATTGGACACAAAATCTCAGTGAATCTGGAGACCTCCCATACTCCTGTGACCTTCCCATCTCACTGACCTGGGGAGCAGCAGCAATCCCAGGCTGGCAGGGCCGCTCTTCTCTTTGTGAGACAACTACTCCAGTGACATCCACTGCTGTCGGTGCCTTGGCACCAGGATGCAAACAGACACCATCTTCTGGGATCTTTAAAATTCAGCCTTGCAAAGCTCTTAAAGTGAAAGTGCAGCTCTCCCTCAATAACTCAGCTGTATCCTAAAACATTTGTCTCTCAAGATCACCTCAGCTCACTGAATTACCAGGTTCAACCACCTGCAACATAACGGGGATGAAGGTACATTTGACTTTAAAACTGTTTCCTAAAATCAAGGCTCTGCTCACAGCAGGCATGGAGAGAGCCCAAAGGGTATTTACTAAAAGCTAGAAATATTTGAGAAGTCTGGTCCAATCCGTTCATCTTAAAAGATGTGCTCTGGATCAGAGACTACAATATTTTTGGGCTACGCAAAGCTTGAATCAAGCTCTAGACCCCTCTTCTGCTGACACCACACAAAGGGTGATGCCAACACACCTTGTCTCCCACCCAGATCGAAACACCACTGCTCATTCCCAAACCTCGGAGCCTCTAATGAGGACTGCTGCACTGCTCCCATCACCCCACGAGGCCTGGCTGCCTGTCCAGCAGGTGGTGAGCACTACAAGCCCACTGTCTGTCATCTGAGAGTGCAAACCCTTCTCAAGCTAGAGACTGGCTCAGCCTCTCGAGGTCAATTCTGGCACCTTCATAAGGGGTTTCAAACCGGCTTCTCTGCACTTCAGGCACTGGGAAAAGGTCCCAGACCACTAACAGGTCTCTGCTGACTGTAAGCAGAGCACCCAGCCCTCTCAGGAGATGAGGACACAGAAGACCCTGCCATCTCCTGCTACATTAAATGTGTGGTGGGAAGAACAGCACCACTAACACACCACGTAAATCAGTCATCTAAATTAGAATACACAAATCCACTCCAGAAAAGTTTAATGTAGGTTCCTGGGGCATCGTATTATGAAAAGAAAACCAAAAACCAAAATACAGTACAAAGAAAAAAGGCAAACAGAATTCCCCAGTATTTAAAATAATGAAATGTATCAAAGCTCCATCTATTACAAGGCTGCACGTCACAGCAGCTGCTGGAAGAAGCAGGATCAGCCTGAGGACCAGGAGGCTTCTCCACCTCCTAGAGATGGCCTGGAAAAAGCAGCACCCAACCAGAAAACCCGGTTCCTTAGAGAACTAGTAAGACTTCTTGAAAGGAAAAGGGCAGTACTGCAGTGAGCTGCCCAACATCCCTGCTGGGAGATGAACCGGACAGGCTGATCCCACAGTGCTGAAGCTCTGTGAGAGCACATATCCTGGGAGGAGTGGTACCTTCCAGCAGATCCCTCCAGCTGTGTGACAAAACCTATTCCTTTGAGGAATCCTGGTATCAGAGGAAAAAGAGCCATTAAAACAGCCAGTCAGGAGACCAGGAAGAGATCTGAGACACACCACACTACTAGCTGGGAACAGAAACAAGCAATGGATCTCGAATTAAGAGGACAGCCCCAGTCCCAAGGATGTCTGTGGTACCCTGCCTCCCATTCAGTCTTTGGATTGAAGAATCAACATAATTTAGGCAAGAACCTCTGGTGGTCTCTGCCTCACTCCTGTCCCATTCAAAGCAGGGCCAACTTCAACATCCAATTAGTTCAGGGCCTTCTCCAGATAAATACTGAGTTATCTCCAACAATGGAGACCTCAGAGACTCCAGCACACCCACAGCAAGCAGTGCATGGGCCATGGCAGTACTTCTGGTGTACCTGGGCTACAGAGCAGCTACCTTGCAGCCAAGACACAGCTGCTTTCCTTCCATCTATCTTCATATGTAACAGTCTCATTTGATATGGCCCCTACACCTAAGGGCAGTGATCCATGGCTGTGCCACTCCACTGCAGGGCTGCTACAAAGCACTCATTTCCACAGGTATTATGCTCCAAAAGCAGCCAAGCCTCCCTGATGTGCAGCCCAACCTCACAGTAACCACCATGAGAGCAGAGGGAAAGGCTGCAAGAGCACTTATTCAAACAATGGAAAACAGAGATTCTTATGAAGAACAAAACCGTGAGCTTGGAGGAAGACCTATGTGAACAAGGAACCAGCTGATGTCAGACAGCCTCAAAAATATAACAAACATTACATAACCCAGATGCTCAGTAAACACTGCAGGCATGACACTGCCATCATGAAAAAGCTAAGATTACAGTTGGAGAATATACCAAGACATTTAAAGCCTGCTGGGAAGCAATAAAACCTTTGCTGACACCAACTCCATGGACTCCCCAACAAACGCTAAATATGAGCAGTGAATCTGCAGATCTAGATGCCCACTGAAAAACTGGGATAAACAGAGGAGTGGTGGGAAGGGCTGAGAGACTTCTTTCTCCTTGCCACTTGCCTCACAGAGAGGAGGATAAACACCTCTTCCCGGGTGCTGGCAAAGGGCCCTCTCCTGCGGCATGTGCACCATGCCAGGTGAGCCTGCTGTCCCCACACTGCCCTGACATGTGCACATGTGAAGGCTGAGACACCCTCCAGACCATAGGGATCACCAGATTTTCTGCTGTGATCCCAGCAGGAGCACACAGCACCCCAAAGGCCGGTCAGGTGCCTCCAGGAGCTGACAACAGCCTGGCCCGCGGCCCCTGTGGCACAGCCCCCACGAGTGGGGAGGAATGTGCGCCCAAACCCCGTGGGTCAGGCAGATGGAAGGGCAGGCTCTGGACATCCAGGACGGTGGCAGGGAGCCGGGCATCCCGCGGCCCGGCCCCAGGCAGGCACGCAGAGAGCAGGCAGGGCAGGAGCACAGCGGTTTATTGGCAACACGAGCAGAGGCGGCGGCGGTGGCGGCGGGCCCCGAGCGGGGTGCGGGGCGGCGGTGCTCCGGCGGCGGGGGCCGGGGCCGCCCCGGGCCTATGTCAGCGTCTCCCCCTTGGTGACCTACGGGAAAAGGAAAAACCTCAGCCAGGGCCGGCCCCGGGCCCGGCCTGCACCCGACCCACCGTCCCGCTGCTCACCCGGGCCTNGCCCGGCCCCGCCGCGCTCCTCGCTGCCGTCCGTGTCGCTGCCGCTCGGCTCCTGCGGGACGCGCCGCCGTCAGCGCCGGAGCTGCACCCCCGCCCTCCCCCGCCTTCGAGAGGCGCAGCCCGGCGGCCCCTGAAGTACCTCCTCAGCGGGGCCCTCCGCCGAGTCCTCCGAGTCCTCATCCGAGCCCCTCTCCTCAGAGGCCTGAGTCAGAATTTCTTCTCCCTAAGTTGAACGCGAAAGATCTGTACTGAGTGTGTGCGAGGTGGCCAAAGCGTGCCAGGATGGGATGGAAGAAAAGGGCATTTTGGTGCCTTCTTAAATAAAAACCTTTAGAGTAAAAAAAAATCAGGTTTTGTTTAACTATCCTGCTTCTATAGTGAAAGATGAAGAGCCAGAACTGGCTTCCTTTAAAGCCTCGCATGAAAGTGTGCGAAGGTGTTGAAGTGACCTTTATCTCTTCCCTCTTGTGCGTGCAGTTCTTGCCAAGGAACAGCCAAAAAATCTCTGTACCTGCTCATTACAATCAAATATGACCCCTCAGTGCAGGAGCCTAGAGATGCAGATTCTTAATCTAGAAATAAAATGCTTCTTTCTCCTGCACTAGACATGAATGTACTACGGTCACACTGAATGGGGCCTTTTAGCTATACCCACACACAAGGGGAGAGTTAGAGTTGTCTGGACAAGATGAGCATTGTCCTCTCCCAGATTTTAATTGCCCCAGGCAGGGCAGTGATTCTCACCTGAAGATCCCGATTTTTGAGGATGCCAACCCAGAAGGCCTCCTGGCAGTGGTTGAATGCCAGCATTGCCTTCACTCGGTACACAAATTGTTCCAGGGACTTCTTCAACAAAGGCACATGGTTGGTCAGTCCAATGTCTTGGTGAATCTATGACACAGTAAAATGTGATGAGGATGGATTCCTGCCTAAGTGTTCTGGCTGTTTTTGAACCAGCAATCGGTTATCAGGTGGGATGGACATGATCCCCCCAAATCTTGCCCAGATGACATCATTCACTTCTTGACCAAATTATAGCTATTGTTAAAAAATAAAGCTCAGATCAGTATTTTGTCTAAAATGATCCCTTGCAACAATCCAAACATCTATATTCACCCAGATTAAAAAAGAAGCCTCAGTTTTTGTCATGAACTCTAGAGAGAGGCTGGTAACTCCTCTGAATTCCCAAGCTCAGAAAAGAAAAACGCGAGAAAGATGTTAAATACACCATTTCCATCACAACCTTTTCTTGCTTGGTGCTTCATGCAATTCCTTTGCATGGAATGTGTGTGCACTATAATCTCCAAAGCCAGCTTCTCTGCTTCTACCAAAGAAGCACTGGCTTTTGGAGAACTAGGACAGGAGGAACAGATGGAGTTGCTGTAAGCAAAAACCACCCGAGGAAGGGCAGCTATGCCAGGTATCGTAAGAGATTTAGCTCTGGGTGAGCACCTCCTCCTGCTAGGCTTCAGTCTGCAGTACAGAACAGTCACTGCCAAACCAGAAAGCCTGTCAACCTGCCAAAACCTGCACAATTATTTTGTACATAAATGTTTTCCTCTTTCATGAAAATACTTTGTAATCTTCTGGGATTAAGATGCTCTCATTAGCTGTACTCTGAATTCAGGTCACCTGCATTTCTTGGAAGAGTTCAACATGCCTGGGCAGAGGGACACTGCTTTGCTTCAAGTTCTGCCAACAGGGAATAGGTAACTGATTACCAATAGCAAGCTTCTCTCGCCTGTGTAACAGGCAGGACCTAGCAATCATCAGCACTAATCAGAACCAAATCAGCAAAACCCTTCCTAATGACACAATCAACACTCACAGTGCTCCCTGGGCCCTGGAACCTGCCCAACTGTGTGCAGGCAGTTTGGAGACTCAACAAAGTACAGCACTGGCAAAAGTCTGTCTCCAGAAACTGTCCATGTGCCCAGGGTTAGATATGTAAACAGGAAAGAGGCTTGGTATGAAAAGGGACATGACAAATACTTAGGAAATGACAGGTGAAGCAGATTGCTCTTGCCTGCTGTGTGATGCTCTTTAAAGACACAGGTATTGAGGGAGAGTGACAAATCTTAGGTCACATTGCATAGTGGATCAGTGAGCATCCCTGAGGTTTGTATGAAAGTGAAGTCAAGGTTGGTTTAACAAATGTTGGTGTCAACTCCTCTTCAAGCAAGTATGGAGCATTCATTGCATACATTTACTTGCCCCAGATTCAGTTTCTGCCTTCTCATTCTTGCAAAATGATTTGGCACAGAGCCCTGTACCAGGGCAGTGGTGGAACACAGGTGTTCACTAATTGCAGCTCTGTGCTAACAGGGACCATGGGACACAGCACTCAAAAATGCTGGTCAAGAGCAAAGACAAACATGACATGGAAAGCTGCAAGGCTGTTATCCTGCTTACGAGGGGAATTGTGACTTTAAAGCAGGCAAGAGGATTTCACTTTCAAACACGAGAAGGAGTTTCTAGCATTGTCAGTGTTGGTGCCAACTTCCAGTTCTCACCCTGTGCTAAGAGCTGCATCAGCATGTTCTGATCTTCAGCTAAATTTCTATGCTCCTGATGCCAGCTCTGGCCTAAACGGGTAGCAAATCTGGCTTGGAAGCCACCGTGGTGGCTGGCTTTCTCCCGTCAACTACTTTGGCAAAGCTCCCTTCCTGGACCAGTGTTCATGAACCTTTTAGGAGTCAGGAACAAAGCAGCACACATGAAGTTCTTTCTGTCCCCTCCCACGAGATTCTGTCTTGCTACAAGCACTGTCTCTCCACATTGTAAGCGAAGTTCTAACCCTCTCTTTCCTTCCTGCCCCAAGTCTCCTACAAAAACAGACAGTGTGTTACCACCCTCCTCCCCTCCCCTTTGCC
This sequence comes from Melanocharis versteri, assembly GCA_013397845.1. NCBI lineage: Eukaryota > Metazoa > Chordata > Aves > Passeriformes > Melanocharitidae > Melanocharis > Melanocharis versteri. Next base: position 1,757,953 of record VZTG01003083.1, read on the forward strand.
CTTACCAACGTAACATAAAAGCCATCTCAAGAGGACTTTGAGCAGGGCTTCTCCCCATCCGCCTCCTGTTGCTGATTCTTCTGACTCACAGGGCTATTCATCTTTGGCAAAGCTTCTCTCCTATATTATCAACCTGGCATCTGTACTTTGTTCAAGGTCTCTAAGGTCTTAGCTTGCATCCTAAGGAACACTCCTTTACAGATGCCAACAACCAAACATGTCCAGAACCTCTGTGCTAAAAAATATTACACCAACCTGATCTAACATCCAAGTCAGCCACTTCCAGAATAAATGCTTCAACTTTTGGGCCATTAAACAAGGCTATTTCACCTTTTCTCAGAGTTTTTGCTTGCACAGACACTGCTGGAAGTACGCAAGTAGAACCTGACAATGCCCTGGAAAAGCAGTGGAAGGGAAATAATACCATTCTTAGGACAGGAGTTTGTGCTGCAGTTGGAACTTATCTTACCTTGGAATGGCCACACATGTGATGAAGCTGTCTGGTACTCAGCTGCAAGGTTTTCAGCAAACTCTGGACATCGTCCTGCAATAAATAAGCAGGCCAGCAAATCATTCTCAAAGGACTTTTCCACAGGGAAATAAGAATATTGAAACAGCATTAGTCCTAGCAATCCTTTCAAAGGGTTACGGGATAGAGGTGAGATGTGTGTATGCAGGAAATATCGGTCATGATTCCCAACTGGTTGCAGCCAGTTCTGTCCCCAGGATTACCGTGTGCTTTTTAAAGCTGTGGTCCAGGAGAGGCATGGCAAGCTTCAGAAATGCTTCTACAAAGAGGCGGCCGTACTATAAAAGAGTGATAAATATATCAGAAAGCAAATTTAAACTCCTTCTCAAAGAACCACCACAAAGTCAGATGAGATAATGAGACAATCTTCCAAGCTACCCCAGAGACTGTTCTTGCTTAGAAAAAGATTCTATTCATGTGAAGGCTGTACTGGAATATACAGGATCAGTAAAGGGTCCCACTCTAATCACTGCAAAGAGAGGCTAAAAGGACAAGGTCTCATCATTGAACACATCCCTGGTTTTATCCACCAGGCATCTGGGAATAAAACTGAACTAAATGCAAAATGTTAGAATCACTATACATATGTATGTATAGCAAGGCATAAGGAACACAGTTCTGCTTCTTCCAGAGAATCCAGTGCCCACTCTGCACTGGAGGCAATGATTCAAGAAAGCTGGTACTTAAACTGCTCTCTTCAGTTATTTTGAACTCTTGCTTACCTTCAGGCAGATGCTGAGTACAGGCCTGCTGTCAAATACCTACATGGACAAGAGGCAAAAAAGAGTCAGATCAGCCCACAAGCCTAAAGAAAACCATGTAAGCACAGCACCCAATTAAGAACGGCCCTTCATGGCACACTTCTGTGAATGTGCGAAGCCTGCCCTAAGGCAACATCCATTCTCTAGTTTCAGCAGGAACACCACATAAGCACATGAACTGTGGTGGCTCTCAGGTGGAAACCCTTGGCAGGATTGCTGTTCGGGGATCTAAGGTGCACCTTTTGCAGATGGCACAAAATTATCTCAATGAGTCTAAAGCTCTTAACAGTTTGGGACCCAAGAGACCCAAGCCCAGCTGATGGGCAAATAATCACATAATAGACAAAGCAAAATGGAGATGGGCAAAATAATGTGAAGGTAACCCTGGTGCTGCTATGGACTAAACTAAACTATGGACAAAACTGAACTAAGTGGTCCAGCTCTACCCTTTATGCTCTCCAAAGGCATCTGGAGCACAGGTAGGGCTCCAGTGAATGCTGCTATATACAAAAATCTGGACTTGAAAAACCTGGCCTTGCCAATTATCCCTTCAGATATGTAAAAATAAACAATGATCAACCTAAGCAAGAAGAAAAGTGCAGCTGTACTATCACCTTCTGCCCCAAACAGCATCACACTCGGAGACACTGAATGACCCAGCTCCAAAACTGATGTAAAGGGATATTTCATCCAGTGGGACTGGGCACAGATTGTTACTGGCTTTAATTACCACCTTCAGGTTGTTCCACTAGTCAGTCACAGTTCACGTTTTTCCCTGGTGTGCATGAGCCCGGGAACACCAGCCCTTGCTGGGAATTTGAAGGTAAAGGCAGAAGAACAACCAGAACCTCACCTTGACCAAGTTAATGAGGATGTGGAAATTCCGGACAGCAATGTTCCAGCGCAGCAGCTTCTCCAGTTGCACCTATGGGATGCAAGAGGACAATAACCCAAGATGGTGCATTTCCTCTCACCTTGCTGGATGTGCTTTCAGCATTTGCTGTACCCAAAGCATTGTTGTTGAAGACAGAGGAACAAAGCTTCACCACAAGCACATTTATCACAGCAGAAACACTCCATGGCAATTCCAGCCTGATCAGTGGCTTTAAGTGCTAGGAGTTAACTCACTTCCTTGCTCTCAGAGCAGCTCTTGGTTGCAAAATAATGTTGTACTCCCACACAGGTGTGCAGAACAACTGCAGTTTAGTATTTTGCTGATTAATGCCTATTTTCTGGTTACAGCTTCTGCTGGATTTACTAGATTTTTGACATGGTGCAAATCAGGAAAAAAAGATGCTACTTATATGTTACCCTGTATATCAATGTTGATATACACTGATGAATGAAAGTGTCTGACCATTTCCTAGAGAAAGTTCAGAAATAAATTCCTTTCCAATTTATACATCTTTATTGTACTGCCCAGTTAAATTTAAGTTTTCTTCCCTTCAAAGAGTCCAGTGCATTTATTTTCCTACCTCACTTGCATCTGATGGTTTCCCAGCTGGGATGCTTTTCACTGAACTCTCCAGCTGAGCCATCATTACTCTGAAGAAAACCGGGAATGTCTGCCTATGGAGAAAATGAAAAAAAATGAGTCAGCTCTGAGCATCTAGATAGGTTGCTTGTCACCAAAATGATGTGGAAAACTCAAAGTTCACCCAGCTGGGTATCCTTCTCAGTAGGAAATCACAGGACTAAGACTCATAAACATGTCTAGCCTAGGACTCATAAACAGGTCTAGCCCAGCCCAATTGTCCAGACAGATGGAGAATCCTGGGAAGTCACTACCACTTCCCCAGTATGAACCACTTAGATACCACCACTTCCTTGTAGCTGTGGGGGTGCACAGTGAAAGGCTTGCAGCTCTCAGCATAAGTTGATTTTGGAATTTTCAGGGTGCAGGAACATTCTTCATCTATGCTTCCAAATTCCTATGCCAGGGGCAGAATCACCCTGAGTGTGTTTTTGCACACTGCATACCAGCCCAGATTGCCTACAGCCACCCCAGGCCTCTGAGGCTGACTTTTGGAGTGCTTTATACCTCCACAGTAGCACAGAGACAACACACCTAATGACAGACAGCAGTTCACTCTCCAGTTAAAATGGCTCACAGCAATAAACTCAACATCATCTTAAGCACAGGACATTCCACTTTGGCATAAAGCTACCATGTGCTACCCTGTTGCACAGTGCCAAAACAATGTTTTCAAGTCTCCAGAGTAGCCACCACAGCACCAACATGAAACCACAGTAGGCCACAAAATAAGAAAACTAAATATTTAAAAGCAGAAATTGCCACTATGCATATCATGGAATTCCAAGTTTCTATTGCTACAATTACCTGCTTAGGGTAGGATAAGTAGAAGAACACCCATCTTTGGCAGAGTTCATCAGTTCAGGAACACCAACACTGGAGATTTCCTCTATGGCTTTCAGGATGTTATCTGTGTGCTCCAGGTAGATACTAAATCCAAAACCAACATAGCTGATCAGTAGATATTATGCAGAATGACACAACAAGGTCTTGAGCACTGCCCTACCTGCAACATGTGGCATAAAACTGTCAAGCTCTTCCCTGCCAAAGGCAATCACATGCAGGAAACCCAAAGCACTACTTAGAACTGTCACGGTGATGTCATTAAAAGCTACCATGATCTGAAACATACATGGATTCAGCATTCCCTCATTCTTGTATTTAGGAAGGACAGGCTGGGAAGAGAATGAGATGGAATTGCCCTTTATGAGAGAGAACATCCAAGAAGTATGGGTGACATTGAAATGGCTGTCTGCTATAGGCCACCTGGATCAGGAACAAGCCAACAAAGCCTTCTACAGACAGCCAGGAGTACCCCCATGTTGCAGACCCTGATCCTCATGGCAGACTAACCACTGTGACACCTGCTGGAAGGACAGCCCAGCAGGGCATAAGCAATCCAGGAGTCTCTGGAGGGCATTGATGAGAACTTCCTGACACAACTGACAGAGGACCTGATGAGGAAAGGTCCTCAGCTGGACCTTGTACTTCAAACCAAGAAAGAAACTGCTTTAGAAACAGTGTAGAAACAGGGCTTTAGGCCAAGCTGTGCAAGCATGAGGGTTATGATTCAGAGCGGCCATTCCTCTGCAACAACAGTAATCATTAGAAAAAAAAGTGTCTTGGCATGCCTAAGGGAATGGCTTGAGCCTTACCAGAGCAGGGTGTGCAGGGCACTGTTGAACTGGCTGCCCTTCTCTCGGTCTCCACTGGGCTTCACCCAGGACTGGCAAAGGAACTGCTTTGCTAGAGAAGCTGGGAAACATAAGGGATAACTTAGCGAAAGAAGAATCCAAAAAAAATTTCCTTCTTCCATATAAAAGCAGCGTGTTCAAATGATTTTTTGAAAGATCACAATATCACTACCTCTCATGTACCAGAACTTTTTAAGCCAGAATGCATTTTCCCTAAAATGCTGCAAGGCCACAAGGACATATTTAATGATAATAAAACATTTGCACATCCAGCATGTTCCTGGTCTGGAATACCTGTTCACATCAGAAGTATGATCCACCTCTGGCCATTTCTGACAAACTTAAGTTAAATCTTATTTGTTTGGTAGTTCCTGTTTGTTCTTAATTAGGCCATATGCAACCCTTAGGGTATTCATTTCTAGAAATGGAATTCCAATAACAAGTGACTTGGCCTTTTGGCCACAGCACTATAATAATAAATGTGAACAGACAAGTTTAAAGTTTACAGATTTCTGAAATCAAAACTGCTAACAAACCTGCTTGTCTCTTGCAGAAATATTTAAAACCAGGAAATTATTAGTTAAAATAGGTTATTCCCTGCCACACTCAGTCAGTAGTTCTCCCAACGTGGGACTGTTTAAAATAGTAAAATTGTCTTTAAGGAGGAAACTTATAATTCTGTGTGGCTATGGGGATTGGAGAAGGACAAATTCTAGAGGTGTCTTAGTATGACAAGGAATGGCTGAGAGAGGCAACTGTCTGGAGTCTTCATTTCAGTGTGTGCTGAAGTGGAGACCAAGTAGTTTTCCTGTATATTCCCTGCAATCATGTCTGTCCTTTATCTGCTGTTTATCTTACATAATGGGTCCTAATCAATGAGAGGAACTTTCTTAACTGAAAACATTTGTTGCATGGGGTTAAGAACTTACGGGTTTTCATCTCTCTGCCCTGGAGTAACAGCTGTATTTGCAGCTCCTTTCCATAAATTTTGGAAACGAGCTGTCACAGATATCTTTACTTACAGCAGGAAGTTACATCAGATTAAGTCTGTGATCAGTCTCCTCCATAAACAGTGATTAAGCTGGTACCAACACAGAACAGCAGGCTCATGCTTAGAACTCCTAAAAGTTGTGAAGCTCTGATTTTTAAAAACACCAGCTGAGAGAGCCAGAGCCTGCCTGTCTGCATGTAACTGAGGCACAGGAGAACAAATACCAAAGAGGTTTCAATATATTTACTGCTGTTCCCTTTACTAGAGGCTAGGACTGTTCAGCCAGTGAGATTACCAGGATGTGAAAGGGAAATCTCTCCCTTAAAAGGCCAAAGACCACACAAAAACTAATCTGAAATAAGTGGCTCTTCACACATTACCCATTTTCTCCTTCTTCCAGCCAGACATGGGTTTCTCAGCAATGGCAATCAGGAGCTGAGTGAGGACATAGGCACAGTAGAAGCTGGGAACACTCTGCTGGAAATTCAGGAGGTACTGAAAACTCTCACTGGGGATGACAGGAAAGTGAAAAGGTAAAAACAGTGTAGACAAGGTAATGCCTCAGACACATATAAATAAAAAGGAAGCATTAGACCATCTCAGATCCAAGGTCTCCTTATCCCAATGTTTTGTCTCTGGCAGTGCCCTTCTGAAGTAGGGGTGATCAGCCACTAATACATAGGAATTCAGTCACTGAGAAAATTCTCTCAAGCCCCAGCCACTCTAAGCCTAGCAACAGCTTTATATGCTGCTTCTGCCTAGTGTACCTGTAAGCATTTTAACTCTCCAGAACATAGTCACTCCTTCTGTGAATCCTACTAATCTCATCTCAAATAGCATACAAACAAATGAGATCCACAGATTCACGTATATTTTACATTTTTACTCCTTTTCATTAGGTTTGACTACATTGCCATTCAATTAAGTTTGAAGTTTAGTCTCTATGAGAGCTCCCAAACACACATTTACCTAAAATGCCCACACCAAATGGGGAGAATTCATTGAAATTTGTTCATTTCAAACCTTGTGAAATACAGATTCTACCTTATGAGTTCCTCAAGAAGAAGAAATTCAGTCTCTCCTGGCTTTAGCCTGTCTGCAAGCACCTGGAGAGCTGACCTCAGCAAGTCAGTATTTTCATGCTGAGAAAAACCATTCCTGAGGAGGAAAAAAATCCAGTGCATCATCAGATTAGAAGCAGTATCAGATGCAAATGCATATCTAAGCATATTTGGCAAGATGAAAAATAGAGACGCTAGATACTCAAGAAGAGTCCTATAATATGAAATTATAAAGGGACACAAAAAAATTGAAAACTCAGTGGGAATGGAAAGCGTTGAGCACGAATAATATTAACTTTTTAGTTAGACTGCAGATCTAGCTTGGTGAGGAGAGGCCATTTCCCGTAATTGGAGGTCCATATATACTAAGCCAATGCTATATAGACCTAAAAAAGGGATGTATAACGACAGTTGCTGTGCTAATGCAGTGATCGTGGGTGGTCACCTCCTGAACAGCAGGTAGGAGCCTAATGGGAGGGAAAACTCTAGATATCTTCATTATTTCTCTGAACTCCCAGGGTCTGTGGGGATATGTATGCTAGAAATGCCCAAATACACCCATACTCCAATCCTATAGACTGAACAGGTGGACTGGATAATGGTAATGCTCAAGTGCACCTGTACCACACAAGTTAATTAACAACTGGTAATACAAGAGGCCTTGACTAAACACATGTAAAAGGAGCTGTAATTTGGTTTTTGAATTTTAGTGGCTGGACAGATCACCCCAATATATGGCTGTGTGAGCTACAGCAAAACAGATTTTACACTGGACAGCAAAACTGATCTTGAGTTGTCTGGTACAAAGCTGGCCAGGTTCTTTGATTTACAAGATAGGTGGACTCGGGAACAACCAACATTCACACTGGCTAAAGAGAAAATGACAAACCTGGGAATAGTCAGGAGTGGACTGGGGGCCCTGAGGCACCAGTAGGGGCCAACAGGAGAGGCAGACCTCAGACCTCCTTTTTTATGCAGTTACTACTGTTTATGAAGTACAACAAAGGTAAAATGCTTTCTACATGCAACTCTAAATTGGGGTTTAGAAAGAAACTTTTATGATACTGTCCTGGATTATATTAGCAGATGCAGAAGTCTGCAGGCTGCATGGGCATTTCTGAGTTGGACATTTATGAATCCAGCTTGAATGCATCCACAGCATTGGCTTTTTGCCAATGCACATTCATCCTTCCCCACTGGCAGAAGAAATTCTTCCATCACTCCAGATTCAGGCAGTGACAATTTAGCAAAGGATGAGGGGACGGAAATGGGAAAGGACGGGTAAGAAATTCCAAGATCCCTAGGCAGAATGGAAATTGCACAGCTAGGTGTGCCAGTATGCCTCTTATGCTGATCTTGACCCAAAAGCCCATTGATTGAATTCTACCCAATCACCTACAGCTTTAGTACAGCTCAGAATGAAGCCTGGCTTAACTAAGAAGTGCTTAGAAGTCTCCACCCACTGCAGTGTGTTGTTTTTCATGGCTGACAGGCCTTTGGCAGGGTACAAACACTACAAAGAAAAGAAACAAGAAGAGGAAGCAATAAATGGCTACAACTGTGGACTTTTCTTTTAAACTCACCAAGCAAATAAGGAGCGAAAAGTCAGTAACAGCAGTTGGTAGCAAGAGGACATGAGCTGGTGCTCCTGGATGTTCACTCCTGGTTCATCTTCTGCACCCTGATTTTGTACAGCTGCCTTTAATACAGAACAAATAATTCGTTAAACACTATTCCAAACAAAGATAATGGCACAAAAATCCATTTCCATAAATTCCATGTTTAAAAAACCTGAAGAACAAAAAGTGACTCTTTTTCCCCCAAACAAAATGAAAAGTATCTTTACAGGTGAAAAACTTGAGGGTTTTTTTGGTCAAAATTGCTGCCCACTGACCTGGAAGTAGTTGTGCATGTTCTCCATGTGCTTACACAATGGCTTTAGTAGATCAACAACACACATAGCAACTTCCTTGGGAGATCTCTGACACAGATGGGAAAAGCCAATATCCTTGTTGCCTCTTTCCTGCAGCAAACCCAGAAGATTAAAGTGGCTTCATCAGCCTTTCTTGAGAATAACTTATATTGCTACATCTTAGACTCCTGCCAAGCAGTGCAATTCCTGATGTCACACAGGGTCAGGAAGGGTCACAGGGTGGGAAAGCTGGCTTCCTCTGAACAAGCACCACCAACTCAGAGAAGTGGATAACATTTGACTAAAATGATAAAACTGATGTGACACACAGCTCTCTTATAGAATCATTTAGGTTGGAAAAAACCTTTAAGATCAGAGAATCCAACACTTTACTCAAACACTAAGTGAAGGCAGTCTCTGCACATAGGAATTAAGACAGGTAGAAAAACAAGGAGAAAAAACAATGAATATGAGGAGCCCATCCAGTTGCAGTGCATTTCTCAGTTTAATGCAGTGGGACATGCATTTACTTTTCTCCTGAAGGCATCAGCAAGGAGTCCCTGCACTCGGGGGGGTTTCTAATGCAGAAAAAGCAGAAACATGGATGCAGCAGCTTCTGCTGGCTGCTACAGCCATCTGGCCTGGCTAACTTTTAACAGCACAGCCAGTCTCCCCAGGGAGGGCTAGGAAAAGGGTCACTTGAGTTTTGAGGCCACAGGACTCTCTCAGTTAAAAACCCTTTCCTGAGACACACAGAGAATCAGATGCTGCAAACACTTCAGCAAGAGCAGTGTACACAAGCCTCTTTTGAAAGTGAAAATGCTGCTCTGGCACACAGCTGGGTGTCACACTTCCATTTAACCACAAGTGAAAATAATTCTGAAAAACATTTCTCAGGAAAGGCTTGGAGGCCCCTGATGTGCTCTGCCTCAGCCCAGGCCTGGACCTGCTGCTGTTCTTGCCTTTGGAAAGGGCACCCTCCTTGTGGAGCCCGAGGGCAGCACATGTTCCAGCTTCCAGCACAGGTCATCCAGAAGGAAGCAAAGCTCAGCAGGCCCCAGCTGCACAACTTCACGAGCCTGCAATTAAAAGAACAGTCAATCCCAGGACCCAGATGTTAACTGTAGTGCCTTGAAGCTCAAGTTTACCCTCTCTGTTTCCAGTTATGACTCCTGGATTAGTTAACCTCAGGAGGGACTTATTTGGCAGGTGCTCGGTTTTATGGCTCCCCCATGGCAGGTATGGGGCATTGGTTCTGGTTACTCAAAGCATGAAGCCATCCTGATGCTCTAAATATAGCTGAGGCAATGTCAGTACAACTTAACAACTGAGAAAGAACAGATTTATATACATTGAAAAAAAGTGCCTAAAGATAAAAAGAGGTTTAAGCCCAGAGAGTCACAAATTTCACCAACTGAGTAACAGTCAAGAAGCAATTTGAAATAATGCCACATAGCCCAAGAGACTTGTCAAACAGTCTCCAGTTGGCCTGTGACCTGCATGCACAGAGACAGCTGTCTGCAAGGGCAGACCAGGCTGTGCTCCAGCCTGCCATGACCTTTTCACATTTTATGCATTTACTGTAGCCTGACAAAATGAGACTCCAGATGGACTCAGCCTGCCTAAAAGAGGGTAACAAAATTAAGCACTTCTATTTTCCACAGCCACAGCAATGTGGTTTTATACAAGCTCACAGATGATACACAGGATCCTGCTCACTGAGAGCACCTCCATGAATCCAGTCCCACGTTTGTGCTGTTAGTGATCTCCTGATGCCTTGAGACACTTGAGTTTTTGCAATACAGGCTTTACTTTATGTCATAGGTTCTTTCTGATAGGCAATACTTAGTGTATTTAACACCCTGCAGCTTACCTGTGCTCAGTATTAAAGCCCCTTTCTTTCCATTAGGTCTATACATGTTATACAGTATCTTTCTCCTTTTATGCAATATTTGCATTAGTTTGTTTTTAACATTGCTATGTGACATGTCTCCTCTCCTTAGGAAAGTCCTCTTTTTCTCAGTGCCTTGAAGTACTTGGGGCCAAATGCTCTCCTGGTCCCCAGCTCACAGCCCTGGACCAACACAGCTTAACACCAACCTGTTGTGCACTTCAGTGGAACAGAGAGGGCCAAGGCCTCTGAGAGAGCCCATTACACAAAGCCTCGTCTGTGTGGGTTTCAGGCTGTTCCACTCACCTCTGTGTGCATCTCTGTGTCCAGGACAGACTTTGTGAGCAGCCCACAGTGCAGCACAGAGAACACCTCAAGGTCCAGCTCTCGGAAGTACGGGCGATAGCTCTGCAGCTGTGCCAGAGGATTTCCTGCCTCTCTATCAGCAGCAGTCTGAAAAGGAAATTGCAGGAGAGTGGCCTCTGCAGGGACAATTTACAAAATTCTGATGGGAGGCAGGTGCCAGAAAGCAGGATTGAACAACTGACTGTGATTAAGTTTGGAATGAGCAACCCCTCTCAAAAAGCTTTTGTTTATGCTTCTATGGCACCTTCCCTGTTCTGTGCTCCTTGCAAGTCCCTAGGGCTATACACATACCTTGTCCAGCTCGGAGAGCTCAGTGTCAGGCTGGTTTCCCTCAGAACTGTCATCTGCTTGAGAACGATCTGCAGAGCCAGCTTTGCTGCCATCAGCCTTCTTTTTCCTTCCTTAAACAGAAAAGCAACTTCAGAATCAAAGGCTACACACTGTGCTCAGCACTAGACAGCACCTGGAGCCAGCACAGGCTGTTCTTTAATCAGCACTAAGAAAGCATGGAGCACAGGTCCACAGATGAAGTGCTCCTTCAAAATACAGTCTCCAAAGTGATGGATCCTCCTCTTGTCTGCAGAACACAGTCAAAACTTTCCTTCTGCCTCAAACACATCCCTACACGACAGGCCCAGACCCTGCACAATGGGTTTGGCACAGGAGGAAAAGGCATTCTGATCCGAGGCCTCCTCCAGTTGTTCTCATTGAATGGAATGTGAATTTTTGTCCACTTTGTCTTAAGGCAGACTCGTTCCCAGAAAATGCTAATTTAAACTAGAAATAAATCTAATCTAGAAACAGAACTAGAGACAGGAAGAACAAAGCAAATCTGCTTTAGCTTGAAAACTGAGAGGCAAGTTCTGTGTCTTCTCTGTGGGAGCTAGCAATGGGAAAGGATGAAGGAAAGATTTCCTTGTGCAGCAGAGCCATGACAAGGTTCCCAAGACATTGGTTAGGTACAGCCTAAAGCTCAGGGGTTTGCAAGGCAGCTCAAGCCACAGATTCAGTACCAGATGATGCCACAAACCCATCAAAGACAGAACTTACTGCTGCAGAAAATACTTTGGCAGGTGAAAGCCCTGGATTTTCACTGTTAAATGCTATGCATCAGCTTTCCCAAGGAGACAGACCATCCAACACCTGTTTGGTGTAGGATATTTTTCCACCTTCACTTCAGCTGCAACAGGAGTTGAGGTAAAATTTCAAGCTAGACAGACTTTTCCAAGAATTGAGTGCTTTAGGCACACACAAGTGCAATGGCTGCAGTGCAATCTGCCAGTCAATCCCCTTCACATCTGTTTGCTTAAACATCTTAAATTTTCTTTACCACTCCTTTTTCTGGCTGGACCAGCAGCATTAATGGATGGTGCGGCCTCCGGGGCTTCAGAGTCAAAAGTAGCTGGTGGTGGGACATAGCCAGGGGTTGCTGAAAGAGCCAAAATTTAGAAACTGGGTTAATTCAGCTCCTGAATGACAACATACAGGCCAGATATGTATCTAAAGGAAGTATTATATATTTCACTGTCCTGGTGAAAGCGTGGAGTCTGTGAGATAAGTGTAAGAGTTTGTGTGTCTGCTAACGAGCAGTCAGCTGGAATAGCAGTGATTAGGGGAGCAGTGGAGCAGATTAGAGGGCCTAGGATCTGGGCAGGCTACTGGGAGATGGACAAGGCATGTCAGTACTTGGGGGATCTGCAAAAGTTCGTGTGCTTGTGACTCTGAAGTGTGTAATTTGTTTGCTCCTCACTGAGGAAGTGATTAAGAAGTGCAGTTTGGATTTGGACAAATTGAAAATTATAGCTGTCCATGCACAAACTTTTAGGCCACTGCAAAACTGCAGTGTGTGGTACCATATGCTTCCTCCATTGATGTCTAAGACAATCCCTTTCATTTCACAGCTGGTACAGGCCCAGAATGTGCAAATGTTTCATACTCACCTGCTAAGCATTTTCCCAGCACATTCTGTAGCTCTGTGATATTCTGTAATCGAGTTAAAACTTTCCCCTTCATCTCAGCATCCTGTTGCTGGCAGAAGGCATTTACAATCTAGAGATACAAACCAAGCTCACTGAATTAAGATTTGTACCCACTTTGCTACTTTTTCTTTTCTGAATAACATTCTCAAGTCCTGCGTAAGCACACAACACAGAACAAGTGGCCTGTGCGACCAGGTTCAGACTGCATGAACAAAGCTTTTCAGAAGCCCATAAGAACATGGATATAATTGGTGCAATCTATAAAAAACAATAGGACGACACCTATAGATAAAATATTAATTGAAAAAGAGGAATTAGCAGACAGCACATTGTCAGGTTCTGTGATACCTGTGGCTCTGAAGACCCCTTGGCACTTCCCAGGTCTGCCAGGAAAGAGGCAGTCCTGGGAAAAGAGCAGGAGGACTGGGAATGTGGAATTGCACCAAATCTGCCCTTCTCATGTTATCAGAATAACACCAGCAGGAAACAATCCCACTGACCATCGATGTTAGCCAATACATTGTCCCAGTCTGCTTGAAGGCACTGCATTTTACCCTCCTGTCAGCTCACAGAGGTATAGAACAAAGCGTACAGAGCATCCCAAGAAAGGAAATTCTACAGCCTCTCTGGAAGTGGAGCACAACCTTTCTCTTAGGTAATAAAGACCACAGTAAAAGACCACTCTAGCTTCCCCTCTCGTGGCTGACCAACCTCTGCTCTCCTAGGCTTCCCTCATCCCTCCACTCCAGAACCCGCAGACAAGGTTCTACTCACTTCACGAAACCAGTTGAGAGCATAGAACAGGAGTGAGCAGAGAAATTCACGTTCCTGCTTGGATAGAGAGTCCAGCTTTCCTTCAACTTCCAGGTCAGTCAGGTACAGGGGACAACCTGGCACAGAGCAAGAAAAGTATAGGTTGCACTGTGTGCTACCCATGCTTTGGTCTTTGCATAGACCAAGCCTCTTACCAAAGCCTGTATCAATTCCAGTGGCTGTTTGGAGTAAGGCCCACCAGCCACTCCATCCCCAGACAAGAGCAACTGCCTCCCCTGCCTCTCTTCCACTCTGTGGGCACAGAGCATCTCAGCCTCCTTCACAAAATGCACAAATCTTCCTGCAGCTGGAGGAAATCTGTGCAGATCTGGCACTGGAACAAGGCAGGCAGCCAGGCTCTATAAAAAGTCCATTTCCCATACCTAGTAAGGCATCGATCTCCTCCAGGCTTCCACTGTTTTGCTCTGCAGTGTAGAGCCTCAGCAACCGGAAACAGGGTGACAGACACATGGGTGACACTGTCCTGGGGGAGAAAAGAAGTGGAGTGGGTCTTATGTTTTATTTATCTCCAGAACGCCCATCACTTTTCCATTATGTCCTGTGTCCTCCCAGCCCACCTTGCCTATGCCTTCTATTTTGCTTCTTGCAAGTCCCAGCAACACTGAGCAGAAATGCACCATGTGGGTTAGAAAAAAAACTCCTGCAAATTAATAAATGGTGATTACCAGTTTTCTGGAAAAGCATGTAAGGACAGAAAAATGGCTGTAGTGAACAAAAAATGGGGTCAGATTTACTTCTGGTGGAAATCAAAGTTGAGTAATTTAGAAGGAATGGCAAGAAGTTGTGCACAACACATCTGTAAGCAATGGAGAAACCTTCAATGCTTTGCAGTGTGCCACTGCTCCAATTCTGAGCGATGAAAATTAACATTTTTCCATAGATGCATGCGAAGTAGCTACATTTTCTCTCATTTTAAAATGATCGTGTCTTTTTTAAAGCACAACTAAAATATCAACAAAATCTTACGACAATAAATTACGAACAATGTGAAGGCGCAAATAAAAAAAAGAGCCTTTTATAACCTTAACAATTCTATGACTCTTATGATTTTTTTAACTTTGATGCCCTACTGTTTACTTAGACTTTTTTGCATCTTACATGCTTCCTGTTCAATTTGCCAAAAACAGTGCCCTTATTTTTCAGTCAAATTTCATTTTTGGCTGCATGTTTATGGGTTTACCACTGTCTACCAGCATGACTCACCCACAATCACCTAAACAGCCTGAGCCAGAACAGACTGCCAGCTCCCAGCCAGATTACGCCTCTAGACCTATCTGAGTATGTCTAACACAACAAGAAGGAGAACACTGGAAACTGGTAAATTCTCTGACCAGCTCCTTATCAGGCACTCGAAGTGCACAAATGAAAACATTTCCTTTCCCTTTGCAGTCACCCCACAGATAAGTGTCAAATACCTTTTACTTTGGTTACTCGCTCCAGCAGTGACCCTGCCAAGCTCACTCTGTGACACCAATGGCAAGAGGTTAATGGCAATTGCTTCCTGACTTTGATCTTCATCCAGATTGTACAAGGACTTCACTGGGAACAAGAATGAACTGCAAGGAAAGACAGGCAAGGTCTTGTTGGTAACCTCAGGTCTCGGTGACAGAACCACTACCAATGCTTTATTTGTGATTAGCATACCCATGCACTGTGGGGCTGAGATCCACCACGAAGTCACTGGGAAAATCCTCCACCAAACTCTTCCCAAACTCATCCTATAAAGAAAGGAAAAAAACTTGCTCAGCAAAGGAGCTCAATGAAGAAAGCTCCAACAGCAGCAGAAGATAAGGCCAAACAAAAGTATCCTGGAACAGTCACAGCAGTGAAGCACCACGGTCTGCACAGATATCCAAGGGCTGCCGTTAGAGACAGAGCCAGGAAACATTGCTAAGTGTGCACAACCAATTTCTTCCCTGCTCTTTGAACGTGAGCTTGACTACAAGTTCCAGGGTGATACAGAGAGGCAGAGCAGCTGGCTGCAAGAGGAAAGCAGCTCACATGTAAAAGGAGTTCCCAGCAGGAAGAAAGAGCTGTCTAGCGGCCTTCGCAAACCTCTTCCTATCACCATAAATACCATTTATTTATTACCATAAATTACTGTGGCTCTTCCAAGATCTTAGGGATCAGATAGCCTTAATAGTCTGACCCAGAAACCAATTTCAATACTAAGTTTAAAGTTCTTTCAGGTTCTATTTTTTGTCTATGAATAGGAACAGCATGCTCTGAAATGTCATTAAATTTCCTTTAGGCTTCCCCGTTGTCATGTAAAATTTCACATAGAAGAAGCTGTTAAAGCACAATGAGGAATCTGCCATAATCAAAAAAAAGCCAGGAGAGCTGAATGAGGGTTTTGTATCTGACCAATCACAGAACAAAACAAGTTCCCAGACTGGAGTGAAATCCTCAAATTGACTCTATCTTGCCAATGTATGAAAAACATCATTTTTCTGAAGAATTCATGTAAGTGATTAAGTTCAAACTGCTCTGCAACATACCAGGAGCTGCAAGTCCAAATTGCCCTTCTGCTTCTCAATCAAACTGGCAAATTCATCGTAGTACAGAGCCAAGACCTCTGGTGTTTGCTCGCAGCAGAAGCCCACAAGGTCCAGCAGGGTAGACAGCTGAAAGGAGACAAAACAGTGCAGAAATGGGTAAGGTAAATGGATCCAATTCAAATTTTACCGTCAGTTCTTTTTACATTAATTTATTATGAGGCACATTCGAAGCTTCATCTCTGGAGTAACAACCCATGGTGAATGTTCTTGAATAGACACAGCTTAAAGAAGGAACATGGGCCTTTTAGTGTCCTCTGCCACGAAATAACACAAGAGTCTGCCCAGGATCACCCTTAAACAGAGTGCCAGCAGAGAAGAAGGTTTTTCAGCAGAAACTAAGGAAAAAGGCTGCTAGACTAATCCTGTACAGCAGAAATACTTTTTCAGGATGGCCTGAAAGGCACAGCTACCAAAGCTGAGAGGATGGCCACGGTCACCTTTGGTTCACTGAAGCAGACTGTCCTGCTGCTTTCCTTTGTATTTGAAATAACAGCTGGAGAGAAGACACACTAAATGGCTGCAGTGCTGCTTGTCCTGGTCTAGCAGAGGCAACACCAGCAGGTGCCTTTGTTTCTCCAAAACCATTTTTAATAGACTCTTGGCTCTGCAGTCAATGTACAAGAATCCCAGGCTCAGGAAAGCTAACTGCCAGACCCACATAGTACTTCAGTTAAGACTGCATTTCCAGCCACCCCTCCTTGCTGACCACATCCTCCCTGTCTCCCACACTGCCCCATCCTCAGTACTCACCTGCCCGTCACGCTCACTGTTCAGCTCTGGTCTCTCCAGGGAAGCACCATCTCCTTCATTCCTGGAAGCAATTGATAACCTTGCTGTCATGGCACAAGACTCAGGACATGGCAAAACCCATCACATATACAAGGTTCTCTCTCCAGAAACTGGAGAGTTATGCATGAAAAGGATTTCTTTGGAAGACATTAGGAAAAGACCTGGTACTGTTTGGGACTTCTCTTTTAGATTTCCCTGGATTCAAACACAGAGCACCTCAGGTTATTCAGCCTAGAGTCAGAAGCTGATCTGCAGTCAGTCCACCTGTGTTCAACTTTTTTCCAAGCAATAGGTTTTGCTGATGCTGGTCAAGGCATCCACAAATAGGCATTAACAAGGAATTTGGGATGCCTTTGAGACCAGCAGCAGGTGAGCAGCACTACAGAAGCTGAAATACCAAATACCACAGTATGCAGAAGAGAGTTTTAAGTTCCTGGATTTGCCCAAGATGTGCATGAACTCAAAGGCAATGCCCTCCTGTCTTTGTTTCACTCCAGGCCTGAACTGAAAGCCATGTTAAATTCATCTTTGTTACATTTTCTCTCACCTTTTTAATGCCACACTGCCTATCATGGAAACAGCACCAATAATCCCCATTTGTTTGTGGTTGGGAACTGTGCTGGAGAGCCATTTCCTGATCACCATGTGCATATCATCCTGAAAAGAGAGACACAAAGACACAGACCATGTCAGCACAGAGATACTTGTGTGCATCACTCACAGTTCTGTTGGCATCTTCATTTAATGTCATCTCCAAGGGCTACAGAGGTTTACTGGGATTACAGCTTTGCTTAAGGAATGCACATTCTGACATTTCCTTTATTATGAAAATACTGGTCACAACTCCAGGTAAGGCTGTAAACAGCATTAAAAGTGATTTGGTTTGACTTTGCTCTAACTACTACACAGAACATGTAGTTGGTCCAGGTTTCAACTATAATTAATAGAAGAGTATGTTAAAAAAACCAGCAGTGGTCTTGGAGCCTGTCACACCCAAACAGCAGCTGCAGAGCTGCACTTCAAAACACTGTCAGCTTCAGGAGGCTGAGGGATGGAGCAGTTTGTGGTGACAGTCCAAAGACAAACTGTGCAGTGCAAGGAAAAATGTCTAATCCACCTGCAGAGATCCTCATGTCTAAGAGGCACCAGCTTAGAAGAACACTTAGAGAAGGCAAGGAGGAAGTTGGCTGTCAGGATGCTGATTTCTTTGGCGACCTACCCCTGGAGCCTTCGGTATCACTGAGGATAAGAGTCAAATTGCCAACCTTGGATCTCCACAGTTACAAACTCTTAGCTCAAAATAAATTCTAGACACTCCTCCCCTTCTTTTCACAGCTTCTGAGGGTGACAGGCAGAACATCCTGATGGCAAGTCCTCCTGGGCTGCAAAGTCACACTGTGTGTTGCCAAGGCAATTTTCACAAGTCACACATAAGAAAGATTCAGGGTGGGAGGCTGGGAAATCACTGAGGAAAGTAGTTCAGAAAGGAGCTAAACCTGCCATACAACTGGAAATTTTGGCAGTGAAGAGCTCCAGCTTAACAGGGTGAGTGGGAGGGCCCAAAATGATTACAAACATGCTGTTTTACATGCCACAGACCAAGGAGAAGGAGAGGAAGAGCAGTTTTCCTTTATAGTCTCAAGCTAGCATGTGTAAACGTACCCACAACTACAAACCATGCAGAGAGTCAAAGACAAAGACAAATAGTCCTAATTTCTAAGAGCTGAATGGGAAGATTTTAAACCCAGACACCTCTGTTGCAAAATAAGTATCTCTGAATTATTTCTTTATCTGCTATGCTCAAGGATTCAGAAATCCACACAAAAGTATCCAGTACCACCACTGTTACGCTGCAACTGCGTCACACAAGGTATCCCGTGCAAGATGAAGGTGGATTTAGACAGACCGGGTTTGACAGTGTTTAAACCAGAGGCATAAGAGGTGTGAAGTCTACCACTTCACAGCAGAGTCCTCTGCACTGCGAAGTTCAGTTCTTCTAACGACAGAGTCCTTGTTGTCTCTGGTGTACAGAATTTAAGTGGCTGAATCAATACAAACCATTTTAAGCTGAAGGACATCCTGACATCAATCACTGTTCATAGATGAGGCCAGTATTTAGTGAACCTAGCAGAAGAACCAAGGCACAGCCTGATCAACTTTCTGTTGTGTCTCCACTTACCTGAATGTAGCTCCCTTCTTGCTTCTGGCTGAATGCTAATGTGCTGAGGATGTAGAAAAGCTTCCGGATCTGGCACGGATTCAGTTTCTGTGTAGAGTCTAAAATGGTCTGTAAGAGAAGCCACAAACCAGCTCAGATGTATCAAGAATCCCTTTCCATATTCTCAAAAACACATTAATTGTCAACCTCAGGGAAGACAATTAACGTTTTTTTTTTGTACATGCATGAAAAGGCTACACTCAAATTAAACAAACATAAATGCCAAACTATTGCTCTGGCCTTAATTATGGCAGTTCATTTCATCAGAGGCTGAATGGGAAGAACAATTTGGCCACCATAAGCATTTTGGGAGTGCTCAGGACAACTGACAGCTGTCTATTTTCTATCACAGGTTTGGTCACAGGATTCAAAGTGTTTGACAAGCAAGTAATTAAGCAAGTAATTTTCATTTAACAATCAACCAACTAAACAGCAAAAAGTATGCAGCTTTCCCAAAGTGTATAATTAAATCAAATCACAGGGTCCACTGACACCAAGGGAGCACCAAAACATCAGAGAGGTGTAGGAATACCCACACCCACCCTCTTCAACGGCTCTTAAATACAAGCTGTCCTTAAGCTACAAACCACCACAGATGGGGGAGTGTTCAAGGAAAGTACTGTTACATGCTTGCCTTGCTGTTTAGCTCTTCCCTCAATCTCCACTTTTACTTCTTTTGGAAATAGACAACTGGGCAGGTCTGACCCTGCTTATCATTCTTAGAACACAGTAGTCCATTTTTTTTCTCCCCACTGAGTACTTTCTCCTTTTAAATTTTAGGATATGTCTTCTTTCATCTCTGCAAGCAATTTTGTCTTAGGATTCAAATACTGGCTAAAGTACTGTCAGTCTTTCAATAGACAGAATGGGCAGTCCACAAAGGGGCAGGTTTTTACCAAGTTTTTGAAATAGCTGATGTAAGTAGATAGCATTTTCCTTCCATTGTAGGCACCATTCCACACCTGCAATTTAAGCATTGTCCAACTAAAAGGAATTGTCCATCTTAATTTCCCCTGTCAAAAAATCATACAGTCCTATCTTACAGCTCACACTTTGATAGCAGATACCTCTCACTTCTGACCACTGCATTTCTGCAGACAGAAAAGCTTTACAGGTACAAGCTTTCCCAACACCTCTATTTTGGAGAAGTACTGGCCTATTCTGGATGTGAGGCAAAGTGGTGTAAGGGACCCAAAATCTAGTATAAACCCAGAAATGCACATACCTTCACAAAGGTGGCATAGCGCATCAGCAGGGACGTGTGCAGCACCACCAAATCCGTGAGCACATCCAGAGAAATGTCCAGTTCTGTCTCACTCCCACTGCACACATGAGTCACCAAAGCAGCCACAACCTCCTAAGGAAAAAGACACCAAAGGAACCACAGTGAAATATCAACAGAAGAATGTCTGCCTTGCTCGGCTCATATGAACTAAGTTGATCAAGTACAGATAATCACAGCGGTCTCTGTGCTTGAGTCACTTGTTACCAGTCTTGCTGTGACTGTTCCCTGTTCTCCTCCTTGGCCTACTCTTTGGCACAGACCTTTCTCCAAAGGCTTCCAACTGCCTGAAACCCTGTCCCCTAAAGGATCATGACAGACACTCTAGAACAAAGTGCAGACCCAAATAAAACAGCTGCCATCCATCACACTGTACCTGCTGGCAGTAGGAGTCAAAGGCTGCAAAAGCCTGTTTGTACATGCAGCTGCCAAAGGAGACCACGGCTGGGTGTGCTGAGTGCAGAAACATCTGAGCAAGGGCTAGGATTGAAGGGAAGAAGTCTTTGATAACCTGAAATGCAGACACCATGAAAGAGGACATTATTGTTGCTTGTTTTCAACACATCCAATGCTGAGGAAAGCTCAACTCCGAAAAACCACATGACAGTTACGACAGAGGACATGTGCCTTGGGACACTGATCTGGACAAAAAGTTTAAAAAGGTAAGTACGTGTACATAACTGGAAAGGTATAAATAATGCAGCACAGGGCTAAATCATCATCTGACAAGATCTTTGAGAGATAAAAGAGAGAGTCCCAAAGCAGGATCAGCACTGACCGTTGAATGGTTTTGGAAGGCATTCTGCATCAGCTGTTCTGGCATGCAGCCCAATCGGATTTTGCTCCTCAAGACCTTCTCAGTTTGCTTCCTGTTCCTGGTGTTTGTAGAATGGATTAGCAGCAAAACTATCAGATCCAGAACCTTTTAGAGGAAATAACCACCACTCATTATGCTGAAGTATTAAACAGTCCAGAAAACTCCAAGTCAAAACTTGATGTCTAAACTGAGAAGAAAAAAAGAGCTGAAAAAGTCCCAACAGTCACAACTGAAAAAAAACCCTTAAGAGTCCTTCGGGACAGAATTAAAGCAGGATAACTCTGTCTCTTGACATTAGGAAGGATGAACCAAGAGTTACAAAGAAAATGAATGGTTGCTATACTCAGAACAAGTCCAATACCAAAAGAACCACTCATGAAACATCACTGGCAGTTTCTGCTCCAACTACAAAAATCTCTTAATCTATAACCACGAAGAAAGCCCTTGAGAAACCAGGAGAAGAGGACATTCGCAGAGCAGAACTATTACCTTATGGTCAGACACAGATGTGCTGTTCTCAATAGCCTGAGAAGAAAAAAAACAAGCAAGCTGTTAAGCTACAGTACAATACTATATTCCAAAACCAAATCAAAAAAGGTAGACACCAAAAATCTGTAACACCCTGCTCACAGATTTCTCTCCTCTACAGCAGGATACCTATTAAAGTCAGCAAACTGGATCTTGCCAACAACAGAGAATCCAGAAGGCATTCAAAAAAACAGCTGAAAACTGAGTTTGAACAAGGATGTTCTCAACATCAGGCTTGAGAAAGGAACTGAGGTACTGAGTAATGAGAACAAAAAACAGTCTCTTTGTTTACACTGAAATGCAATTTAAAATTAAATTTAGCACAATACCAGCCCATATTGATTTCTAGCAGGACATTTTCAAGCACCTTAAGGCTTCACATAGCTCAGTCTCAATATAGGGATATACATTTTTCCTCTCTTGCAGAATGAAATTTGTATCGGTAAAATGAAGGGCTAACATTTGTCTTTTAATACCACATTTGATTACAAGAAAGGCTCAGGCTCAATCAAGGAGCCCAAATAAATAAGGAAACAAGGACTGAAGCATGTATCTTACCTTAATCCATGCTTCAGAGACATCTTTCTGAAATCTCACAGCTAACTTGATCACGTCAAAAAGTAGCTTCACACAGTTTTGGCTGGTGGTTACTTGGCTCAAGGAAGAACTGCAAATCATCAGGAAGGAGGAGACTCAGACCCTGCAAATGCTGCCACAGCAGTTACTAAAAGCAGCCATTGTCGAGAGGGAATGAATGCTCTGGCAAAGATAGGGAGTTTCACAAGAGGGTGGACACAGAGGTCACAGAATCAATGGAAAACATACTCGAGGGAACCTAAGTCAGATAAACTGGCAGCAACATTGTTATAAATGAAATTGCTTATCCCTGTGCAGACATGGATGCAGATGGCTCAAAAGGAACTACATCCAGGGCAGGGGAAGCTGGCCGGGCAAGGACTGACAAACATATTGTATTAGTACCAAGCAGGAAGGAATAAAGGTGTCCATGCCTTTCCATAGGATAAATTAGGCTCGTACGTGTAGCCAATTGTGCCACAGACATCAGAAAAGAAAGAGTTTAAGTTCTCTTGTCCCATCCTACCCTTGGAGAATCAGGTAAACCTGTTTAAGTACCTGGCCTGGACTTGGCTTTTAATCTTCTTCTGGGAACTGTGAATCTGCAGGGGCAGAACACACGATGACAGATCCAAGCTCTTACGAAGATCAGAAATCACCTGTAAAGCACAAATCCATGCACAAATCACTGTGACAAACGAGGGAAGAACCGAAAAAGCTGAGGAAAAGAAAACAATTTCCCATAATAACCATAAAATTACAAACCAAAAACCTCATGTATTTGTAAAGATTCATAAGTACTTAAGCATGTCCAAATTTAATTTTTTTTAACTTAGAAAATGAACCAGCAAAACTTTTCTCTTCACCTGTATCTCATACAAAAGATAGAATTTTTTAATATGTACTCTGTGGAATTCCCACCTATATCTGCTTTACACTGCTGTGAACTGTTTTTATTCTGTTTAACAGCTAAGCAAGATATATGACAGCCTCAGGAATTCTGGGACATGCAAGTTTACCAACCTGACTGCTGCTGAATTGCAGTGTAACAGCACAGACTGGCTTCCATGCCATAGGCACACTTTTTTTTACAGGGGTCTCCCTTAAAGGTTTGGGCAGATCACAAACCTCATCTGACTTAGGTTGAGGCTTCCCCAACATATGAAAAAAAAGTGTGTTTGATAGTTCAGCAGAGTTGGCTTTGATCCCTAGCAATGTTAAAATTTTACTTGCAAACATTAAAAACATACAGCTCTGTGTGTGAAGCAACTTCTCTCTGTTAAAACACACACTGGAATTCATTATGAAAAAGATACTGTACCTCTACTGCATCTGCTGCCTTGACATTTTGGAGGATGAATTTTACTACTACAGGCAAATCTTCCAGTTTCACAGAAGGCACAATAGTCATGGCAGACTGTCGCACCTGAGGAGAGAGCAACACTCCGTCAGCTGGAAGACAACACTTCACAGAAACATAGTTATGCTAGGAAGATATCCTAGGAAGATATCCCACTGGTGAGAAGGAATCCTTGGAGACTTACAGTCCAGCCCTCTGCTCAGAGCAGGAATATTGTCAGTACTAGATCAGATTCACCTTGGCTTTGCTGAGTCTGAAGATATCCAAGGATGGAGGAAACCTCCAATCCCTGCCACCTCTTTGATAATTTATGTCAATGCTGCAGACCTTAACTTGTTTTTCCAAATGTCCAATCTGAACCTCCTATTGTGGCCACTGTCCCTTATCACTCTTCAACAAGAGCTTGACTCCATCATTTTTTAACTGGCTATCAAAAGGGAAAGGCATGGAGGATGTGTAGCCTGCTATGCAGCACCAGCCTTTTGGGACTATGACATTATTTAATGCACTCAAATGAACCAATTTTATTTTATTCCTAAGAAGCCCAACTCCAAAAAGTGCAACAATGCAGCATATCCAAAAGGCACAAGGCACATCATCATCTCTACTCCTTTATCAGCATTCTGCAGAGAAAACCTATTTAATTATTTAATCACCAATCTGCCTTTCCTTAGAATATAACAGTCTAGTCTGGTCACTGTACTTCAAAAAGATGAAGTATTGACAATAAGCAGGTTTAAGACAGGCAGTAAAAATTTACTGCAGCAGGACAAAGTGCTTCTGCATTTGCTAAAACAGCTGTGATTGAAATTTCTGGCTGTTACAGTATGCACTCAGAAGACCTCTCTCTGCTGTTCACTGAACCCCTCATACATGTTTCAAAAGCCAGCTTTAGCTTCTGACCTCATTCCAACTTCAGGAGCTCAGGACTTTTGATGGCCTACAGGAGTCAGATTTAGCAAAATACTTGGAATGAAGAAACAGTTCCAGCTCTCATGTTGCTAAGCAGGGGCTGGGGTCTGCTGAAGTGCTCAGTAAAAGCTCTCACCTCGGCCACAAGTTCTGCATCAAGATCCAGACGAGAAAGGGCATCCAGGATTGGCACTGTCAGCCGTCTGCCCTGCTTCAGCAAGCAGCTGATAGGAGAGAAGGAGAAGGAAAGGGAGAAGGAAACAAATGATCCTCTTAACAAAACCAAGAATGTATCTTTAGTGTACTGTATGATTCCAGTAGTTTATGTGGTCACTGGAAAAAAAAAATCTCTGAAACTGACAACAACATATGCCACTGGCATTAGGGAAAACTTGTTCCCTAAATTATTATTCCTCATGTAAGAACTGCACCTGTCTTTAACAGCCTCATGGACTTTCCCAAAACTCATGTAATCATTCTTGGCTGACATCTCAATTTCTTACAAACTTTCTCTAGCAAGAAGTTGTATCTAAATTGTGTTAGTTGAAAAATGCCTCATTTTCAGCTTCCTGGTAACTCTATCTATGCTCCCTAATTCTTCACAATAAGCAATGAGTTGTTTTCCACATAAGAAATGGGTAGAGGCTATTAAGAATATGGAAATATTGCTGATACTGTTTGGATCTCAGCTTTAAAAATACACAAATAGAGAAAACAAAAGTCTGAGGAGTTTGATTAGCAGAAAAAGAATGTGTGGAGTTTTTCTTACCTAGAAGCTGAGGCAGTAAACTGAGAATGAAAACTAAGTCACAATTTGAGAGGGTACAAGGAACAGGATGCACTGCTTGCAGTGATAATCTGCAACAGTGACCACAGGTTTGAAAAGATAATTAACACCCGCATAAATGTAAGTGACCTGTGCAATAATAAGAATTAGAAACACTTAGACTACTCTAATTATTCTGTAAAATTAATACATTATTTAAAAAGACAGATGTAAGGACTAGCCTAAGGCTCCCTGGAGGATAACTCTTGGCATTAGGTCCCTCAGCTGTTTGGATCAGTAAACATGCTTGAGAGAAGTATACAAAATAGCCAGAAAGTTCTGTTTCATGCACACATTTACTGTGTTGTGGGTCTGGGTTTTTTTTTTATTTGTAAAAAACATGTTGATCCTTACCACAGCAGAATCCAAGACAAATCAGAAGTCGTCAATAGTAATATCCAAGTGACTGATCACAGACTATTCAGCAGAAGTAGTGAGTACTTAACTGGATTCTATGTGTGCTGTATCTAGGCAGTCAAGAGTTTAATAATTATTTAGCTAAAAGCAGTTTTGGAGCATTGTCTAAATGCAATGTCTTCTGCTGGATTGCCCGTGCTCTCTTTAAGAGCCTGACAGCACAAATGGAATGTCCTATGCCAGTGGTAGGTATCCCCAAGTGTTGCAGTGAACAAGAACACACTGCTGCCCGAATACTTCAGTCAGTCCCAGAGCAACCTGCATTAATGCACCTTGTCCTTTTCTGCTAAGTGCAAGGGGGGAAAAACAAAACAAAACAAACCCTCCCAACCAAATCATCTGTACCTGAGCTCTCTGGCAACCTCACTTTGCTGGGAATCCTCCAAGATCTCAGGTAAACTGGTGATAATATCGTGCTGGATTGGAACTGGAGAGACACTAACCATCTGCATTAACTTCTTGACCAGATCCTGCACACAAGAGCACTGGTGAAATGCACAAATCTCTCAGCACAACAACATTATGCATCTTAGGTCCCTCAGTACATCATCTGCCTCAATTTATGCCAACTGTCCCTTAACTCCTTGTCCTGCTGAAGTCGTGAAGCAGAGCACAGACTTTTGTGGAAGAATGGTATTTTACAGGTAGGATATAATGATCTTTGTGAGCAGAGGAAACTGGGAAACCCAACAAGCTTCCCAGTGTTTAGTACTCCAGTAGAGAGAAACCCACAGAGACTGACTGACTTAGGGAAAGAAGGAAAAGAATTACCAGAGCAGGAACAGAGGATTCATCCCCACACACTTGCAAGTATCCACTACCTTGTTAAAATTAAACAAGAGGGGATTGTAACTTCCTGCCAGTAACAGCTTTAAAACGGGGTCACCCATGTGAATACACACGCACAGATATAGATTTATGTAAAAGAAGACTTAAAGAGAGGAAAGAAGGAAAACAGTAAAAGAAGTTCAGGAGTCACCCAAGGCAATCATAACGAAACAGAAAAAAATTAAATCTCTCCTTCAGCATGTGAATACAGAAACAACATCAGTTTTCATCAGCACAATAATTCATTTAATCCCACCTGAGAGGCATTCCAGAAGTTGTTTGGAAAAAGCATCCACGTGACTGCACCTCTGGTACCCACCTGGCTGTCAAGGAGCCTGTCAAGCCACTTAAACTGATTGACGATGAGCCGGGGGAAATTTGTTCCAAAGGTGCCCACACTGAAACAGCAGAAAAGGACATACAGGTTAGTCGGACCTACAGACTCAAAAGCTTTGCTGCTGGTCAGCAAGACCAACTAACCCCATTCTTAACTGGTCATTAATACATAGGAAAAACTTCACTCTTCTTACAGTTTGATAGGAGACAAATGTAACAACATCGATTTTTCAGAATTCCCAAAGGATTCACAGCACAATTAACAGCTTATCACTTTTACATCCAAGATCCTTTAGAACTCTTAGGTGAAAACACTTCAGACCTTGTGACTGTCCATGTTAAACCCTCCTCAAACAAGATTTCAGTCTGAGACAATTTCTTGGACTACACCCCTGTGCAGCATTTGTACCCTGTATTCCAACACTGGAACAAAAACTGCAGCAGGAACAGCCCCAGCTTCTTTCTGCCCCTTGGCCTGCCCCGCTAACTCTGCAGTGAGCATCCAGGGCACAGGAAGAAGAGACGAAGTGGTCAAGTCTTGCCTGTGTTATACCTCAAGATCTCTCACTCCAACTATGATGTTATACTTTTAAGAACCAACAGATGCTCTTTCAATTTCCGTTGTTTGAACACAACCTGCAATTTTAAAAGGAGATCTGTTTGCATCTCACAGCCTCCTAAAACTCTGCCAGCAGCCACTTTCAGCCTTTTTTAAATGATGAGACACTGTGTAGTCAGTCTGCTGAAATAATTCCTAAGCTTGTGTCAGCAGCTGCAAAAAGCACAATCAATCAATGCGCAATGTCTGCATTTCACCTTCTAGAAATTTGTCTTCTGCTTCATGCACCCACAAATTTAAGGTCATGGTACCTCACAGATAATTTTACACAAGTATGAAGAAAAAACCCATGTCAGTGCAAACTGCCATTCAGGTAACTTTGAATTAACAGTTAAAGTCAAACAGCTGGTGACTGTCCAAAAGAAATTTAATTTCAAGGCAGAGAGAAGCCAGTTCATACTCACATGTCAAAAAAGAATTCAGGGATCTTTTCCAACAACAGTGTTATGATAGCAGGCTAAAAGAAAGGCAAAAAGACAGTGTTAGGGTGATTTACTGGTTGTGTTGTGGTATTGCCACCAAAACTGACCTTTCACAAAGATGAAATAAACACAGAGAATAAAATTCTCTGTGGCTCAATAAAAGTATTTTCTGTACAAGAAATCTCTTGCCAGAAAGGAGGCACACAGCCTAAGAAGTGAAAACCACTTTTCCGAGAGTGGTATAAATTACCCACATAACCCGACAGAGCATATGGGCAGGATGTACAATTCCTCTGGGCCAATGAACCTCTCTTTCTTAGATCCTGAGCTGCTTTTCACCACACAGAAAACTAAGGCATTAACGTTAGATAAGTTTAAAAACAGTGCCCAGTTCTACCACTTAAAAACACATTCTCCACAGTGGAAGTGGTTATATCTCATCAGAATTTCCCATGGTTGACCTGAGCCATCATCTCTCATTCTGCCCCTGTTCACCTTTGAGAAGAATCTGGCTCTGTGTTCCCTACACCTTGCAACCGTAGTATTTGAAGACTATGAAATTTCCCTTAATCTTCTTTTAAAACTGAACAAACCCAGTTCCCTCTGTCTCTGCTTGTCTGCCATGTGTCTCAAGCCCTAAGCATCTTTGTGTCCCTACAACAACAAACAAAACACTACTCCAGATGCAGCCTCACCTGCCTCAAAACCAGTTCTATTAATCCTTAATTCAAGTAAGCAAAATGTTCCCTACAATCAAAACCATTGTAAAGAGCAAGCTAAGGTGCCCATACCTGTAAGATCTTAATCCCAAGAAGCAGTTTAATGAGGCTTTCACAATATGAGTGCACCAGATTCCTGCAAGATGAAAGATTCCACCACAGTTGTGACAGAAATATATTGGGAGAACAGGCTGTAGCTCTTTCCATGACTGTTTTTTAAAAAACTACGTACAATGACTTAAGGTAACACATAGTAAGCACAGACATACACAAAAAGATTTAAAACTGCACTTTAGCTCTGAACCAGCTCACTCTCTACAAGACTAGAAATATGAAAGTCTGAGGTTAAGCCGTATCTCCTGGAAAAAAAAGTCTCAAGAAGGAATTGACCTTCACCAGCCCTGTCAAATTTTTTTCACAGTATTTGCTTCTTCCCATAAAACGCCATGGAGTCCAATGCGTGCCATGGGCAGACAGTAAATTCTGTGACTTAACACTCTAAACTCTCTGCTATTAAACAGCAATGTATTACACCAGCCATCCTGCCTTGGAGTGCATCAGCTGGAACCTTTCCCTGCACTCTGGTCAATGTCATAGGACATAACTAGAGACTGGCTCTGACTGAAGCGGAAGGCAAAATACATTTTCTCTACCTTGACCCCTCAGTCCGTACAGGAGTGCATGGCAACAGGCAGTTCTTGAACTGGTTCCTGTCCTTGATGTGAGATTCCAGGCCACTGATGAACTGCTCCACAACCTGGAAAGCAAAGAGGAGTTATCCACCCTGAGGGGACACCCCAGGCAACTGGTGTCCTTCAGGATGCATTTTGCAAGCAGATGATGAGAACCAGGAAGAGCTAACCAGGGAACTGCAGACAGAACCTGTGATGGAAGGAATGCTGGATAATAAACGAACACTAGTCTAGACCATTTCCAGAAGGAAACACTGATTGTTCTGCAAAGTAACTCTAAAGCAAGTGTCTCACATTTTACTTTGATTTAAAAAGGCTTTGCCTTTCTTCCTGTTCAGCTGAGATAGCAACATTTGTGATGAGAGCTGCACCCAAAAACCAGCAGCCTAAGGACTTTCATCCTGGACTTGCTGACTGGAGAGGAGCATCATGGCAGTTTCAATGCTGCCAGCTGCCACCCAACACAAAACCAAACCCAGCTTCCACCAGAAAGCTATGCAAGTGATTTGTCTCCTCTAAGAGTGTTTGTCTATTGAATAATATTGCCAATGAAAATTGCTTTGACAGGGCAGAGTCAGAAAAACAGTGGGACTAAAAGGTTGGAACAGCAACACTGAGAGAACTGGAAGATCTGGACCATAGAAATCCAAGATAAGATGCTGTGTTGCACCATTTTGTATGGGACTAGCAGGGACAAGGCAGCTGCATTTGCATCTTTTCCTACTCAGCAAACAGCTTTAAAGGTGGCTTCTGCCAAAGTTACTTACAGCTGGGTAAGTAGGGTGCTTCTCCAGGGCCAGGCGGAGCTTCTTCTGGAAAGTCATTTGATCAACAGCTAAGGAGAAAGTTTAGAAAAGAAATAAAGAATGAGACACAGTTTATCCATACAACATCACAACAGCTACACCAAGTACAAGCTCTCAAGTCCATCCACCAACATTTCTGCATTTGCTCTATTGAGAAGTTGGCAAAAGCCTGAGTGGAATCAGCACTTGTGCTTTCTCTAGTCAGAGCTAAGAGTAGCATTGAAGATGCTGAATACAGGAGTTCCTGAAGGTCTTGTCTGAGCCGAAAGGCAACAATGCCATGTTTGTTTCCCCATCTCAGAGTTCCTGCCTCTGCAATTCAATACTGTAATCACAGATGCAGTCTAATATTTTTCCATATACCTCCAATAATCTTTCAGAAGTCTTTAGACTTAACAGGTATACACCCAAAGAGCTGGTATAATGAGTTTAGGTGATGCACTGAATTCAGTAGGAACAAGAAGTATATAACAAATAAGAGGCCAGATGAAGGTTTGCTTGAATTTTGAAACAAGCTGGCTCAAGCACTTTCGTCCTGCAAGTAAAACACATCTTTACTTTGTACCAGCTGTCCTTGCAGGTTTTGATCTAAAAGCAGAAACAGTAAGAGTTAAACTCGTACCTATTTCATTCTGTCCCTCCCCAGCTTTCAGCACAATTCCTGATGTCCTAAGGAGCTCTTCAAAGACTCCCTCATTCTCCAATCCACAGAAGGCAGAGGCATTTTCCTTATCAGAAATCCGTGACTTCTTAGTTTCTGAGAAAACAAGATGTGCTACATCAAACATATAAAAAATCAGCACTAACAATCAGCATTATCAAAACTGCCATTTTGGCCTTGTCCCTGCTTAGGAGCTGTTGCCTCTATTAATGGGTCTCCACCCCAGTAAGATGATACCCAAGCACCTACTTGGCAAGTCTGTCTTGCAGCTCTCTCCAGAAGCATCAACTTTTGACAATTTCCTTTTTGAAACCATGGTAACAAAACCTTTGTTGTTGCCTAAAAAAATGCAGGAAAAAGACAAGTGTTCTTTTTGAAGCAGATCTAGAATGTATTAGTGAATAGCAAAAGGGAATGCGACAGAAATTGAGAGTGCTCAAAGAAAGACAGATTGCCTGGGTAACCAATATCACACCACATTTTTCTGCTGTGCAGATTGAAATTTTAGAGATTGTCATATTTAAATAACACAATACATCACTTTTTCTAAAATTCAGTTCCTCATAAAGCAAGGCTTGGCCTTTCATTCAGACACCAGGCAAATTAAATGGCAAATTAAAGTGAGCAACTGGGAAGACTCCGATTGCATCCACTAATCTAAACTTAGGACCCTCTCCACATGCCTGGACAAAGCAACAAAGGATTCACAGATGAGTGTTCATGAGCCCAACTACATTACCTGACCCTGTTCATATCCCTAACCAGGTATCACAGCCAACGAGCTCTGTCAGCACAAACCTCCATCTAACCCACCCTCTTTTGAGGGGTGGCAACGATTAAAAAGAAAAAAAAAAATTGGACTCCCCTTTAAAACTTAAAGGTTATTATGAAAAGATGTGTGTGCATCTCATGCTAAATTTCAACTGCTTGGCAGAGGCTACTAAAATGAGTTACTTAAAATGTCAGCATGAAAGTGGAACAGTTAAAAAACAAAAGTGCAATGAGCCTTTCACAGCTGTTTTAGGTGTATAAATATCTGAAAGGCAGGTGCCGAGAAGATGGTGCCGGACCCTTCAGTGGTGCCCAGTGACGGGATAAGGAGCAATGGCCGAAACTAAAATACGAGAAGTTTCACCTCAACGAGAGGAAAAGCTTCTTTAGGTTGTGGATGGCAGCGCACTGGAGCAGCTGCCCAGGGAGGTCGTGGAGTCTCCCTTTCTGCAGGCATTCCAAACCCATCCGGACGCGTTCCTGTGTCACCTGCCCTGGGTGACCCTGCCTTGGCAGGGGGGTTGGACAGCCTGATTTCCAGAGCTCCCTTCCAAACCTAACAATGCTGGGATTCTGTTCAGGGTGCGAGGTGCAGCCTGACAGCCCAGCCAGACGTCAGGCTGGCACGTCTCCATCGCACCCACTGCCAAAGGCGGGGCAGCGCCTGAGGCGGCCATTTCACCTCCCCCCAGCTCAGCTCAGCCCACATCACCTGAGCCCACCTCACCTGAGCTGAGCCGAGCCGAGCCGA
>VZTG01003083.1:1792031-1831924 GCA_013397845.1 Melanocharis versteri
TCCGGGCGGGGCCGCGGGAGGAGCAGGGCCCACAGGGGCCCGCGAGGTCGGACGCTGCCGGGTCCCTCCCGGGCCAGGGCAGAGTCCAGGAGTGCAGATCCTTAGGAATCTCGTACACAGGACCGCTGAACATGTCTTTTCCCTGGCATTTATGTTAGGTGTCGTTGCTCGGTGTTTTAACTGCATACTGACATGAGGTGTGCCTCCAAACTGTGTTTAATATCTGCCGGCAAGCACACAGGGATGTAATACAAGCTTGGGATAGCGAGGTGGTCAGACAATGTGAGCTGAAATGTCTGCTGAACTAAAAATCCATCGCTCATGTTGGCTCTGTTTGTACCAAATGTGTATTTTGTGACATCCAGAGGTCAGCTGGGAGAGGGAAAATGTTCCATGTATCAGTACCGGTGCTCCACCAGCACAAAGAATTTGCACAAAACACTGAAAGCTTTTTAATTACCATGCGTTTTTCTTCAGAGAATTCTTATAATTACTTTAAGAATTTCAAAAAGGCAGAGATCTGGTAGTCTGGATGCAGAAAAATGTGAGGAACACGTGGGCAGTGAGGCACCTATCCAAGAACATTGTATTGTGAAAGAACTCACAAGATGTCTGAATGTCTGAGCAAGAAGTAATGCTTCTGTCCTTTTACTTCTTATGATGTTGGCATTGTCTTTTTCTGTTTCCAGTCTTTCCTGTCCCGGAAATACTTTTTTAATAACCCCGAGGATGGATTTTTTAAGAAAACAAAAAGAAAGGTAGTGCCTCCTTCACCCATGACAGGTATGTTAAGGTACCCTAACTGCAGCCAGGTAGAAAATCCTGTCGATGTCTGCCGAGGGTGGAAGGTGAATCAGCTTTGCAGGGAGCTCAGGCACTGTGAGGGAGGGGGTGGGACTGTTCAGCTGGGTATTGGGGAGGAGGTGGGAGTGCGATCCCTCTCTTGGATAACAAAAACATTAGATTGCTTCATGTTGCTTAACTTCAGCCTTGAGCTGCTTGCAGCATCTCAGGAGACCTGACCTCCTCAGGGTGGCCAGGAGTGGGAAGTCCTGCCCTCACTGGTTTCCTTTTGCCAGTTGTTTTGCTCCAGCTCCTGCAGGATCTTCTCTAAAGAGATTTAACTAATGTATACAGGAAAATAGGAGTTTGTTGTCCGCCTTCTACCCAGGTCAGCTCACAGAGGGGTCAAGCAAGTTCAGAGAGCTGGGGCAAGGGATGGGGTCAGACAGCACAGAGCACAGCACCCCTGTGGCAGCAGCCACCACCACACTGGCCGCTCATCTCATTTTGCAAAGTATTGTCAACAATGGAAAATTATAGATATTGGGATAGGACTGTTGTCTCATGCAGTTTCTTAATTAAATTAGCTGACATGTAATGACTTGTTTCCCTTTATTGTGATGTGCTGCCACTTCACATCCTATCTATGATTTGCAGATCCTACCATGCTGACTGATATGATGAAAGGGAATGTAACCAATGTTCTGCCTATGATCCTCATTGGTGGTTGGATCAACATGACATTTTCAGGATTTGTCACAAGTAAGTGTCTGGAATAACATGGGTTTGGCTGTGTTTCTGAAGATGACCTTTAGGGTCAGAGCTGCATCAGAGATTTGCTCCTCGACCTGAGAGCAGTCAATTAGAAGCAGCCTTAATTTGGCTTGTGGCACCGCTGCTCTTCACTCCATGAACTGCACAGATTTGCTTGTCCTATTGCAAAGGGGGGGAAATTGCTTTCAGAGTATTGGTCATTGTCTCAAAGAAAACAGCTCATGTACTTGGGAACAACTGTAGTGACAAAACCAGTACTTTATTAAAACTGCCTAAACTTCAGGTTGATACAGTGGATTTTCCCTGTCCAGGGAGTTGGTTACTGTGTGGAATGTACACATCAAAAATACTTAAATTCATAGTTCTGGGGTTTTTTTTTTAATACTGTTTATGTGATAACTGCTTCTTTAACAAGGGACATTCCCTTTCACAGCCACTGAATTAATATTTGTGAGGGTTTGGTCATCTGATTAAGTTTCAGAAAGTCTTTGCATATTAAAATGAATACAGAACTGCAGCTTTTTCAAAAATCTGAGTTAACTTTTTATTGTGCACGTGGCACTCAGACTACATTAGATGTAATAAAAGAACTACCTGCTCACTTTGCCCTGTGCTTTGCAGTCGTGCAGTGTCACTTTGTGAAACTGGGCTTTTTTTTTCTTTATCCTGCAGCAAAGGTGCCATTTCCTCTGACGCTGCGTTTTAAGCCGATGTTGCAGCAGGGAATTGAGCTGCTCACTTTAGATGCGTCCTGGTAAGCCCCTGTCCTAAGCAAGCAAGGCACAATTCCCACTTGGAAAATGTTGAATGTGTTAATAACCCTGGGATGGTCTGTGTGTGCTGCTGGAATGAGGTCACGAGCCAGCTTTGAACTGACAACTGTGCTTGTTCTGATTTGTCAGGGTGAGCTCTGCTTCCTGGTACTTCTTGAATGTGTTTGGACTCAGAAGCATTTATACTCTTATCCTGGGCCAAGATAATGGTAAGGCAGTTGTCATTTCTGGGAACTGGCTTCTCCTTCCATAGGATATTATCTGAGGGACACTGGGGAAAAGATTTCTAAGTTTCCAGGCAAAAAGCTCCTGACTGCCTCTCTTGTTTCTGTGAGGATACTTACTCTTCATGGGCCAGGTTTGACACCACCTGCAGCAAGTACCCAAAGCTCCTGCACCAGCCACTGGCTCATAAACTTCCATGGTTGTTAGCCCAGGCTTTCTTTCCCACCAAATCAGTGTGCAAAAGTTTTGTGCTCGGGTTTGTTTTATTTCTAGCAAGTACTGGTTTTAAGGAAAACTGCAGAGATTTCATAATGTTAGATGGGGGGCAGGACAGATGTGCATTGGGAATGTAGAAAACTGTTTTCCTCAATGTTTCTGCGTATTTTATGTAAATCTGACTAAGATGGAGCAGGTGGGAGCAAGATGTCTCGTGAGGACTCCTTCTGGCACAGCAGTATTGCATTCTGGGTGTTGCTGCAATGTTCTCATCTATAGATAAAAACCTTCCCAATTGCACCATGCTCCAGGGAATGCTGTTTAATAACACAAATCAACCTCTCATTTCTCATTTGTAGCTGCAGATCAGTCCAGGGTGATGCAAGAACAAATGACAGGGGCAGCAATGGCCATGCCAGCAGATACTAACAAAGCATTTAAGGTACAGTATTCCCACCTGCATTCCTGTTTGTGTGAGCTTGCAGGGTTGTAGGCTGCATGTAACTCACCCTCTCCCTATGCCAAGTAAGGGAATTGCTCTGGATTCCTGTTCCTAAAATTAGAGCTGACAGCTTATGAAGGCTGGGGGAGTTGCTCTGGGTCTGGCAGAGCCCGAATACCCTGAAGTAAACCTGACAGATCAGTCATTGCTGGTACAAAAGCTGAATGTATGTCCCATCCTCTGCTTTTGCTGAGGAAGGGGGTTTTTTTACCTTGAGGTATAGTTCCAAAGCAGAAGCTGGC
Organism: Melanocharis versteri; assembly: GCA_013397845.1. NCBI lineage: Eukaryota > Metazoa > Chordata > Aves > Passeriformes > Melanocharitidae > Melanocharis > Melanocharis versteri. Next base: position 1,795,547 of record VZTG01003083.1, read on the forward strand.
TCTCCAAAAGTTGTGTTAATAATGCAGCTGAGCATGAGTCCAGCAGGCACCTGATGGAACTTGGGTAAGAAAATCAAGTGAGACAGTTCAGTGGAAAATCCATCAGGATTTGACTGTCTCCAGGTTCTCCTAAAGCACTTTCCATAGGCACGTGCTTGTTAGACTGCCTCTGCCTTTCACAGCCCGGGTTTATGGACGAAGGACAGATCTGGTTTCTGTTTTTGTGTACTGTAAAAGAGGTTTAGCCACACCTAACCTGCTGCCTGGAAAGCTGGGATGGTCTGCTCCTGCAGTTTGTTTTCAGTAACCTTCCTGGTTAAAAAATCCCACACCACCCAGGCAGAGGCTCAGCCAGGGGAGAAGATGGCTGCAGTTGGCAGCAGTGCTGGAGCAGTGGCTGTTCTGTTACAGACAGGACTGAGGTGCAATTCCAGCCAGTACTGGCTCTCCACAGCACTTCTGCCATTCAGCCTTGCAGGGACCTAAACCCACTACATGCTCCAGCAGAAACATAAGGGAAAAAGCCCATATTGCAGAAATGTTCTGGCCAAGAAATACAAATTTATTGGTGGGCATCATGTGACATGTTTTTTTTGCAGGCTTTGTGCACAAGTCTGTGATCAGGTGCAACATTTTTGGCCTCTTACTTGTTGTTATCAAGTAACTCTGAACTAAAGAATAGACTCACTGCAAAGCACTTGACCCACCAGAATGGAACTGGCTGTTATAGAAGCAGTAGACTGTTCCAGAAGGTTAGAGGGCTGGCAGAAAGTAGATAATGTAATTTTTCTAATTTCTGTGATGCAGTTTGTATTGACCAACTAACATCTAATTAAGCATAAACCACTGATTTCAGAGAGTTGACAGGATTGCCAGGTTTTTAATAGAAATCAGTGTTTGTTGCAGTTTTTAAAGCAAGCATTGCTTTGCGTAGTTCTTATCTAACTAATCCTATGTTGCTTTTCCTTCTCTACTTCTGTTCCCTGCCAATGCAGACAGAATGGGAAGCCTTAGAATTGACAGATCATCAGTGGGCCTTAGAAGATGTAGAAGAAGAGCTCATGGCAAAAGACCTCCATTTTGAAGGCATGTTTAAGGAAGAACTTCAGACCTCCATCTTCTGAACTTGAGAGTATGCTTTTGTCTCTTCTTGTAAAAGTTATTTGAAAAGAAATCTGTTATCTAAAACTATATAATGTATTTTAGCAAGGCTGAGAATAAAAGAAAAACATAATGTTCAGAACTGCAGTGCCCTCACTTTGATTTGAGCCCAAGGACACACACACATTATTTCCCCATTTATTTAATCCTTCCCAAGTCCATCTGTAAGCAGCTGAGTGCCCACACAGCCCCCCCTGCCTGCCACATGCACAGCAGGGTGTTGCCAAAGGGTGCCTGACTGTTATTTACTGGGCCAGGTGGGGATAATAAATGCTTTAAGCTGCCCACCTGACCATCTTCTTGCACTGTAGGGAACAGGGAGCAACTGTTCCTGGCTTGTCATTCTGCAGAAGTTCCTCAGACCTCTTCCCCAGGGAGAACAGTCCCAACCTGGAGGAATGCTTCATAAAAAGAAGCTCTTCCATACTCTGGCTGTTACTTTTTTCTCCATTCTTTATTCTGAGCACCTTTTTCTCTGGGTGAAACTGCAAATCCTCTTCAAAGCAGAAGCTGAGCCAGTACTGTGACAGAGCCTGTTTTCTGTTCTCACCAAATCATCTTCTCAGTGAGCAGGGAAGCTGCCCCTTTGCTTTCCCTTCTTCCCACCATGGGTTTCACACCATGCTTGGGAGGTCAGCCCTTCACAGAAAAGCTCAGCAGCTGCTGTTGTGCATTAAGGCTCATTAACCCTCAGGAGCTCCAGCTGAGATCAAACTCCTCTGCTCTTACACTGTAAATGTGGCATAGAGACTTCAAACCTTCTCACAAGGGTTTCACAGCCCACCTTGGCCTGCAGGACTGGGACAATCCCACACACAAGCCCACTGTACTTTCTCAGCTTTTTCCAGCCTGCTCTCACAAATGTGTTCAGGTTGCCTTGGGGAAGAAATTGCAGACTGCAGGACAACTACCACAGTGGTACAGTCACAGGTAGCCCTGATATCCCTGAAGAAAATGGACAGAAGGAAAACCAGGACTTCTCAGGGATCTGCAGAGGAAGAGGAAGGATGAAACCATAGCTGAAGCTGCCCAGTACCACAAAAAATCAAGGACAGCTTTGCTAGAGCACCAGGTACCAGCAACCCAGCACTGCAAGGAGAAAAGGCAACCCTGGAGGAAACTGAAACCTCAGCTGTGCAGAGCTGTGCCCTCAGCTGATTTTCTCCCAGATCCCCACCGGCTCTGCAGGACTCACCCTCCCCCAGCCCAAATTACTCCTAGAGCACCAGGCATCCCCACAACCAGCAGTCACAAGCCACACAATGAAAGCTGAAAGTACAACAGAACCCAGTTTCAGTGCAAACCACTCTTTAATTTTCCTCTTTGTACAACAGAGCCAGCCACTTACAAAGTGCTAGTCTAAAAAACAGTCTGGTATTACAGCACACACACACCAGCCAAAGCCCAGCAGCTCAGAGGCAGAGAAAGCAGAGCTGGGCCACTTGTTCTGCAGTACAACAGAGTCTGTTCAGCATCTGAGCATCTGAGATTGAGCCCCACGGATGCATTTCTCAGTGTCAGCACAGGTAGGGAGGCGAGGAGGAGAACAAAGGCTATTTCAGATTGATTTCTCTTTTAAAAAGGTCTTTTACTGTCCTCCCTTTCCTCTATTCCCCATTTTGGAATGCCCACATGACTTACTTTCAGGGTAAAACAAAAAAATGCTGATTAATTTCAGTGCAGTGCTACAGCTTAAAAATTGCCTTTTGCATGCTCCCCTCAGTAATAAGGAAAAAAATTACAATATTAAGAGTTGCAAAAATAAAAATAAAACGTAACAGCAGAAGCAACTAAGCAACTGATCTCTAAATTTAAATTTTAATGCTTTCAAAGCAAAATTCCACAAAGGAGAATCACGTCAGTAGCATGCTGGCTAGAGACAATGCGCCCTCCTCCTCTCCATCACTTTCCCGTGCCCTGGCAAAGGGCTGCCTGGTGCTGCCTTCCCAGGGTGCAGGGACAGGCACACTGCAGTTTCCTACAGAGCCTGTTGCCCAGAGCTGCAGAAAGGTGGGGCTGAGCTGGCAAGTTTGGAGTTAAATGGATGAGCGCTGCTGACCACCACAACAGAAGGTGATGGTCAGCACTGAAGCCACAGCGGCTGCAAGCACATGTTCCAGGGGGAACAAAAAGCACACTGATAGCCAGTCTCAGCTTTTCATTCTGCCAACACACTTGGATCCAAGAAGGAAAAACCCTCCTGCTTGGTTCACTACCTTGAGCTAGATCTTTCTCTAAAAAATACAGGCTAAGGCTCTGGAATTTTTTCCCATTTTTCACATGGAAGACCAGTCCTCCACTGAGACTCACAGGAGTCTCTTTTCAAGAAGAAAGGTAGACTTGAGTCCTAAAAGCAACACACAGTAAAGGAGGACAGCGGGAAGAGCATTTGCCAGTTGTGACAAAAGGATGGAGCAGAACCACTGAACAGCAGAGGCAAACAGGACCTGGGACAGGACTATCACACCTGCAGCCCCACAGAGGGCGACTGGGTGAGGATATAAAAGGCAGCACTCAAGGGTGGAGGAGGGCTGAAAGAGCAGTCCAAAAAAACCAAAGTTGCAAGAGAAAAGGCTGAAAACTCACAAAATCCATTGCATTGGGCTGTCACCCTTACAGGTGACAGCTCTGGGGACACAGTGCTGAGCTTGGCTGGAGACATAAATGAGCAAAAAAGGATAAAAATGCTGTCACTGCACAAACCATAGGAGAAATGCTGGCAGCAGAAAAGTGCTTACGGAGCAGCCTGGAAGTGAGGGCTGTAGGAGATGGAAAGGACAAGAAATCATCAATGTTATGGATGGTATTTTCTCTGCGGAAGAACAGGAGCCAGAGCAGCTGTATCCTGCATCTCTATGGGGATCAGCCTGCACATATGCCACACCACAGGCAGGTATGATTCACTTCTGGCCAAAATTCCTGCATCACTGGATTCAGCGTTCACATGAAAAATGCTGAGTCAAAACTGCCCAGGAGAGCTTCAAACGCATCAGTGAAAGGATGCACACAAGAGGAACGTTTGCTGCTTTGCCAGGGGACCAAGGTACAACAGCAGAGACTGCAACAGACCAGATGCACAAAGATTTGAACTGAGCTCCAGAAAGGGTGCAGGAGGCCTCCATGACACAGGCAGATAGCAACAGCAACACCAGAGAGTTGGCAGGAAGCCCCAATGCCGATTCACAGAATCGTACCCACCATTATCCTCCATGGGCCCCTACAATGCTCAGCTGTGCCTGGCCTCCAGCTCAGGGTGTCCTCTCCCAACCCCAGCTACAACCCTCAGCCCAAGAGCCACAGCCCCAACCCCTGCCTCTAGCCACACAGCTCAGCCAGATTTTAAAAAGAACTTTATTGAAGCTCCAATATATATTATTTTTGGCCTCTAAATACCCAAGTGTCAGCACCTATTCCTGGCTCTTCAGTGCTATTCTGCAACCCCCAGCACTGAATCTTTCAGTGCTTGATTTTCTGCTTGACCCCTACAGAAGGAAGAAAAATTTTCAGACGCCTCAGGCATTGCTTTACAAGAGCAACCACTACCATGGTGGCCGAGTGCTGGAGGTGGTGCTTAGTTGGTGTCCATGCCGTCACACTCTTCTTGGGGAGCAGAGGGGGCAGAATGTTCCTCACTGTTTCGGCGCTGATAGAACAGCACATATGCGGCTTTTGTCTACCGAACAAAAAGAAAACCCATCTGAAACCACCCACACATCTTGGCTGGAATGTCATGCCCAAAGCAGGGAACCACCCTTCCAGCACAGACCTGGAATAGCCTTAAGCCAAATACTCACCACTATTTGGTCTTCTGAAGCCACTGAGACGCTGCTGTCGTCAAAGTAGTACCACTTGTCGTTCACCTTGTTCTTTGCATAGGCAGTGTCTGTCAGGGGGAGAAACTGCAGCTCAGCATTCCGGGGAAGGCCGGCAGGGAACGCACACCTGGGACACTGGGACTCCAACCATGTGTGCCTGGGAGGCCAGGAGCCAGCTTTGGCATGACCTACCCCAAGCCTAGTTAACCAACATAAACATCTCCAACATGCCAGCTGGCCCAGCTAGTCTAGGACCAGGTTCCACATACCAGGCTTATCCCTGACAGCTGAGATGCATGGAAAAGAAACTTAGGGAAAAACAATAGTAGGCTTTGTTCACTGCCCTTGAGTTAGAGCTTTCCCAAACACACACATTTTAAGACTCTACATTTTCACTGGAAGGAGAAGTTTTCTTGGATCTGATCTAGTGCTTGCAAGAGCCCTCACTCAAGAAGGAAGTTAGAAGTCCCCCAACGTCTTTTCCAGCCAAGACTTCTGTGACTGTGATCTCCAACCTGAGAACACGTGCCCCTTCAGGTACAGGAGTTCATCATCCTCTCATGGTAAATTGCTTCTGGGTGGTTTTACAAGTGTCACCTACAGCATGGATCTGCATGGACACCTGACACAGGGAACTCACCTACAGACACTTTTCATCTATGCTGCAGCAAAACCAGTGACAGAAAACACAGACTCATCATGTATCAAACTTGAATAGAAATGGGTTTTTCTCCTGATGAAATGACATTTTCCCTATGTCAGTCCTTATCGGTGCAAAGGTGGAGACATTCTACTGTCACCCAGTGTCTCAATTTCAGGTTCAGCACTGAAAAATCTTGACTCCACTCATAAATTGGGGAACACCATCAGACAAACTAATGACTGCTAACCAGGGTCCCACAGGCATCAGTCAGACCTCAGGCCAAAGTGCTGCTACCTATCTGCCCTCCATATCCTAACAGGATCCCAGTATGATACTTGCCTGCACACAAAACACAAGTTTTGGACTAGACACCTTTGGTGAGGGCTATTGCACATGTCCCAGTGCAGAGCCCTCCCATGACCCTCTGCCCAAGTTTCCTTGCACACAAAGGACACAGCAGCAGTTACTCACAGTGGCCCACTCCCATGGCTCCATAGTGATTGGAAACTGCAATGAGGTCATACACGTATGAACCTGCTCTCGGGTCGCAGACAAACTCGGACATGTTCAAACCCCTGGAAGGAAGCACAGAAGTATCAGTACACCAGTAACCATCACTTTTTAGGAACTGAAGCATGGCACCAGTGCTGCTCCGCTGCTCAGGGGCCAGGTGTTGTTAGTGTGAAGACCAAACTTGTTACCCTTCCCACACAGGGCAGGTCCTGACAAACACACCAAGCACTGCCAGAAGGTTTAGAGGGAGGTGTTGAATAAAACACAGTTTGGAGCGTCCCTGTGTAGGCATGAAGAGTGAGATAGGAATAGTAAGGGATATGCTTCATCCCACAGCACGATGCTGGCAAGCAGAAGCAGAGGGACACGGCAGGCTTTCATCTTGTACTTATGCAATACTCAGTACTACAATTGCAGCATTGCCCAAAAAATTTGCTAAGATCATGACAGAAGTTCTCTTGGCTGAATCACATGGGCTTAACTTAATTTCAGCAGAAACAACACCTGCTAGTAACTAATGCTCTTTGAGATGTATAAAACAGAATAGTATTAATAAAAACTACCCCTCAAGAAACTAACCCTCTCAACTTGTGCCTGCTGTCCATCTGTTCAAACCCAGAGAACACCTGTTCCAGTTACAGCTTTAACAACAAGCCCACCCAACAGAGACATCAGAAGTACATCTTTCTTGACCAAGTTCTTCAAGCTCTTCTTAGCTTGAGGGAAGAATCCTACCTGATGGGGAATTCCACAACAGTGTCAAGTTTATCCCTCCAGTATCTGCTGTAGGAGAAACGCTTTAAATGTACCACCAAAATCCTGGGCAAAGACCACAAGTCAAACTTCTTGGTGGCCTGTTGATGTTTCTTACAGTTAGGGCAGTACCTAAGGAAGGAGTAACAAGCAAGGAAATTAATGACTGCATTAAAAGAAAAGCTTCTGGCCTTCCATTAAAAATGCCTCACTAGCACAAGCACAGTCCCTGTCTTACAAAAGGCACATTGCCTGTGGAATATGCAGATGAACACATCGCCTCAGAGAATTCCAAACTCCAACTTGCTTTCACTTTATAGTCCTATGGCAAGTATGTTAACCGCACATTGTACAAAAATTAAGTTTTAAAAATAGCCTGATCGTTAGAACCTACATTCCCACTGACACTTTTTTTCTTAAACATAGGCAGGAAACAAATACTTTTATTAACCCATGCCCACGGCCTATTGAGTCAATGACTTAATACAGATCTGATAGACTTCTCAAAGATGAGGAGAAAAGGACAAGCCTGGGAAATTTTAAGAATCCCATGAAAAATCATGTGAACTCAAACAGTTATGGTATTTTATGGCAAATATGGCAGGCAGGCAGAGGTTCTTACCACGGGTCATGTTCACCAAGTGTTTCCATAGTAGTGAAGAGCTCTATGCAGTCTCTGAGAGCTACTACAGCCTTCTTCTTCTGTGGTTGTAGCATGCTTCCATGTTTTTCAAATGCCTAGTGAAAGAGATGGGTGTTTTATTCAATTCCATGTACTCTGTAATCCCTCACATCAAGAAATCACATGCTCACTTTCCCCACACTGCCTATTTCTGCACCTCCTTCCCCACTCAATCATCTCCAGCTTCCAGCCACTCCTTTCTTGTGCTAAAATAGTCCATAAGAGAAAATGTACATCCTCACTTGGGTTTAAAGCTTTTACCAAGACAGTAAAAACTGCTTATTCTGTTACAAAAGATGACCCAGCAGAACACTGTTTACTGTCACCTTTTAAATACCATGCAAATTTACACATAGATTACTTATGAAAAGAGCATACTACAACCTGTGCCTCCTGCTCATCATAAAGTAGCCTCCGTGTCTCAGAATCCCAGTCAATAGCAACTGCAGAAAAAGCTACAAGAAAGAAGAAACATTTATTGCGCAGGTGTAAAAAGAAGAAAGAAAAAAAAACAGCAAGAAAATAATTACCATTCAGTTTTAAGAGTTTTCCTTCAACAATGGAGTTTATCTCCGAGGTCCCAGAGGAATTGACAAGGCTAAAAGTGAAATGCTGTTTCTTGCAAGGCTGCAGGTCTCTTGCTGACTCCACTTGCATACAACCCTCAGACTGGCAGGGATCAACTTCTGTCAGCTTTTCCTTGCCTTCTTCTGCACCATCCTGATGCTCCATCTCTTCAATGTCACCTGGAAAAAAAATTCAAACAAGGACAATATTACAGGGCTTCAGTGGAAGCTTAGCCTGACACCTCCCATGGACAGCTGTTTGCATCAGTCTGTGCAGCACACACAAGTTGCATGGAAAGCAGCAAAAAGGAACACAGAAAAAGAAACCTCTGCTTGCTACCCACTCCATCTGAAGCTGTATTTTTCCCACTACTAGATGCCAGTTTAGGAGAACGCTCAGTTCGCAGTAGGTTAACAATGACTCCTTCTGACAGCACACCCTAAGATGCATCCCCAAGAGAGAATCAGCAAGGCTGCAGCTGGTGTCTTCGCAGAAAGGAATGTGTAAGTCACCAGAAAAGTTATTTCCATTCTTAGGGGAAAATGGGCAGGATTTTTCCTCATTTACCTTATTCCAGCTGTTACCCTCAGGGCTAGACAAGTGAATCATTTCAAACAGGGAAAGGAAATATGCATTTGCCATCAGTATTAAAAGCTTCCTAGGGAGCATCTAGCCTAGGAATGAGACTTTGATTCTATGTCCTCCAACAGAAAAATTTCTCCACAATCTGTCTTTGCGATCTAAGAGGCCAAATTTTCATCACCAAAGGGCATACCAGGAAGGCTTGCCTCTGGAGGGAGGCACCTGAACACCTCAATTAAGAAAGGACTTCCCTAACACTGGTCAGGATGAATGCACAACCACACCTTGTTCTCCAGCTGCTGCTTACGCACATCTCATCTCCCTAGGAAGGAAATGGCCTACAAGATTCTCCCTGTACCACAGAGACATCCAGCACAATAGCGTGGTTTAATCACGGGGGAGAAACAACCTGCTAGAGCTTAAATCAAATACACACAGCACAAACTACAAGCTGTTAGAAAGCCTAAAGTGCTGAAAAGCTTCCAGCAAATTTTGAAAGGGCTTTACCTTCAACCACACCATTGGAGCCATTGCAGGTTCCTCTGTCTGGGCAGGGTGGGGAGTATTCTTCTGCCAGAGGGAGCTTCACATAGCGGCTGAAGAGAAGGGATACATTTATCACACAACCATACTGCAGCTGTGCATCAGAACAGCAGCACCCCCCTCTATCATCAGCTCTTGCTGCCCAATTTCCCCCAGCACACCAGAATCCATCCTGTACAGCACCATTTACATTTACAGGACAGCACCAAGAGCCTTCAGAATGAATCAAACAACAATTCCCTAAGTCTCTGCTCTCACTGCGTGTTCCAAGTTTCACTAACTGTATATTGAAAAGGCAAAAGTAAGTTATGGTGGCCCCATCTGTGAGCCCTGAAAACATGCCCTGAGTTCTGCTCCTGACTCCTTCTGCAAGGCTGAGCCAGCAATATCTCTTACAAAACCCAAAAAGCCAGGACCTTGAAACGTCCCTGGGGCCTCCAGGCACTAATGCAATGCAAATCCTGGTTTATACAACCCACACAAATCAAGGAAAATTCTCCCTGTTAACAAGGATTCAGTAATCCTATTACAACGTAATTGAATAAGCAACATCTAGAGCTTGGCATAGGATTCAAAGGTACAACCATGACTTACCTGATCTGCTCCAAAACCACACTGTACAGGTGATCCACAGTGAGCTTGTGTTTGGGCACAGATATTAACAGTGGCTGCCCAAAGAGCACAGTCCCTGAAGTATTGCTGGATTGCCTCATTGTCTTTTCCCGAAAGTAAATGGAGAGAGTAACATACTCCGAGCCATCCTCACTTGGCTTGCAAACTTCATACCTGTTTGAAAGACAGGTATTTCCACGCGTTATTTCCACTGCCAAGAAGCACAGCAGGTAGGACCAATACGAACACAGTTCAGCAAGTCTCTCCAACAGTACAAGAGGGTTGTGCTGTCCTCATGCTACAGAGCAGTTTCCTGAACAATCCCCACGGCTCACAGTGGCACAGGACACACACCTGCAATCGACTCGACTGCCACCTTCCCTCTGTCTTTATTCCTAATTCAAACCCCTATTACCAATCACCTCCCAAGACACTACCTGACAACTCCACAGTGCTTCAACCAGTGAAAAATACTAAATGTACTTTGAAATCCCTCTGACAGTGTTTGTTCCCCCTGGAGAAAGAAATCCTCTTGATACCTTGGGTCTTGCATTCTCTCAGCCTCTCAAACAGTTTTATGGCCTGAGCTCACATCACTGAGCAGCTAATATTTCATAAAACCAAGAGTCTGGAAACATCTGCTTCACAGAAAAATCCAAGGACAATAAACAAACAAGAAAAATTCTGGAACACAACAAACAGCCTGAGAGAACAGTGAGGAGACTGTGATGCAGCTTGTGCCCTGGGTGAAACAGCAAATGAGGTATTTGCAGCTGTCAGAGGCAAAAGAAACCACGTGGTCAACACTATCACACTGTTTGCTTCAGGCCTGTTCATTATAAAAAGATTCATTTTCAGGAATACCAAGTCACACTCCTCTTTAATTTGGTGAGTCACCTGTCCCAGATTTATCTTAAAATTGAAAGGGAAAGAAAGGTTTCATGAAAGATGTCACCATACATAATGACCAAGACCACAATCATATATCTGAATGCACCGAACTCCTAACAATTCTCTTACATTAGACAAGCCACTTCCCTTCTGTCAAGAGCTGAGAAACATTTTTTATTCCTGTGTTCAGAGCAGGAAGAGCAACGAATTTCAGAGCTGTCATTCTGCTTCATCCTACTTAAAATAAAAAAGGATCCCTGCTTGGGGCTTGGACTGAGTCAGTAGAGTACATGAAGGAAAACATCCTTCCAGAGAGTCCCAACCCACCAAGAACACAAGAGCTCAGAGTCAGCATAAGAGAGTCCAATGCCAGCAGCTGTTGAGGTTTTCTAGGCCTGTCAATGCTGTTCAGCTGGACACCAGCACTGCATACAGTTCACACCTCCTGAAGTTTCCTGAGAAACAGCACCACAAAGAGGTGAATTATTTCACTTAGTACTGTTTAAACCACAAAAGGCCACAGTCAGTTCCAGAATATAATCTGTGATTAATGCCAGGTCCTATGAGACCCTTGACCTGGACTCCTGTAACACAGCTCAGTGCATGACACTCCTGTGACTCTTCTCACACCACCTACACTGTGCCCTGCAAGCAGCAATTAATGAAGCCCCATTTACACTCCACCCTCACTGCACCTGAATGAAGCCCTGCCCATGAGAAGGAGCAGACGGGACAGAAACAAAAGGCTGTTCCCACAGGCAGGGGTTATCCATCATGAACAGCCAGCATGCAGCACCCCATAACACTGCAGACAGTATCTCACACACCTCTCAACACAACGGAACAGATCTGGTAACTCAAATGTCCCTCCCACTCCACCTCAGAACACCTTTTACATACTAGTACTAAAAGCAGCCATATCAGAATCAAGATCTGTCATTTTATGATCTCCTGAGCAACAGCTATCCCTTGAAAAAAAGAACCAAAATCAAAGTACTTTATGTACAGTGTAAGGAAGGCTGTAGAGCTGATACTGGGAATTGCTGGACAATACCCCATAATTCTGTACGTTACAACTTAATTTAAATAATAAAACACGAAGGTGATGCTACTCCAGACTGCACAACATGGTTTTAGAAGTCAGAAACATTAGCTCAGATGCTACCACACTGCTAGATACTGGCTGATTACCTTTATAATTCATGACAACTCAGAAAAGTGTCTGAAAACTGGTGAGCAATAGGGCAGGACTTGACCAGTCTTTATCAGCATTATGAAGGTCCAGGTCTGTGGTTTCAATTCAAAAAGGAGGCAGTGAGCAATGAGGTAACTTTTGTGCCGTTGCACAACGAAGGTAAGCAAGTGCACTGAAGGATGGAAAGCTGTGAAGGACCAGAGCTACATGAAAGAACACTGAAAGCAAAAAATTCTCTGAGCTAAACACCAGGCTAATATACAGGTTGTATGTTACTGAAACATTCCCTCACAGGTGCTGGGATCTATATTAACTCCAGCTGCAAAACACTATGTGGATCACAAGTCAATCTACAGCAACCAAGAAGTCTATTTCGAAAGAGAATGGAGAAGGGCAGGAAAAAATACCACTGCAGAAGCTGCCAAACAGATCTGCCTGAAGGGGGTTACTACTGCACACCAACCCAGAGATGCTGCTGAGAAACAACAACAGGGTCAAAAGTAGACAATAAGAATAAACACAGGACTGGAAAAAAGCCAGGAGAACCTGCTGCACATATTCTGATCTCTTCTAGGAAATGGAGATACTCCTAATCTGTTTACTTTCTTTCTTAATACCAGAACACACACAGACAAGTAAACTAAGAGATCAGAGACTGAAAATGCAACTTTCTTAGACAATGGATAGGTTGCCCTGGAGAACCTGGTCAAAGGATTTTGCCAGTCTTGCAGAGGAACAAGATTAAAAACGATGAGGGAATTCACACAGGAAGTTTATACAAGGCTTATATAAATACAAGTTCATTTTGGAAAGGACACAAACCCTCATCTCAAACAAGAAAAGCCCAATTTCAGCAAGTGTGAACGAACTTCACAGATCAGTCTGCTAAAAGATCTCACACATCTCAAATGTTTTATATAAAACTACTGGACCTGCTGGTCTGCTGACCTCATTAACTCAGTTCAGTAATTGCTGTAGCCTCAGTCATATTAAGAAACCTGACATCTCTGCAGCCAGTGATGTTTTCTCAAGACCATGAACTCATCTAAATGTAATACACAGCATGTTGTAAGAGAAGGCGGAAAACATGGCATGTATGGCAAACTGAATAGACCCTATTCAAATATGCACACTTTTATAGGTTAAAGGTGACCTGCAAATCAATTTGTGAAGCTTTTATCAACATAAATACATGTTATGTAATATGCCTCATTAGCCAGGCTAAGAGAACTGGGCTATCTAGTTTATTCACCAGAGCATTTTTCTTCTTAGTTCCTAAGAACTAAGAAGAAATACTAAGAGTGATACCCTTGAAATGGGCTGTGGAGTTTGTTTTTTTGTGGCACTTACCTGAGCCCTTGTAGGCCGGCTCCAAGCTCCAGCAGGATCCCTGGTGATGGGACATCACCAGCATGGTGCATGTGTGGGTGTTACATTGGAGCGGGAGCCGGAGGTCCTAGTGGGGCTGGGCTTCCCAGAACCTGAGGAAAAGAAATAGCAAGTGTTTGGGTTGTGTGCTGAGTGCTGTGCTCTGCTTAGCCTGGGCAATGAGAGCATTCAGCACAAACACTGAACTACTGCCATCAAATTGATTTGCAGACCACCTTTACAGCAGTGATTCCTGATCGTTTGCCACAGACCTCTCTGTCCTTCCACAGAACAACATGCTTGGAGAGAATCGTTTCCAACGCTGTGAGAAGTGGGATACTCCCACCATTCTCTGGCTGCACTGCCCCTGCATGTCAGGCCAGTGATCTTGTTTCAAGGCTTCTACCAATGCCCTCCACTTCTGCATCTCACCTCTTCTCTGATGCTAAATATTAACACAATTTGCACCAGGACTACCTGACATTTCCAAGCCTGTCAAGATGAGAAAGAGATGAGTGCAAAGCCTTGTGAAAGAACAGGCTTGGAGAATTTCCAACATTTCCAAATTCTCCTTCCCTTTCAGTTGACTTGGAGAAGAAAATGTATAGTTTTGTCCTCTTGTGTAAAAGGTGCCAGGTTCATTTTGGGATGCATTTCAAAGTTCCTTAAAGTCACCTAAAAATCAAGAAGCCCGGTGGTATTTGCATCTCTTCTTTTTGAGGTTTTACTATCAGAGAGCAGCACAACAGGTACGATAATACACCAGAAGAACTGATGAACCCGAAACGGAGCAGCTCAGAGGGAAAACATATCTTAGACATCCAGATCACATCTTCGTTTTCCATAATGCAATCCATTCAGCTTAAGTTCCAAATGGAGTCCAATCCCTGCCCCCTTCCTCGCTCCCCCAGATTCAGCACTCCCCACCACTTCAGTGGCCCATTAAAATTCCCAATACACATCTCAAGATGTCCAAGATGCCCTGCAAAAACCAGAGGGCTGAATGTGCCTTCCCTCATAACCCTACAGTGAAAACAGGAAAAACCTCCAGTTTTTCCCATCACTGAAATAACCCATAAAAGGTGCAAGCTCAATATTCCATACACCCCACACACTGCACATTTCAAAAATTTCACCAACAGCACAGTCTGGACTACAATATCTGTGTCTGCAGACCATGTCAAGCAAATGCTCAGGAAAGCCAAGGCCCATTCCAGCTGCTCTATTCCTGCTGCAATGTGTTGTGGCAGTTCCTGCTCAGCGATCTTTCCAACCCAAGCATTTCAGGGAAATCCATGATCTGCTCAGTAACAAACCAACAGAGGCCCAAATCAAAAAGCTGAGACTTAATGGACATTGGTGTCAAAAGCAAGACACCAGCACAAAAGTACTGACTTTAATTTTTTTAAATCACAGCCCTGCTGGAGCACAGATCTCCTGCAATGTTGGAGTTTTCAAATTTTGAATTTAGATGTGTTGCCAGCTGGCCAGTGCACAATACAATAAAATCAGAAGTCTGTCAAACCACAGGGGTATTACTGTCACAGGCAGGCCTGGCTACCACTCTCAGCAAAGCAAACCTGCAGAAACACTATAAGAGACTGACATTTGTATTTAATTTTTTCAATCCTGAGACAACTTAATATGATGCTAAGAAACGTACAGAATGCAAGAACTGCCAGTTTAAGTTACAACCAGATCCTACAGCTTCAGAACTACTGAAACAACTGATTTCTGTTACAGGAGACAGCCACAAAGGTGATCACAGGTGGAAGATCTGCTGGACTCTGAGCGATGTCATGTTTAGAGGGGGAAAATGAGAGCAAGGAACAAAGGAACAATTGGATGGCAGCTGCTCATGAATTCAGCCCTGGGGCTTTGTACTGCCCTATCACTACCCACTCATTCTTTGGATTCTCAGAGTCCAGCAAACAACCACAGATGATTACTAAAACAACCTTGGTTTGCTTCTGCCAGTGGAAGGGAGGAGTGTTTTTCAGGTGAGGAAACTGTTACGCCCTTAAAAAGATTATTTAAACAGAAGGATGCGGTCTTCAGTTTACCACAGCTTCTCTCAGAATTCACTCAGTGTAGCTATCAGGAAGAGCAAAAGAAAAGGCCTGTGAGCTCACCCCAATTCAAAGACTAGGCAACAAAATCCTTCAGAAAAAGACTTCAAAAATCAGTAGGACCCACTGAGCTATCTGTAATTTCAAAATGTAAGTTTGAGGAATGCACATAAGTTTTGGGGAAATATACATGAGAAATACCTGTTTCTGAATATGCTGCACTGATTTAACTCTGTTTTGGATAGTTTTCCCTTTGTTTTCTAACCAGTGGAAGAAACTTAGCATCTAACTGCAACTACTTGAAACAAGGAGCAAGACGTACACATTACGGTTTTCCCACGGGAAGTCCTGCCACTGGACGTTACTGGGAAATAGGAGCACAGGATGAGTAGATAAATGGGACGGGATCAATAAAACATGAATTAGGAAAGAGTTCAAGTACATGAGACAGTGAGTATCATGAAGTATCATTTAAATACAAGAGACACTTTGATTCTACAAAACATCTTTTACTTGAATAAAGAAAAATTACCTAATGGTACTCAAGTCATATCCCACGTTGCATCATATATGAGCTTGAAGCACATCTAGGTTAACATTTAGTACCTAAGAACATACCCTGCAAAAGGTGCCAGGACTACCAGACAATCCCTCTCCAGTTTGTTTTTCCCACCTGACATAGCTCTCACTTGGCTTTGCTGCACTGAGCCCAACACCCTGAAATGATGCAGCTTCCCTATTTGATTTATAAATAAGTAATGCTATTAAAAAACCCATCTGTTCTGTATTTTCCTAGACTAGAAACTGGTATGTTTTAGTCTTACCACACAAGGCCATTAAGTGTTTCAAACAAATCTTAGGAAAAATTTAAGTTTTCAAAACATGGTAGGCAAGCAGCCCCCAGAAGGATTCTTCCTTTCATAAAAAGCAATTCCTACCTCATCAGCCCAACACTCTAGAAAGTGTTCTTAAGAGTTTCTTTTGTGGCAATATCCAGTACAAATGTAGATCAAACAAATGTTTGATGAGTTAGCGTGCTTTATTCAGTCTTTTTTAGGTTATTTATTTCAATTGTGAATTTTGGTTGAAAATACTGTGACTGTAAAACCCTACACTGCTGTACTTTCTAATAAAAGGCATCTGTTCCTCTCCATTAATTGATACAAAGACAGTTTTCTTCTATGAACAGGAGAGAAATGCATCACTCAGTGTAACCAGCGATGCACCCTGCAGCTCCATCACTGGTACAGGAGCACCTTTTCCAAGCTGAGCATTTCATGGACTATGCAGGCATCCTTCAAGTCATAAGCAGCAAGTATTTTCCTGTCACTCCTTTAAAGAATTTGCCTTAATTTAAGAAGAAAAAAATGCTTTTTAGTGAGAAACTCTTCTTCACTGACTTTGGGGAAATAAAATGTTTCTGAACATTTCAAGTGGAAACAAGCTTGTTCTTCAAAGGCGGAAGATTCTAAAAGACTTAAATTTTTTGGGTATTTTTTATTCCTCCATTTAATTAACAGCAAGTTACTTGCCTGTAATCTAAGAAGTTAAGTTGCTGAGATATCAGAAACACCTAAAGTTATTGGCAGCAGCAATCTGAACAAAGAACCACCACATGCCACATTCCCCAGACACATATCACACAGCACCTGCAGGAGGCAGAAACCTTATCTGCCACATCACTGTCCCTAACTTCTGCCAGAAACACAACAGCCTGAGCAGCACTTGAGAAGTTCCTCTTCAACTGTAAAACCACCCTTTCTGGAAGAAGCAGAAGGCAGAGATGTACATCCATGACTACAAGTACATTTCCTAATGGAAAACAGGTTTTGAAGCTGGCAGGACAAAAAATAATAGATGGAAACAAAATGGAATTCAAGTACCTTCACAGTACTATTACCATTTCTTGAATGATTTAATTAAATCTTAGAACACCTAACAGCAGACTTTTTGCAACCAGAAGAGGCAGGTAGATCGTCCACACTAGAAGGAATTATGCATTTGCCTTTAAAAAACTTTCCTCTTTATGTGTTTCTCTGCTGGTGTTCTGAGACAAGGCTTCCTTTCAATAAAAGAATGCTTTTTTTTAGCTGTAGTTAGAATATTACTTTACCTATCTTTTTCCTGGCAGCATTACCCATTAAAGGGACTTCCTATGAGCAGCTTTTTCCTAATTCTTGTCCCAGTGCCTGGCTGCTTGCTCTTGCCCCTCAGTGCTGAAAAGATCTTGGAGGGTGTACATGGAAAAACAGGATTTGCAAAACTTCCTCTTGCTACCTCTCCTCTTCCTTGGATGGCTATTTTTAACCCAGGTCAGTTCATTCACTGTGACTCACAGCAGCACCTCATTTACAGTTGCCCTGCACATAAAAGGAAGTGGCAATTGCAAAGCAAAATACACTTGGAGCTGCAGTTCAGGCAATGCTTGCCCCACAGCCCAGAGCAGACCTGATGCAGACAGAGCTGTTTTCTGTGGAGGGATTTACAACATGTTATGCCTGTATGAAAGCAGGACTTTTTTGCAATTACCAGTGTAATACCATGCTTCTTGTTTTTAAAAAGTTTTACTTGCTGCAGAGACAGACAGACTTACAAACTAACACTCTCAAACACCCTCCCAAACAGATTCCACAGAAGCCAAATGCCTTTCCCAGGCATCCTAACTGGTCACATAATTGAAGACAACAACATGACAAAAACTTTTACAGAACTCCTTCATTACATCTCAGCAATAAGGTCACAACAGACAGCAGGACAAAAGAGCACCAGTAAGTCACAGCATCCCACCCTGCAAAAGGTTCTCACAGCACCAGAGGATGTCAGTGCAGGTCTTCACACCAACCCAACAATTCCATGGCAGCAATACTCTTGCACTGGAATGTTCTCTCATTTCAGCTGCAATAGAGGAACACGACTTCTGCTCTCCTCACCTCACCAGATTTCAGAGGTGACTGGAAATATCTCCCCCACCACACACATGTAGAACATCAAGTGCAAGCAAATCCTCAGCTTTGCCCTCTCAACCACAGTTTAGATACAAACAGTGTTTGGCACCAGTCAAGAGTCTATAAAGAAACCCCAATCGTCTAACAACTATGATGGATTTTGGAAAGGCAGAGTACAAGAGCTTAGACTTCATATTATCCTAGTAACAGCCCAAAGCTTTTGGCTGTTTTGGAAAACACAAGAACAACAAGCTTGAGCAAAACTAAAAATGTCAGTGAGAGCATAACCGTAATCCAGACATAATTACGTCTTAAAGAGGCTTGTAGCAAGTTCTAAACTGCATAACACAGACCAGACTAAAAGTTCATTATGACCCAAGGGCCATGACTTCCTTTGTTAGAAAAATACCTACTGAACACTGCACATGCTGATCTGCCGGTAGGAGCAGTGCTGCATTAATGTTGAGTCATGCAAAAGATCTACAAGAAGGCTTAGGTTTTGGGAGGGGACAGGAATCGGGTTTTAGAACCTGAAACCAAAGCAAATGTCTTGCAGTATTCTTCACATGTAGCATTTTCCCAGTTTACTCACACAAAGATGTCATCTTTTGGCATGATAGGATTTAAACCTTCATCCATTTGGAAGATTTTGTGGAATCGGTGATTATACACGTCTGTCACCACCATCTAGGACAGCAAGTGATATTTGCAAAGTGATTGTAGTAAAAGCTTACATAAATTTAGGCAAACTACCTTTAAATTCAAGCAACAGTTTATTACAATTCTCTATCACAATTGTCAGTACACCAACATCAGTTGTATTTTACTTTTCTGTCCCTTCTCTTAAACCTCTCTACTGCAATTGAACTATCAGAATAAACACAGACTGTTTCATGTATCTTTTTAATTTTACAAGCAAAGAACAGCATTTTTAACTTGTTACAGTTTTGTCACTAGCCCAGTAAGTTCAGCTTATCACCCATACAAAAGCTAGGCCACCAAAATGCTTCAAGAACAAACATTTATCAAAATTACTGTCTGCATTTATCCTTACATTTTCTGCAGGAACACCAGAGAGTTTGGAAAGTGATTCACACAGATCCGAGATGGCCCCCATCATTGGCACCACAACCCGGTACTGGAAACAAAGATAACATTATGCTTACACCAGCCAAAATAAACCCATGAAAGGCAGAGAGCAAGAAAATGGAAATAAAATCTTAAAACTCTTAAATCTAATTTACAGGAGTTCTGCTGAAGTTAAGGTCATAACCACACACTTCAAGGTCTTCTGGATCTCAGCTTTACCTTACAAAGCAGGGATTTGGAGGGAATGAAAGCCTTGAACAGCTGGCCTTCTGCTGTGATCAGGCTCAGCAGTAGTAAAACCCAGAAAAAAAAATAATCACCAGACACAGCAGCTTGCTGAGAACATAAAATTGCTGTTTCTTTCTGTGATAAAAAACATCTTAGAGCCATTCTCTTCAATGTTGCTAAAGGTCAACGCAAAAATCTTGACAGACATGGAAATACTGCCAATCAGTTCCTCCAAAACTGCATCAGGACATCCAGTTGCTCTGCTTGGGTGCCCCAGCTTGTGCTCCTCTGACATGTGGCAAGCACAAGGCTACTTTAGGGATGTGTGTGTCCATTTGAAAATGAAGTGGGGGACAAATTTAAAACAAGTCTATTGAGTAGGATGAAAAAGCAAACATGCCATTTTTCTTTTTTTTTTTTCCCCAAGAGGAATTGCTTTTCAATTCTGTTTGAAATTCAGAGGCCTTACCAATTTAGAACCACAGAACCATAGAATATGCTGAATTGGAAGGGACCCACAAGGATCATCAAGCCCAACTCCTGGCCCTGCACAGGACACCCCAAGAATCCCATCCTGTGCCTGAGAGCATTGTCCAAGCATTCCTTGAACTCTGACAGCCTTGGTGCTGTGACCACTGCCCTGGGGAGTCTGTTCCAGCGCCCAACCACCCTCTGGGTGTAAAACCTTTTCCTGATATCCAACCTAAACCTCCCCTGACACAGCTTCAGGCCCTCCCCCCAGGTCCTGTCACTGGTCACAACAGTGAACAGCTCAGTACCTCCCCTCTGCTTCCCTCTGTGAGGATGGTGAAGACCACAACAAGGTCTCTCCCCCCAGCCTCCTCCAGGCGGAACAAACCCAGTGATACCATAAGGCTTCCCCTCCAGACCCTTCACCATCCTTATGGCTCTCTTTGGACAGTCTCTAATAGATTCATGTCTTTTTTATATTGTGATGACCTAAACTGCCCCCAGCACTTAAGGTAAGGCCACCACAGTGCAGAGCAGAGCAGGAGTCTCCCCCTCCTTTGACAGGTTGGTGCTGCTGTGCACCCCAGGACACAATGTAAATTACATCTTTATATTTTCCAAGGTAACACGAGGTAAACATGGCAGTGCAAGCACATCGCTGCTTTCAGGGAGCAGCACATCACACAGGTCATCTCACCAAAGGAAGCCACTTCCAGCTGACCATGACCTTAGTTTCATGAGCCGAGATTTTACAAAGTCACTTAATTTCACATCCCAGATTTTTCATTAAAAAACCCATACTACCTTACTCAAAGGTGGACATCAATATCCTTTAGATTACTTTAAGAGTCTCCACTATAAAACCTGAAAGAACTCAGATGACTTAAAGGAATTTGTGTCTTCAACATGCCTCACCTGGACAGGTCTGCGCTGTGGGTCTGCATATACCAGGGTAACTTCCATGAGACGATCCCTCCTCAAGGGCAGTGGGAGAGTTAAGTAACAGAAGGGATCAAAGGTCACAGAAACTTTGGAGCATTTGGGACAAACAAGGGTGGACTTGAAAAGACCATGAAAAATATCCACAATGATGGAATCATTCCTCAGCCTATGATTCTCCCATGCCTCTTTTGCCACCTCCTATAAAAATAATTTAAAAAAATATATTAGAAGTTATTTCTTGCAAAGATTTCTACAGCAGGGTGAGCACCAGGATCAAAGAAAACTTGGAAAATTGATACAAATAGGTCAACTCCATAGGGAAGGGGATCTACCAGTATGTCCAGCATAACACACTGGGATTTCTTCTCAGTGAAATGAAGACCTTGCATCAAGTCAAATTTAATCTATCTGTTTTAGCTGAGTTTGATCAGGTATTCCTTGGTGCACACAATGCCAGAAGCATGAATGGAGTCGAGGGGACAGTGACAGGGTCACATGCTGGCCTTCCGGACAACTAGATATGCTCCACTCTCTAGGAATGCTGCCTCTTGCTTTGGAAAGTCAACTGCAGTTACAGCTTCCAAGAAAAAAGTAGAAAGGTTTTTCTTCCTGGAAAATGATGGCCATGTTTCACAAAGACAGTCTAAAAGGAGACAAATTACAACTCCTTGAAGACTTTCACAAGGCAACTTATAAGCTCCTTACCAAATGGCATCTGGTAACTGGCATTTGTCTATTCAGGGCAATCAGAGGCTGCTCTTAGCATGAGACTTTCAGTCTCAGGAGGAAAACTGAACACAAGAAACTTATTGGGCCTTTATCATGTAAACCTCATAAGAGAATTACTTTTCTCTATTTAGGTAGAGTGCCACAAGGCATGATGAGGTTCTCCTGTGCCAGTGACACTGCTCTGTAGGAAGGATGTTTGTGTGGCCTGTGAGCAGGAAGGCCAGGAAGTGCCCCAGAACCCAACCCAATGTCCTGGGAAGCACCACCTGCTCCTCCTCAAGGCACCATACCGAATCAGGTCTGCCATTGGCATCTTTCAGTTCCAAGTAGGGCTTCTTCTTCACTCTGTTCAAATCCTCATGCAAGCCATCTAGTAGAAAAGCCAAGAGCTCCTGGGAATCCTGCTGCTGGTATCCTGAAAACTGAGGAGCAAATCGCCCAACCTGTGTCTGAAACACGAAGGCAAGAGTGAGAGAATATAAAACACTCAGGTGTTTTAAACACTCGTGGCTTTTGCAGAGGTCAGCTCCTCACCACCTTCTGTTGGCAGCTGGCCATGGTGAACTGGTTGCTAATGCAGGGAAAAGTGCCAGAACAATTCCCCCAGCTACTTTCAGTATTTCAGCTGAAAGCAGCTCTTCACACTGAAGCAATGAGAACATTACACCAAAAAACAAAGTTATAGACAAGGGGATGTGTTTTGATCTTCACTTTATAATTTAATTTTCTAGATTTGTAACTTGCACACCTTTTCTCACTGATCAAAGTTCACAGCTGGCAATTCATACGACCTTGCGTAGTTTGCAGCAAAGATCATTCTGATTCATCTGTAAACAGCTCTCAGGCTACCAGGTCATTTACTAAGTAACATTAATATGCAGTAGCCAACTCTGAGGAGCCACATTACTCACTGGCAAGTTCCTCCCTGTACCCCAAAAAGCATTTATACAAAACATGTAACACTGGAGCAATTCTGTCCTTACTGCCTTCACAACATCAAAATATGTGGCAGGCATGGTAGCTTTCACTGTTTCTTCTGTCCCAGAGCTGTGCTACAGGAACACGACACACTTACTTTAAACATACGTGGGGCCACGTGAGACTGTCTCCCAGACCACATCTGTTTTATGAGATCTGCATAGGCTTCTGCAATTTCTCCCCTCATCCCCAGTGGGTTGTTCTGATTTATTTCAGCTTCATATTTATCTTCCAGGAAATAGTCAGTCAGAGGAGGAGTATTGCTCAGGCACTGAAGAAGTATTAAGAAAATTAATTTACTGCATAGGACAATAGATACGTGTGACAATGAAACAACAAAACCAACTTTCACATCAGAACATGTACCAAGTCAACAAAACTGGTGAGACTCGAAAACATGTTTAGTAAAACAAAACAAAAGAAAAGATTAAGGCAGAAATCTGCATTTGAAAGACTGATATCTTGAAAATTAAAGCATAATGGTAAATACAAGAAAGAAAGTAATTCGTCCTTAACATGACTAGTTGGCATGATAAATTAAGATTGAAGTACGCTTGAATTAAGTCACTTTGACAAAAAAAAAAATTTAAAATTGTCTCTTAGCCAAGTCCAAGAAAACATAAAGTGGCTTAAGGTTACCACGACACAACTGAAAATAAAGTCATGTTGAACAAAAAGGAGGGCAGCCCAAGTTTATTGTGGTGCCCTGAATATCACATGCATAAAGCGTCACAGTTATTTTAAGACCTGTTCCAGATTTCAAAGCCATCACGGAGTGACTGAAGTAATTTCACAGCACTGGTACCACACTAGAAGTTTGCCCATTCCTTAAATCAAAGTTCATAGAATTTGTCTCATATCTTGTTTGAACTTCTTAGCAAAAAACTACCCCTAACAAGTTTCTGCATTCTTTAAAATCAACAAAATAATCCTAAGAAATTAAGTTTAAAAGTAAAGAAATAATTATTAGCTTGGCATCACTGTTTCAACCTTAACACCCTTCACAATGAACCTGAACCCTTCCTGTGGCTTTTCATGCTCTTAATTTTTCAACAATCTTTAACACAGGCCCAGAACTGCATGCAGTGACCTGCTCATGTCACTTGTGCAGCCCACACAAGTCAAAACATCCTCCACGTCAGCCCATTTTTGGCAGGGCACAGCACTGGGACCTTATGTTACAGTCAGGCATCTGTTTAATACAACTTCCCCAGGCCATTTCAGATGCCACGTATTTCAGATTCAGTCCCTAATACTGTAATACATTTTATAGTACTAATGTGCTAAGCATAAGCCAAACTAAATATGATTTTTTGGTCTGGCTTTTTTGAGGTGTAGTCTCCGCATGGAATCACATTAAAATATTCCTTTATTTTCACAGATTTTAATGCACAGTATGTATGAGACTGATCTTTTATTTAATTCTAATGAAAATTCTTTCTAATTCTGACCTGTAATGCAGAATTCATGAAGCAGGTGTTTCCAAGGTTACTGAGTCCACAGAGTCCAGGCTGTGACAGGGAAGCACTGTCCCTGCAGTTGTAAGAGTTACAGACAAATCCAGAACCTCTGGAAAAAAAGACAATACAGTGAACTCCACAATGAGTTTGTTGAGTCTCAATACTACTTAAAAGTCGCATCAAATACAAGCCAGAAAACTGTTTACTGACATTTTTTAACCAGGCTACCTGTTTCTGCTGCTTCATAGGGGCTAATGCTGAATACCAGGAAGGTGAAGTCTACGTGCTAACTTTGGAAACATTAATCCTTACAAAGTCTATTATTAATTTATGGCTCATAACACGTTCATTTCCTCTGTCTGTAAGTACACAGCACACTACCCTAATGCAGCAAGGGTCTATATAATACACTTTAAGAAATAATAGGAAGATTATCTGTACCTGGAAAGGCTTCTACCACAATGGCAGATAGACAAAAGAATATAATCCCTTCCCTCATGCTCCGAGTCACCTCAAAAAGCAGGCAATGCTCTGGCAGTTAGTAAGCTCTGGAACATGCACTACTTTTGCAAGTAAGTAAGGAACAGCAGAAAGCAGTGGTTTCAAAAGGCAAAATCTGATAAACAGGTACACAAGAGTAGTAGAACTCCTCTAGGGCACCATCACACTCCTTTTCTATACAGGCAAGGATGCATGGGATCACTCACATGAAGGGTGACGAAATAAAAAGAACATTCCTGCTCTTACCCCCTGCCCAGGTGGGAGCTGTTCAGTCCATAGGAGTTACTGCTATCACCGTTAGTAATGACAGAAGTGGCAGACACTGAGGAATAAGAACTTGCTGATGATTTTGAAGAGGTAGTAAAGTTTCTGCTAGTTGCAGTGCTTGATCTGGGAGAAAGGAAAAAGAAGTAGAAACAGTGCTACTACTTTTTTTGTCCCCAGTCCCACCTCCCACAAAACTCCAAGGACTTGCTGAGCTACAGTCAGTTAACCCACACAGAATTTACTGCTTTGATCTGTTTGATCACATTTCCAAACAATCGTATGGAACAGAAACATCAGGGAAAAAAGTGTCAGAAGTAGGAGCAACAACTATTGCTCAAAGGCAAATCTGGGTCCCAGACAGAAATAAGTAGCAATTCAGATAGTGTGAGAGGGAAGCAAGATTTAATTTTACAAGTAAACCACCTAGAAATAAGCAAGCAAAACCCTCAAATCTTAAGACCACAAAACACTCTACCTGCATTAAAAAGTGACCAGGTCAGCCCTTCCCTACCTGAAACTCAGACCATCTATTCAAACACAACATTAATCAGGAAGAAGATAACCAACGAGGCACTAAAATTCAAGTGTCCTCTCATAGACAGCTCCATTAAAAAAAAAAAAAGCAAAACCGCAAGATAGTACTACATTAATAAGCTTAAATAAACTATTTTGACACTAATTAATTTCTCTATAGTAAGAGTTGACTGAGATTTGATCTAATCTCTCAATCTTTGCCCAAATAAACACACAAAACCAAAATCAAAACAGTGCAGGACACCAACAGCCACACAACAGTGGCTACTACCCCCAAAGCAGAGCAGAGAGCCAGCAGAGGACAGGGCTCTCAAGCTTCAGCTTGTCCATTTATTCTTTTTTAATGTGGCCCTCATTTTCAAATGATACAAACTAAAAATGCATATTCATAGTTCAGATGGTACTAAAAAAAATGTGCTGGAAAATCTCTGTGGGGAAAAAAAACTATATAACAATAGACAAGCCATAATGGCCATGACAAGACAGAACAGCTGGACAGCCTCAACAGTTTGGAAATATAATAGCAGTAAAATAAATACAGAAGTAAACAAGCTAAAACAGGAGCTTCCAGACGAAACTGGAAAAATCCCCAAACACAGTCAAAACCTGAAGCACACTAAAAAACCTCACCAGCCAGCACAACCAAAAAGTATACTGGAAAGTATCCTAGAAAGAATGAGGTCCACCAGAATAACTGAGATAACCATTTCTGGGACAATACACAGTATTCTGTCATTACATGTTGGAGGTGCTGGAGATTACCTGGACACCAAAGTAATATCAACGGGAAAACAGAAGGTCTAAACTAAACACCAATTATCAGACTCATGCTCATATGTGTGGGTTTCAAGGGTCAAGAATAAAATAATTTGGCTAACAACAGCATGTAAATCCATTAAGAACACATTTTAAAAGTTTGAAGTAGAGAATTATCTAGAAGCAAAGGGGAGCAATTTAGAAAATGCCAGACTTGAAAACTGAGCATCTCTGCTTGACACGTCTGATGTCTCAGAGAGAGAACAGAGAAACTCAGAAAATCATATGAAGAAAATCTATTGGTGAAAAAGGAAAAGGAGGACAACCTCCTAAAGGATTTCAAGATATCCAATAGAAGCATAGAGACAGTGTTTCATCAAGGGTCACACGGCAACTAAAGAGTTCCAAGTACTTCAACAGCATCCCACACAAACAAAAAAACCTAAGAATTACTATGGAAGATAAAAAACAGATCAGAAACCAAAAGTAAGACACAAGTCACAGAGTGGGGAAAAGTCTACCTACAAAGTCATCCAAGATCTTGAGTGAATTCCTGCTAGAAAATCGGGAAGGCTCATGTAAGCAGCAAAACAACAAGAGAGGTTAACAGCTTCCCATGTGAAGAGATTAAAAAACCAGAAATCAAATATATTCGGGAAGATAAAGAATTCTACATATTCCTACATTTTAGAAGTTACTCATCTATGTGTAACAACTGAAGGAAGGATTTACTAAGGACAGCTGCTTCCCCTCATTTCACAAGATGCTCACAAAGGCAGCCATTGATTCCAGGTGAAGGGCACAGAGAGCAGCTAAGAAAAACATTTTTCTCTGAAAGCTTCCCACTTTAATCCTGGAAAGCGATTGTTAATGACCCCACAGTACTGCAGGCTCTTGAGAAGACTGCCTCATTCGCACACAGAGGTGACAACAGAAGACCTCGATCCCAAATATTTATCCCCAGTGCCACAAGAAGGGTTTCTGTGGAATGTGCAGACTTTGGTCAAAGGCATCTGCCCCCTCCATTGCCATCTCTCTCGCAGTATGCGACTTCTGCTCCCTCAGAAATGGAGGCCCCAAGACCTCGCTCTGAAGTAAGAGAGTAAAGTTATTTCATCTATGGAATTTTTGACTTGGAACCTTCCAAAACGTTCTGGCCTACTCGGTGGCTTACCACTGAAACACAACTTCATCTTCACAAAACTAAAGCACATCGTCCCCATCTGCAGGTAAAGACAGCTGCTTTATGTCTTGTTACAAAACCCGCCAAAACCCCACACAAATGGCAAGTGAGGAGAAATCTGGAGAGTTACAGAATAAAGAGGATAAAATCAAATCACTCAGAATCCATATGGTTAAGTAAAAAAAACTCCTAAACTAAACAACTTGAAAAAACATCATAAAAGGCTTTCAAGCGGTTGAAAGACAGAGAGAGAAAAAGTGTTTCAATTCAGTTGAGGCCACCTTCAGAGCAGACAGTAGAGTCAGTCCTCCTCCTTTACACAACCAATAATAAAATAGTAATTTTGTGACAAATAGTTTTTGTCAGAGCCAGATAAGCTGGGATTTCCATTCAACTGACAAAGCAGAGGCCGTAACGGATGCTCCATTAGAAAGTTCTTACATGCAAAAGCCTCCACAACTTATGTTACATCCTCGGGGCTCCTCGGCAAGCCTGGCATCCACTGCAAACTCAAGCACTTCAAACTCATGGAATAAAGATCTGCACACAAAATATTTAGCCCAGTTGCTGAAGGGGTCCTCTGAAATCACACAGTGTCAGCACACAGTGCCACGAGTAAACAGAGGAGCTGGAAGAGGAAACAGCAGGAAAATTCTAGCTCCAACCAAAGAACCAAATGGTATTTTACCGCTGCATATTGCAAAGGGAGACAGATAGCTACCAGGCAGATGTTAAATATAACTTCACTCCAGTTTTCAAATACAATACCTGATGGAAAAGGTGTTATTTCTAAAGAACTAACCCAACTTTTTGTTTACTTTTGCTAAGAAAATTATATCCAGGTTTTAAAAAAAAAAAAAAGTGTGCTAGGGCTGAGATGGAATTCTGCTAGCTCAGGACTTTATTTTGGGAGTCTTGTAAGTAACAGTTTAAGAATACTAAGCTCCACAAAGTCATTGATATAATCGCCCTTCAGAAACAAAGTATGCCTCCAATTTTGAAATTCTTAGAATAAGTATAATCCATTCTCTCTTCTGAAATCTTGTCTAGAAATAAAAGCACTTTCAAAGTACAGTAAGAAGAAAGTATTTTGTTCTTTAGGAAGCAGCAAACTAACAAACAGCAGTGGCCAAGCATAGGCTGAATATACCACCCAAGGACTGCTGTGGAGTTTAAGAGCATTTTTCCTGTAAAATGTCAGCCAGATTGATGGCTGGGGAAACACAAGGACGCCTGCCAAACTTGTGGAAAAGCTATTTCCTCTGGTAGGGGGCCAGTGCCTCTGAGAAGCAGCAAATGGTGGGGAAAAATCCTGATGACACAGAACCACCCATCCCATGGTCACTTTGCACACATGCTCTGTGAGTAGGAAGGATATGAACCCCCAGCTTTCCAGAACCTCTTCTGGCACTTGGGCAGTGATGCAGGTGCTCACCATTTCTCTATCAACAGCAGAGAGCTCTACATCCTGTTTGGTTTATGTCATCAAAACTCTAAATTCAGGACAAACTCTCTCATAAGCTTTCAGTATTAAATCGATGCAGCCCAGAAAAAAAAACTCCAAATATTAAGTTCCCTGTGTATTTTCTGCAGCTGAGAAATAGAACACTGAAGCAAAAGTTTGCCTGAGATAGGATGAAGCATGTGACAAAGCACAAAAGAAAATATAATCCTGTATGTATCACTTAATACAATTCTTTCAGCCACCATTATCAGCATCAAGTCAAACAATTTCACAAGTTTCATGCTATAAGAAGCAAATACTTTTATGTCATTAGAAAATATTAATCTGCATACCAATAACCACTTTCACTTATGTATCACTAGAGGTTAAATCAAAGTCTTTACGTATCAGCCTAGCTGCTGACAAAGGACTACACTGAGGCCCGAGAATGCTACACAGCTCCTTTTTAGCTTTGCTTCATGTGGAAACAAAAGGTTATGACCTGGTCTTGCACAGCTGCCTCTCCCATACTGACTATCAACCAGGTACATAATATGAATGTTTAGTTGTTCTTCACATGATACTCCTACAGAAAGTTCACTGTAATCCCATGGGCATTCTCCTGATCCATTTACACAGTATGATCTCTCAAAGTACTGTTTCAAAATAGGTTCACTGACCTATCCGATGAATTCTTCAAGTTTAACACTAGTGCATCTTGATTTCAAATGAGATCACTTGGCAGCAAGCTCTGTAAGTTAACTGTATTGTACAAAGAAGCATTTTCTTTATCCCTGTGAAGCCTGATGGCCCCTGGGATGGAACTGAGTAGGCCATCAGACAGGTAAAGTCATCAAATTCTACTTTGGGTAGCAGGACTTGATATGAGCAGGTCCTTATCATTGCAAGTAACTTCCATTCTACACCATTCACTCTATACACGCAGTATTTCACCAAGCCCTGCAATTACCCATCTCTTCTCTAAATCAGAGAGCACTGTCATATTTACAAGCTTCTGTAATTGTCTCTTGGGGTGGGGATGTTGGTCAGCTATTTCTATACCTTTTTAAGGGGGAACTACCACTACTGGCAGGTTTGGAAATACACTCCAAGATCCTTTCTGTTCTACAGCAGCAGAACACAGATTATTTGTTTCACTGTGCAGTGTGCAGAGGTAGCTTTTTAAGCAGACTAGTTCAACGCAAATAGCACTTTTGTCTCCTAAGCACTACAGAAACCCTAAGCTGTTTAATCCTCATACAACCTGTTTGAAACAGGCTTTAAAACATAGACTCTTGCTAAGAAAAGAAACCAGCAGCAGAACTACTGAAGAATATTTGTATTTGGTATTTTCTCTCCTTCAAAATAATCGAAACAAAGCAAGCCACAACAGCCAGTGATAACCAGGCTTTCAGAGAACATGTGGTCACTAAAGCCTAGCAAACAAGCTGCACAAAATAACAGAAACCTTTAGAACATGCTTGCTTACTTTGCCAGGGAGTGCTGTCCAGGCCACGTGCCATCTTCATTTTTCACTTCTATTAAAACAACCTGAAAGGGAGTGCAGGTAATAAAGGTAACTGCAAGTCTGTTACACATTTTGCAAAAGCATTAGCAAATCCCATTGTCAATGTTTGCTCAAAGTACATAAAAGCAAGTGAAAAAAAAAACCACATCAGCAAAAGCACTGCATAAAACAAAAAAAAAAAAAAAAAGAGAGAGAGAGAGAGAGAGAGAAAAAGTTATGCCCCTTACCTGACCCTGATAGAGCCCTGCATCTTGCACTGTGCTATCCAGCTTGCTGAGCTGCTCGTAAGTGTTACTCATATACCTGTTCCATAGCCTGGTTTCCTTCTCAGCTGGGATATTAAACAGTTTTCTCATTTCTTTCTCGATGGTAGCTGTTCAGGAGAAAAGAACACCAAAATTCCTAAAACATGAGTACTTCTGGAAAAACACCAAGACATTCATTCAGCAAGGAGGTACATCACTTACCCTTCAAGATCCTTCAAGTAGAAGGAATATTATGGAAGTTATAATTTGTCATATAGTTTGTCTAATATTAAGTCTGAAAGATTGAAAAACTTCTGTTTTCAGTCATGTATTTGCCTGTCAAGCCCTCAAACCAATAACATGCAGAATACTTTGAGAACTTTCTGCCCAAAGGCCAACTTCTTTTCATCTGAAAACACAGGTTCAAGTTTTCAGTTACAACTGCCAAGTTGCCCATAAAGACGCTGTGTTGGTTTTGCACAGCCTGGCTTTTGGTAGCGGGGGGGCCACAGAGGTGGCTTCTGTGAGAAGCTGCTAGAAGCTTCCACCATGTCCAGCAGAGCCAATCCCTGACGACTCTGAAGATGGACACGCTGCTGGCCAAGGCTGGGCCAATTAGAGATAGTGGTAACGCCTCTGTGATAACATATTTAAAAAGAAAATCAAAAGTGCACAGTTTTTTCCTAGCCAGAGAAGAGGAGGAAGTGAGAACATGTGTGGGAAACAACATGGAGACACCAAGGTCAGTGAAGAAGGAGGGGGAGGAGGTGCTCCAGGTGCCAGAGCCAAGATTCCTCTGCAGGCCATGGCAAAGACCATGGTGAAGCAGCTGTGCCCCTGCAGCCCGTGGGGATCCACGGGGATGCAGAGATCCATGCACAGCCCACAGGGATCCACGGAGGATGCAGAGATCCACCCGCAGCCCACGGGGGAGGTGCCCATGCTGGAGCGGGTGGATGCCTGGAGGAGGCTGTGATCCAGTGGAAGACACAGTGGAGAGAGAGGGCCCTGCTTCCAGGCCTGTCCTTGGAGGGCTGCACCCCATGGAAGAGCGACCCACGTCGCAACAGTTTTGGGAGGACTGTGTGCCTGTGGGAGGGACTCATGTTGCAGCAGTTCTGGCAGGACTGCTGCTCCTGAGAGTGGAGCCATGCTGGAGAAGTTCAGGGAGAACTGTCTCCCATGGGAGGGACCCCACAGTCTCACAGAGAGCTCTCCCTGAGCAGCAGAAGAAAAGCTCAGGTGATGAACTGACCAAAACCCCCACGCCCTGTCTCCCTGTGCTGTGGGTGGGAAGGAGGGAGGGGATGGGGGAAGGAAAGGTGTTTTTAAGGGCTTATTTTTACTTCTCATTATCCTCCTCTGACTCTGTTAGTAATAAACTCACTTTCTATCTCCAAGTTGAGCCTGTTTTGCCCTGGGAGTGTTTTCTCCCGGTCTTTATCTCAACTCATGAATCCTTCATTAATTTTCTCTCTCCTCTGCCCAGCTGTGGCAGGGGAGGGTGAGTGAGTGGCTTTTGTGGGTGCTTGGCGTTTGGCCAGTGTCAAACCACGACAGATGCTTTCTTCAGTTTTAGTGCTGTAGATATAGGACAGCTGACATTCACCACTTCTACATGTGAAAAATATAGCAACGAGAGAGAGAGAAAAGTCAGATTTGCTCCAGTCTGGAGGTTCTGGAGGGCACAGATTATCTCTTGAGACAGCCTCAGAGCACAGGTTCATCTGTCAGAGATCTACTTACCAACAGTATCTGCCTTGCTGAAGTGGCAGCTGACGACATTGTCGGGATCGCTGCTCTCGCACAGCTTCAGCTCCAGGAGATAAACCTCAACCTTATAGTGCTTCACAAACAGCCCGTACTCCACCACCTGCACACAGGCAAAAAAGCAACACAAAGCTGCAACACCGAGCAGTCCTCTAAAGTACACCGTTCTAAATACTGTGAGCCTTTTGGAGCACTGAGAGTCAAGCCATAAACTGAACACTGACTCGCTCCTAGATTCAGTCACCAGCTTGTTCGGGGGGTTTTGTTCAGTTTTTAAAATGGGAAATCCCAGTGCTTTCCTTCCACAGTGCAAAGTTCCAGAGGTCCATCATCACGGTTGAACTGACAGTGTCAACTAACTACCCATGAAAAATATTAGATCACACAAAGCATTCTAGAAGAAAATTACCTTGTGCCTCTAGTCTTTGTCTAAGTTTAATATAAAGAAGGAAACCAGGCTGGAACACTGGAGCAAAATCTCTTCTATCAGAGGAGAGCAAACCAAAGCATTAATTATTTTTCTGCATGGTACACAGAATCTGCTTCATTACTCTCTCCTAGCAAAAACAGAAAAGTACCTCTGAAGTTGTTTTGATGACACTGCTTTATTTCAAAGTACTTTTTGAATCAATTTTGCATTTGAGAGAATATTCCAATAGGTATATTTACTCATGCCACTAGCTTCCAGCATATTTTTAAAAAGGTTTCCCTAAGATTGGACACCACTCTTCACCTAGAGATCATAAAACACATTATGCCAGAAAGAAAAGCACATTTCACAGGCCAGTTGTGAGACAATTGCAATGTAACAGCAGGAGTAAGAAAAAAAAGAAAACCCCACAACTCAAGTCTCTCCGCAGTTCTTGGCAGCTACAAAGCCTTTGAAACTGAGACCATATTTCATTGAAAAAGCTGGTATAATTTTTAAGAGTAAGAGTGTTTGAGAGGCATTTGGACAATGCCCTTAATTTGCTTTCAGCCAGACCTAAATTGGTCAGGCAGCTGGACCAGATGATTAAGACCCTTCCAACTGAAATATTCCATTCTACTCATGTGACACCAGACTCGGTATGATCTACACCTAACATTTTACAGAAAAAACTATCCTGCTTTGGAAAGAAACAAAGAATTAAGACCTAGGCTTATAGTGACAATTCCACTAAATTATGCTTCCATCTTCTGAGGATTGTTGCTTTTAGAAGGTTGTATTAGATATGCAAGGTGCTTTAAAGGTAAATAATTAACCAACACATTTGGAAAGATCTTCAGCACTTCACTGTTACAACAGAAAGTAAAGCTCCCTGTTTAAACAGCTTCTTGACAGGCAGAGCAGACTTCTTTTTAAGAAAGCAAAGAAACCAAATCAAAAATTCTCCATTTCCTTCTCAGAATAAATGTTACTAAACGTGACTTCCTGTTCTCCAGTATTCTGTAGTTAGAAACAAAAAGAGCCATACTCAGGAATGAAAAGAACTCTTTCCAAGAAGTTCCTGATCAGATCATTGTGTCCATTAGGATGGAGGAATGGAGTCTCTAATCACCTGCAGATGTCTCTTAAACAGCGTCTGACCAGCTTCCTTGTTCTCTGCCAAAGTACAACTCAGGTCACGCCATCGGACAGCAATCTCAGCACAACTCAGCCGCTGAGGAAGCACATTAATACACTTTCCAGTGGGACTCCATAGATGACTGCCCAAAAATATGTTTTGAGACTATCAAAAGAAACCTGAACCACAAATAAATCTAGCCTAATCCTCCTGAACGTGGCTCTGATCATCAGACACAGAGATGGAAGAAATATCTTTTAAAACCATAAAGACGCCTGAAAATCGCTTCCCAGATCCTACTTTTATGGATATTTTAATGCATGAATTACAGTTGATCCATCTTTAGGAAAAGGCTTAAAGCATTCAAGGACCACAAGTTTAAGTGCTGGACTTTTAATGCTATCTGGGGAATACTGTAACCAGATCCTGCCCACGTTCTACTCAGGTGCAGCACTGCAGCTTCTGTGTCTCACTGACCCACTCTGGATTTTTTTAAGAGGCTATTACATCCCACAAACATATTATACAGCTATATTTTAGCATCTTCTTAAATATAAAAACTCCCCTTCAGTTACCACGTTAACAACAGAGACTGATCGTTTCATAGCAATTCAAAACTTTAAAAATTTACTTTAACTGGACCCAGAATAACCTGGCATGTTAGGTCTGTAAACCAGCACAAGCTCTGAGCTCTATCCCCTTGTTATTACAGCATGGAAAGCAGCATCAGACAGCCCAGCAAAACAAGGCTCATGCAGTTAAGCCCAAGTGTTTCCCCAATAGCTCCCAAATCTCTTGTCAACATTCAAATTTTTCACAAAAGGGAGTGTGCAATAATGTGCCAGGTTTTGTGAAAGCCAT
Source organism: Melanocharis versteri (assembly GCA_013397845.1). NCBI lineage: Eukaryota > Metazoa > Chordata > Aves > Passeriformes > Melanocharitidae > Melanocharis > Melanocharis versteri. The sequence continues at coordinate 1,830,419 of VZTG01003083.1, forward strand.
TAGCCAGTTCATGAAAGAAAGCTTCTGCACTTGGAGTGGCACTGATCAGTAACAGCACCAGTTCTCCTTCTCAGTGCAGACTTGCGATTCCTCAAGAAGTTACATGTTTCTCTAAAACCACATCTCCTTTACATGCTGTAATTATTTTCTCCTCCTCTACTTCTTGCTTCCATGGGAGTTCTGCCTACTCAGCTGAGTGAACCTGAGGTCACCTGGTGATCCTGGGTTCACTCACCAGTCCTGAAGACATCAGAATTTCTGATTACATACAATTTCTAACCCACACTGAATGACGACGTTCCAGTACTGCTGATCAGCACTTCTGATCTTACTTCCCTTCTGGTGCCACACTTTCCTAGGTCTTGCACACCTTGGAGTAACCCTTACTTACAACACAGTGCTACTTAAACATAAGCAATGTTAACTCCGTAAACTATATCAACACTTGGTGTAGTGATTAGTCCTTTAATGAACCCCACAGAGTGGCACTGCTCAATTTAGTCAGTGCAACAGCCTAGGACTAAAATAAAAACAAAAAACCTTTTACCTACAACCACACACAAAAAAAAAGCAACTTGCCAATTTCACCTTCCAGAACAAGTTATATACTCAGAATGCATATGTGACTGCATTTGTCAACCAAAAATATGACTTACAGAATAAAACCACATATCCATCTCTTTATAAAGATTTTAGAATCACACAATTTTGGAAGAGAAAACAAGAACCACCTTAGACTCCAGAAGAAGCCCCTAATCCATCTGTACTAAAAGACTCATTCTGTCCTGGAAGATATACAAGATTGAACAACTTACACTTGTCCACAAAGTACAAACTATTCCATGCAATATAAAAACACTGTACTAGTCCAAAGAATCATAACCAGAATAAGGTTCAGGGTTCTTGCCCCACCTAAACCATCAACTCAGAACCCGTGAACATTCAGGCATTTCAGCTGAAATACAGGCAAGTTGTTCTTTCAGACAAGGCAAAAAGACCTCACATTATTATCTCCAAAGAGCTGCTGAGAATCCCGTTTTAGCTGACATCTGGCAAAACAAACCGTCTAAGTTTGATGGAGATCAAAAGATGAAATCAGGATGAGGAGAAGTTGACTCAACCATACTCACTTTCCTCACAATAGGCTGCTGCCCGTCTATGCAGCCATACCACGCTACTAGTTTGTTCCAGGCTTCGGTGGGCACCAGCACGTAATCCAGCTCATCAATGAGGTGTTCTTTTAAACTCTGAGTTTCTGGATCTAAAACGGAGACAGACGACAGAGAGCAGGGCATTAAACAGCACGTTTTCTTCTCCAGACCTACACACGTACTGCCATGAAACACCAGCGCTCCCAGGGAGGCAGAGCCCGGCCAGTCCCCTCACGCACAGGGCGGCGCGGCCGCGTGCCCTCTCCAGCACTCGGCTTCGAAAGCGAAAGCAGCGCGGGGAAGTTCCCCGGCCGAGCCCGAGCCGCGGCCCCGCTGCCCGCCGCACTCACCGCCG
>VZTG01003083.1:1837551-1863941 GCA_013397845.1 Melanocharis versteri
GCCCGCGCCTCCCGGGCTTCGCGGGGCGCGGGGAGTCGGCCCGGGCCGGCTCTGAAGGGCTCGGGGGGCTTTGGTCGGCGAAATGCGCAGGGCGGGGTGGTTTTAAAACCCACGGCTAACAGAGAAGTATCACCGATCCTCGGAAACGCTGTGGAAAAGCAGTAAAACACAGAGTGGTCCCAGGAGTTCCAGCCTTCGTAGTGACACGGCCACCCGCATCCAGGGGTGGCACCGTGTGGCACCAAGGCTGCGGCATCCTCCGAGGACATCACTGCCATCGATCATGGCTTTGGGGAGAGAAACACCTTCAGTTTGTGCATCGGGAAGAGGAACGGGAGGGGCACAAGAAAGAGGGGCAACAAATTCCCTTCTTCAGACTTCTATAATTTTTCCACATCTTTGAGGCTGGTGAAGTCTACACACAGGGTCACAGTTTGGTATATCCTCACTAGATAAAGAGAAGGAGGCTCCTTCTTCAACTTCGGGGGTTGCTTTTCCCCATCCTTGGCTTTTCCATTTCTTGCCTAACTGCTTCAGTCTGTTTGACTGCTCTTTTCCCCCCAGATTCAAAGCAGCCCTAACTGTGCTGTTTCTTGTGCTCACACCAAGCAAGTGGCCCAGCTGCCCCTCCACAGGTCTTTGTGAACCACTGCCCTCCCCCAGAGCACCCTGTGAAGAGGCAGGTCGGGGTCAGGCCTTGTGCCCCTGTCCATGGGTTGGACCAACAGGGACTGTGAAGCAGCACAGCCCAGCAGGAACAAAGAGCCAGGGCCTCAGCTCCAGTGCAGCTCCCGGGGGAAGCAGGGAGCTCCTGCTGAGGCTCCTGCTAGCATCTGCGCCAAGTGAGCTCCATTCACAACAGCCCAAGGTCAGACAGCTGCTTATCAGCCCTGGCCCCCAGCCAAGGCAGCCTGGGCCCCCGCGTGGGGGGATGCGCTCAGCCCCCCCTTGCTGTCTGCTCTCTTTCATGCTTGGGAGCAGAGACTTGTCACGAAATGCCAGCTGTCACTAACAGGCACCACATAATGCTGCCTCTCTGGCGTGGGTGCCCAGGTGACTGCAAGATCTAGGGGGGTTGCTTTGAGCCACTTTTGGCACCTGCCCCAATGACTGGAATTGTTCCAGTTCCCAGCTGTGGCAAGTTTTAGGGACTTTCCTGATTATCTTGCATCTTTGGGGACCTGTATTGTGTTGCAGCAGTGATGGCAGGAGCCGTGACAATAGTCCCAAGAGATGTCAGTGCTGGAAAATGGCTGATGAGCAGAGGCACATGATCCATGTTTGCTCTTGAATAAATTGACGGTTACAGTTGACATAGACTCCTCCTCACCCACCTCCGGACACAGCGAGCCACAGTTCCTGAAGAAGAGGAATTTCCCTTCAGGGTGACCTCTAGGGCGGGGCCACATCTCTGCTGCCACTTTTGACCTCAGACTGGCACCTTCATTCCTCTGTCTGGTCCCAGGGAATTACTTTGAAGTAGGGGAGTTTACTTCTGGGGCCCTGCCCTTTTCAGAGAAGCACAGGTAGGGCTTTCCCTCCCTTGATGAGCAAGTTTTAAGGGCACGGAATGAACTTCCTTTTTGGCTCAGAGCTATGGCCTGTGCCTGGACACATTCTGTGCAGCCTGCTCAACTGGGATCCAGAGGAGTGCCAGAAGCTCCAGGGGGACTAGATGGGTTCAGGGGACCCCTTCTGAGGTGTGTGACAAGTGACAGTTGCCCAACAAAGTCAAAAAATTGCTGTTTAACAGCAACAGCGGTGAGTAATCACAAAGGCGACAAAACCACACCAGCTGGCCTTCTGCTCCTGGTACAGAACTCCCTCCCCTGCCCAGGGGGCTGGCACTTGGCTCCTAGCTTTTCCCCTGCCCCTTCCACAGCTCCTTGGCTGCCTGGATCACTCTCCATTAGTGCTGAGCTTTCATTTCCCAGGTCAGGTCTGGCCATCTGCGCCCTCAACTGAGTTTCATCCAGAGCAAGTGTGGCTTCCAGAGGTGACAGATGTGGCAGGAACCCAGAGAGAGCCAGGCTGCCAGCCCTTGAAGGTAGGAAAGCTGAGGACTGATAACTGAGATGATGGTGTAGGTCAGCAAAAGCTTAGAGTCAGACTGGGCTAACAGTCACTGCTGGGTTGAAGAACAGCAGCAGATACACAGCCACAGGCTTTGAGGGACAGGCAACCTGACTCCAAACCCCGGTAAGAGCTGCTCTGTAACTGCGGCCATAGCAAACTGCAACCCCACATCCCTGCAACACTGAAAAACCCCTCATTTTTTGCTCAACTGCAACACCTCCCCCCAAAAAGGGAACTGCAAATGAGCAACTAAACTTGTCAACAGGCTAGCAAATGACTTCCTGCTCTGTTCAACCCAGTCACCCTGCAGGGGGAGGACAAGCACCCAGGAGAGGAAGGAGGGAAGGGTGGGGTGGGTGACACCACTGGGCTTGTCAGACACTTCACTCTGCATGTCTGTGGCTGAAGAGGAAGGACAAGGACCAGAGGTACAGGGCGCTCCTACGGCTGGGTCTGTTTCTCCTTTGCTGCAGGAAAAGCCATCAGGAATTGTCCAAAAAAAGATAAAAAAGTGACACGGGTGTTTTGTAGGCCACTGTGGGATGCAGCCAGATGCTCAGACATAGATTGTCATCAGCAACTGGACTCTCTCCTGCCCAGCCCAGCACGGAGGCTCTCAGCTCAGCAGCAGCTGCTGTGAATACCAGCGTGAGCATGGAGATGCCCACTGCTGTTCCCTGGCCTTCCCTCCCCAGGGGCAGCACAATCTGCTCTCCAGCATGGGCGCAGCACAGGGCCCACACCTCGAGCCCAGCCCGTGCTGCAGGGCTTGAAGGCATCCCTCATGCAATGCCATGGCAAACGCCCTGCCACGTGCAACCTCTGCTGCTGCTCCAGCGCAGCCCGGCTGCTGCAAACCATCACATGCTCCCACAGCAACACTGCATCTGCTCCTCCCTTCCTCCTACACAGCCTTCCTCCTGCTCCTCTCGTCCCATGCTCAGGACTGATAAATCCAACTCTGATCTTGCTGAGTATCAAAAGCTCCTGGGAAGCTTTGCTGCTCACTGCAGGGGCCAGGTGAGATACTGCACCTCGTCTCTGCTGCAGCGTTTGGAAACCACTGCGAGCAGCAGATGGGTATCCCTTGCTGGGAAATAAAAATAAGTATTAAAGCACTTGCAACTGCTCAGCGAATTCTCTCTCAGCTTTATCAAAAATGGTATTTCTGATTCAGGCTGTCAAATGCTGGGACAAAAACCTAGAGTGAGGAATACAGACACCAGGATACAGGGAGCTTAGAAAACTGCCTTTATTCTATTAGTTCTTGGAAAAATGAAAATACAGAAAGAGTTTAGTTGGCTGCAGAACAGCAAGAAGTTCACAGGTTAGGAGTCTGATCACTATATGGTAACCAAACTTACACAAAAAGTTTCTTTTTTTTTTAAAGTTTTGAAACTGGGTCCAGCAATGAATTTAAGGCAACTGAACAGTTCAGAAGCTTTGAGTGTGAGCAGGCTGTCTTTTCTCATCCCTACAGCACATCATGGAAAAAACTCCTCCTTGGTGTGCAGACCACTCCAATCATTCAAATGGGTCAGACTCTTACAAATGAACAGGGGAAGAGGATCAGCTGCTTTCCATCGGACTTTATTTTCAAATACAGTTTCTTAAAAAACCCAGAACACCTTAACGCAGAGGTTACAAGTAACAGTATTAGGAAATCCAATTATACAAAAAATACTACATCTAAGCTGGGGTAAATAGATTTATTTTTGGTAACATACATTTAAACTGGCACTAATTACACAGTAACTAAAAGGTAACTAACATGAAACCACAGAACCCTCACTTTTCCTTAGCTGAATGGGACTTGGTCATTTCAGAGTGATCACATTTTCAAACTAATGGTTTACACCATGAAAATCAGATCTTCCTAAATGTGATAGCACTGAAGCTACCCTCAATTCCATACAGCCATGTAACGGTTGTACTCAATTAGAATAGGACGTTAGTTATAAAGTAGTTACAGACCAATCCTCTGTGTTGACAGCTTTTTCTCTTTCTAGAGAGAAGAAAGAAGATAGAGAATTGTCTTCAATTAGCGCCTGGCATATCCTGTGAGTGCAGAAAAGGTTTGTTAGAGGAATGTTGAGGTTAACCTTGGGTGCACAGATGAATTTGATGCAGATTGTTATAAAAATCATGGTTGGCTTCTAAATACTGGTAGCAAGATGACTCGATTTTTAAATCTCTTAAGTAAATTATAGATAATGAAAAAGGCCAGTAATCATACACTAAGATTAATAAACAGCACTTCAAAATTACTCAAGTGCAGGGTGCTGCTTTGGCCATCTTCCTCTGGCCACGCTTTATAAGAGAAGGCACCCGGACTTTTTCTTGCCACGCCGGGCTTGCAAAGCAGCTCTAGTGGCCATTTCAAACACCTCCCTCACACCGTCTTTGGTCTTTGCCGAACACTCCATGTACCCAAATGCACCAATGCGGTTTGCCATATCCCGGCCTTCCTCGGGTTTGACAGGCTCCTGGAACAGCACAAAAGCAGCAGGTGAGACCAGCCCAAACCCACACTGCTCTTTGCCTTCCCACCCAGCTTCCCAACAAATACAAAGGAATTTCTGGATTCAGTGCATGTAATGAATTAGTTAGCTAAAAATCCAATGCCAGAGGACATGACCAGTTTTCTGATATCTCTGAGCTTGAAAGCCACAAGACTTTTTGAAACTTGAGCAAGTGATTGCTTATTTCTGACGAAACATTTATGCAATTATTTGCTACCATTGCAAAAAAGCCAATGAACAAATCCCCAAATCAATGCCTCAGTCTTTGTACAAAACCCCCAAATATGCTACAGGTGTAAAAATTCTGGGACAGAGCAGAGCACCTGCAGTCCCACACCCAAGCTGGGGGTTTCAGGCTCAATCAGATAATAAAATCCGGTGATATGCTGAGGAATGAGCAACAGCACCTGTGGTTATTACCACAGAACACCCACTAATAAAAGTGTTTGCTGTCACATCCTGAACACACCAAACAAAAAACAGCTCCGGAGTGCATGCACTGATGTGCTGATGTCTCCTAATCAATTCCGTTCCACCTCAGGGATCCATCTCTCCAGCACTGAGACAAGCTGACTATCAGTAACCCAATACAGCCATTTTCATGGCTGAGGATGCCTTTTTCTAGGACTAAATCTCCAAATATGAGAACCCCCGCTCAGTTAAAGGCAATAGATACTCCCTGGTGTCTGCCATGGGTAGGTGTTAATCACACAGCCCATGGAAACCGGCAGCCAGCTGTGGGTGCCTGTTTAAGGCTCTGCTACAACCACCACACGCTTCTGCCGTTTATTGTAAGGCTCTGAAAGGAACCTGCCTGCTTCATTTTGGCCAGCTCTCGTCTTGTGTGCTCGTCATTCCTCAGGTCCTTCTTGTTTCCTACCAAGATGATAGGCACGTTGGGGCAGAAATGCTTCACCTCCGGGGTCCACTTCTCTGGGATGTTTTCTGAAAAAAATAAAGAGAGGCACGACTGTACAAAAACCCACTTCTGGGAAGAGTTTTATTTTAAAGCTTTAACATGCTGCCTGACTCGTTGTAGCTTGATAACCACACTGATGCCCTTTTTTCTAGTCTTCGTAAGGAAGCAAATAGACCAAAAAAAGACAAGCCTGTCTGTGGTAATTTGAAGGCTGCAGGACATGTAACATCTTGGCATCTCTCAGCAGCTACCTGACAAGGGTTAGCATAAGGGACTTCGAAGAACAGCATGAAGAATTCTGGACTGGAAAGTTACGGAATATTTTGCTTCAAGAGAAACAGTTTATTTATCTCCAGAAGCTAGAGATGGGCACAACACTGAAGCCTAAGTTTTAACCTCACTTCTTTTCCTAAAGCAAAACAAAACAACCCCTCTCAGCTCGCCCCTTACTGTAGCAGAACTGTTCAACACACTAATTACAGATACACAGAAACAAAGGCTTGGGGTAAGTAATTTCCAACCTGCCATTTCTCCCTACGTGCAGCAAATGAATTTGTTCTCATATACAAGCAACCTCCTCCTCACATCCCTACACGACTTTTTTTTTTTAGTGAAAGGAGGACTTGAGGGCTTTTGAAAGCAAAACCTCAACAAATTCTATACAGCAGGAAGTGCTGAACAGCCTAAAACATCTGGCTGTGCTTTCATAAGCTCTTAGACATTTGAGATTCACCAGTGGATGTACCTGCAGGCTGCATAACTCTTTTTTATCTTCATGAAATTCCATGCAGCTTTTGAAGAGACATTCACTATTATGTATTATGGCATATTTTCTTGCTTGAAGGAACAACTTAGACAAGGATTTTGAAGCCAGTTTTTGCACTACAGCCAAAACATCAGTTCTGCAGCTGCACCTGGAGTGCTCAGGTGTGCTGGCCTCTAGATGTTGCACACCTGAACAGCTGCCTGGCAGTTCACTGCTCCCAGGGACCCTGGCATCCAGATACTCGTGAGCAAGAAGGGAGGAGAGGGAAGAGAATTTTTACAATCTGGGTAAAAACAGAGTGCTGCTGCAGCTCTCGTGATGCTCAGTATTGCTGGAGAATTCCTTAATATCTGAAAACTACACACTCAAACCAGCACCGATTCTGAAACTAGGAAAGCTCCCAAGGGAAAATATATCCTACAGTGCAATTTCCAAGGGGAATATATAGATACAGAGAAGTGGTTCTGATTCAGTTAGAGATCTACTTACCTAAACTATCAGGGCTATCAATTGAAAAACACATAAGTATAACATCAGTATCTGGATAAGAAAGCGGTCTAAGTCGATCGTAGTCTTCCTGTCCTGCTGTATCCCACAAAGCCAACTCAACCTACAAATGAAGATAAGGGTTAGTCAGATCACCAGGAAAGTTCTGATTCAGAAGCCAGGAACTGAACAAGAGTGAATAAAATATTTCAGTCAATATCCCTCATAAGGAGGAGACTGCAAGTTCTCCTTTGACAGGAGAACGAATAGGAATTTTGCATTCTGTAACTCTAAAAATCAACTTACTGCCGCTTATGAGTCTTTTCTTTTTACCTATGACCACTGTCAATTCTCTAAAAGGACATAAAAGCTACCAGCAGAAAAGCAAGACAGAAGAATCGAAGGGAATCAGCTCCAAAGAGCTGGGAAATACTCTGACAAGCATCCCAGAAAAACCAGTTTTCAGCTAAAGTGGACTAAGTATATATTTTTTAGGATTATGCACACTTTCAATGGGTTTAGAGCTGGAACTTGTAGTGACTAAGAAATGTAAAGATTGTATTTATTTGTGCACAAAGTTAACAAAACTGATTTGTGTGTAAAGCTTCTTGTTACTAAGAAGTAAAGTACTTAACGTTCTTGGTATTTCTACTTTTGCCAGAGCTAGGGGAGAACACCCCAATAGGATTGTTTAAAACTGTAGAAGGAATAGCCAACATTTAAAGCAAAGAACGTTAAAAACTATAATCAAGCTCTTTAGGTATACTCTTGCTTGATATTCTCTGATGAGTGTGCCTTCACAATGGAGTGGGCTCCTTCTTTAAACTCTTGCATTCAAAAATTCCAGAAAAAGGTCCACAGCAGCTCAGATAAAGACAGATGGGCGGAACTGGAACCCAAACATGAGCCTGCATGTTCAATGCAACTGTCTGTTTAAATCGTTAAGAGACAAAGCTTTAAGTTACATATACAAAAATGATCTTCTGTATTTCAGTCAGATATACTCCTCTCAAGAGTCACCTCTGAAGTTGCAAATGTGAATTCTGTGGCAAATGTTCATATTTTTAAAGAGATGTCTGTTGACAGTTCCCTCACATGACACTGGAATCAGCTCCTAAAAACTACATCTCCTACCATCACCTCTTTGTCTTCATATGACTTCTGGACATTTCTGGTAATGCTTTTCTAGGAAGACAGAGGGAAGTGCCTGTCAAACAGAAGAGGCTTAAGCACTGCTCTCCTACAAACTTTCGTAATCAAATTTTCTGAAGACCAAGAGCTTAGGTAAAATATATCCTCTAGCTACAAAAATAAATCAGCTGATACTGCTCAAGCTGCTCATGCTACTTTTCTTTAGCTACTGGCTGCATATAGCTGATAGAGCATGACTCCCTGTTCACTCATTCAGAAATGCAGAGATTCAGGCAGAAGGGAATGAGAAAGTTTGACTTGGTGACAAGAGAGAGAAATGGATATCATACATATTTCAAACAGTAGTCTTAGAGTCTAAGTTACAATCTAGAAACTGTAGAACCTGTCACTTGGGAAAAAAACATGTCCTAATATTAGTCTAAAAGTAAATTTTCTTTTACTGATTCACATTATGGGAGAGAAAAGCTCTTTTTAGACTCAAAAAGCATGAACTATCATGACTAAATCCATAAATAACCCATCCCTGCAGCAGTAGGAAATAAAATTTAACATAAAGTCCAAAACTAGCTCAAAAACCTCTTTTTCTCCAGTGGGGATCAAAAGCAAGCGATTTCCATCCATCAGCCACTGCATCTGAACTAGAATGGACTGAAAAATGTCCTGGCTGTACCTGAGCCCACAGCAAAGGCAATGTCATAGCCAGGGACAAAACAGGGAAGCTCAGCACCATCAGCACCAAAACCTGCCACATGCTTGACCTGCAGTCCCACGGCAGAGTCAGCTCTGTGTGGTTACAGTACCCAAACAGACACAGGCCGTGGCTGCCTGAGGGGGTTTGTAAATAGCTGAGCTTTCAAGGTGCAAAGTTCCTGCTTTGTGTGCTTCTGGAGTATCCTGGAAAGTGACAATTTTGCACATCACCCAGCACCCCGCTGACAGAAGTGCAGAAGGCAGCCTGCCCAGGGATCAGCACCAACAGCTGCCCCTTGGAGTAGGTGTCTGGCATGGTTGCTTGTCTGGTAAACAAAAGGACTCAAGAGGTCCCACTGATTAAACACTGAGTTTCAAAATATTTAAAACTAAAATGAAATATTTTAATGATTAATTTACTGAAGTACAAACTAAAGATGCAGCTCAGTGAGCTGTGGCTACTAAGAATTGTGTTCCTTCAGACAAGCAGGACAGATGATGCTGATGTACACTACAAATATCAACCCCCTTGATGTCTGTCATCTGTTCTCAGAAGGATGCTGCATGTTGCCAGGAGTGGGTACGAAAAAAAACCTCTCCAGGAGTCAGTCTTTGTTAATTACAATACCAGGTCCCTATCAAAAGAGGGACTCTGTTCCAAAGGCCAGTAGCCCCATGCCCTCAGCATCTTTGCATTGCTCCATCCCCTCCCACCTGCTGCAACATTCTACTCGGACTGATTCCATGGCTTTTAGAACCTCAGCTTGTGCACAGTTAGAAGCACCTTGTTAAACAGACACCGGATATGAGCACGTTCTAGCAAGGCCAGTATTTATTTTCACAGGAACATACTTAATATTTAAAAATATATTTGTGACATACGCACTAAGCTCATGTGCTGACCACATATTAAAGGAGCATAGAGATCTCCATGCTATTCTGAACAAACACCAGTTCATTCTGGCTTGTAGAGAAGGGTTCACATACCTGCTTTCCATCCACTTCAATATCTGCTACGTAATTTTCAAAGACAGTGGGAACATACACTTCAGGGAACTGGTCTTTGCTAAATACAATCAGCAGACAGGTCTTTCCACAGGCACCATCTCCCACTATAACCAGCTTTTTTCGAATGGCTGCCATAGCTGAAAAACAAAACAACAACTTGTTAATTCAACTGCTACAGCTTTTAATCGAGATGCTAATAATTAATAAACCCCAAGTCTTCAATTAATAAGACCTTTTAAATTGATTCTACATGTCCATTAGAGAGACAGACAGATGTCTGGACTTGAGTAAGTTCAGATTCCCATCCTTTTAGGATAAAACACTCCCCAGCACTTATCAACACACCGGTGAGCCCACTACGTGCAAGAATAATAGAAAGGAGAGGAGATGGGCCTGGTTTAGCATTTATTGATCTGTTCTAAAGGCTGAGATAGGACCACTCAGAGATAGCGAGTGAGTGAGTGAGCAGGACTGTTCCAGGGCACCCTCTCAAAAGTGTATTCCAGTTAATCACATACAAGATGCTTCAATTGAAGGGCAGTAACATTTTCTTATCACACTGAGTTGTCTTAACTACAAAGTGCCAGTCAGCTGGACTGAGGAGCACCTGCTGCCACGTCAGAGCACCAACAGAAGGATTTCAAGGTAACCAGTTCCTCAGATTACAACCACCACCCTGCAAAGGATTTTGGCAGGACACATCTCACTCCTCAACCTGCTTCCTGGGCATTGCTGCTCCCAGAGCCTGCTGTCAGCTTGCAGTAAGTGAAGGAGGTACTTAGAAGTGGAGACCCCCATGGTGCTCCACACAGCTCATAAGCAACTGTGGTCTCAAAAAGACAGGACAAAAGCTTGAAAAGGTTTAAGGAAAGCCTGGAGTCAGGGCAGGGCCAAAGGAGATGGTTGTTTTGGATCTAGCAAAGCAAACAAAACCAGCACTATATATGTGCCTGCTCTCTCTTTTCTCCAGGCACTTACTTGTGACCAATGCAGGGAACAAGCCACAGATTGAGGGAGTGACCTGGCTACAAGGGAGTGCAATGAGGACAGAACCATAATGACTTTCTTCTAACATAAAGGCACTCCAGGGGAAGCTGCTTAGTCATCCCATGAAGCTTCCTGGAAATGGAGCAAATAGCAACGCCACCACAATACCTATGACTGCATGACCAAAATACCACAGAGGGAGCACCCTGTGAGTTAACTTTTGCCATGACAAACCCAGAACACAGTTCTAGGAGGATGACCAGGGCTGCTGGCAAGGGGAGAAGGCCTCAAAGAAGCACAGGAGAGATTTAAAGGACAGAGCAAAAACATTTTATCCTTTTCACCTCTTCTCCTGCCTCATGAAATTAAATAAAAAGGTAAAACTACCATCTAAAAGCAAACTTTGGTACTGTTAGGTGGTGAAGAAGCAGTGGATATTACAGAGATTCTGTACTTCTGCTCCAGGTACAGAGAGGGACCATTTCAACCCACAAAGCAGCAAGGGTCAAGGACAGCCTTGTCAGACACCACCGCTCAAGTGATCCAAATCCACCTCTAAAGTGAGTTTCTTTCACCTTGCAAGTATATATGTACACAAGTTAAAGTTATTTACCTTAGGGACTTGGGGTTATTTTTACATCTACGGAAGGTTTTAAATGATCCAAGCCTTATAAAAGTTTCCTTTCCATAGTTTTAGATGGTTTTGAATAATTTCTAGCCATGGTAGTATTTGAATTTTACAGAACTGGAAATGATCAGTCCTCTCTACCAAGTCAAGCTCAACTACTTGTAACTTCTATTTAATGTCAGTTTTGGCTAATCTGCCCTTCAAGTCCTACAAAACCTCTGAAGTCATCTACTCTTGTGCTCCACAATATATACAATAAGAAAACTTCCCTCAGTGTGTACCCTTGCCCTTCTTTGATGAAATATAAGTCCATTACTGTTTATGCTGTTTTTCATGGTCATAAGGAAATTGATTATTCCCTTTCCCCAGTGCAGCTGAGAATACATGCCTCCATTTAGTCTTCTCTTCAAGCAAAACAATGCCAGTTTATTCAAGCCTTCTCTGTAAATCATATTTCCTAGACTTTCCCATTGCTCCCTTCTGGGCAGAGTCCAACTGGCACAAATTTACCAAAGCGTGGAGCCCAAAAGCTGAATCCAGTATTTCTCCTAGGGCTCTGTGAACAGTGCCCAGAGCTGAAGGATTAATTTCATTGATCTTCTGGGATACCCTGCTGCTTAAACACCAATCTGGAATTATGCGTCTTTTTCTTTCTTCTTCCCCTCCCCAGAAGACATTACTGTTGACACAGTCAGCTTTTAATTCCTGATAGCTCACAGACTTTTTTCCATTCAGATGTCTATACAGTGAGTAGTTCTCTCTTCACACAGCTGAATATCCACTGCCAGGCTTTTAGTTATCCTTACAGTGACTGATGTTTTATTCTACCTTCAGGTTCTAGCTCTGTCCTCCAGCTTAATCACAGCCTGTCAGATGCAAGTTTAATAGTAATGATTCCCAGATAATTATCTAGGCCATTGATGAAACCGCCCTGGAGACACAGTGGGCGGCTGACGGAATGGGATAACCTGTCCTTCCTCGCTATCCTCCCTCTTTCTCCCTTCTGGGCTGGTGCCTGGGACTGGCCCGTGATGCCTTGAGCTACCTGCAAGAGCACCCAGGGTAGGTGACCTTTTGGCATCACCTACGGATAACTGTATTTTTCAATGGATTATCAGATCAACTCTTCCTTTATCTTCCTCTAAATACTTCCGTCACTCAGATTATTTTTTAAGTGTTCCTTGTCAGTTGAATTTTATGCTTTGGCCTTCTACATACCTATGCCTAAGGTCTACAAGGAAACTACAATTGTGTAAAAAACCCTCTAAACCCATTATTTAATGTAGACCTTTCTACAAATCCTTCCCTAAAAAAGCTTGAAAAATTTATGGATATATAAAAAAATTGTTTCAGGAGCTTTATTTTATCTCCTTAGTATCTTTTTCCTGGGAAAAGGCTATCACGAGACTCTCTGCCTATATGCTTCCTGAGATGTGTTGACATCATTTGGACCCAAGACACTCTTCAGCAGTGTGTGCTCAACCACTTCCTTCCCACTGCTCAGGACCCACCCCACGAGGCTCTCCCACTCACAGAGTTCTGTGCAGGGAAGTCACTAGGACACAGAAAACCTGCCCAACAGTCCCTTCCATCTAGTACACTGAAAATCTAGGGAATTAAAATTCCCTCATCACCAGCTTCTAGAGGATCCTTCCGGACCGTCACAAAAAGCCTCAACCACATTATCTTTTTTTTGGTGACCCATGGCATCCTCGTATTTTTTACTTTAGTTTCACCTTCCACAGCATTACCACAGAACAATTCCTTCTAGAACAAGCATATTGTATAAAATTCAATTCAGGATGCAAAGATCACCACTTATAATCTCCAATTTTCAGAAGCAGCCCAGATTATAAATGCTGGATAGATACGGATGCCTCAGGATGTCATCTCTGACCATTAGATAGACACCTCCATCCACCTCAGAAGGAAGTCACCAAACATCACAACCACTTCTTTCTACTTATTATTATCAATGAACCATAGAATGATTTGGGTTGGAAGGGACCTTCAAGATCATATCATTCCAGCCCCCTGCAATGGGCAGGGACACCTTCCACTAGACCTGGTTGCTCAAAGCCTCATCCAACCTTGAACACTTTCTAATTTAGGAATTCCTTGAATTTCCTCATTTAGAGGATTCAGTGTACAGATCGGCATCTTTCAGCTAGTAATTTTTAGCTAAAATAAATACATTCCTCTCCAGTGGGCAGCTGTAAGGGGTTGTCAAGTCTGGCAAAGACTCAGAAAAACAGTATCTTGGTAGCACAATAGAGAAAAAAATGGATTGTTAGAATGGAGCTACATCTCAGTGGTGCGTGTCGCAAAGACAACACTAACAGCATTCACAGCAGTTGGATCTTTCTGCTGCATTCTGACATGCTCTGGTTTTCTTAATCAAGTATTCTGAGACATGGAAATACATCAAATTTGTACAAGCAGTATGTGGGAATCAAACCACTTTTCTGGCCTAAAGAGTTTCATTTAAAATGCACATTACACACAATTTAGTATTTGCTGCAGCACAGCTTTTCACCAGTGAGTACATGTCCACATTTAGAGCTAAAAAACCTCTATGAACTACCTGAGAGGATATATAACAAACAGACCAAATCCAAGCTACTACTACCTCACTGAAACTGAACACAAGTACTACACATTCATCCTTTTACACAATGCATAGAGCAGGGAGAGTCCAACAAACCCAGAAAGCTGCTGGAACTGCATCACTGATGATGCACGCAGAACATTGAGCAAGAAATATTTTATCCCAATTAGTGCAGCAGAATGGCTGCAGTGATCTTCTAGGAGAATCTGTGCTGTCTTCTGCAGCAAGGCAAGAGATCTGCAATTTTTCCTACTCTTAAACGAACCACTCCTCCCACCTTTGCATTTATAGGATTCTAAAAACCAGCTAGTCTGCTAGATTCAAAGTGGAAACTCTCACAACATGACTCAAGTGACTCATCTGAATGGAAGAGATTCAATTATGACATTTCCCCAGCCTAGGCCAGTGTCTTTCACAGGTATTACAGGAGCTTTAGACATCATTTACTCAATCCCACTAACATCACAGGAGGTTACAACACAAGGAGCTCCTGTTTGCCGAGTTGCCACACTAATATCCTTGTTACAGGAGGCTGCTGTTTCTAAGTGCAGTGGTGCTCCAAGACTCCTGCAGCATAAAGCCCTGCTTGTTAAGGGAATCCACCAAATACTCCAGAAGAATTAGAAATGGGGAAAATATTTTTTCCCATGTTTTAAACATACTCCCCCCCAACTATTACTGTTTACTGCAAGGGAATTTGCCTCTTCAGCACGCTATTTATTTTTCCAAGGAACAACTTTTCCAGTGCCTCCTCTCCTGCAGGTCCCAAGGCCACACAGCATGAGTGAGGATTGTGGACACACTGTTGGCATTCCGAAGTTGGATAGGCTGGCAACAAACATGCCAGGTTTGTCTGTCTCATTCTGGATCTCATCCTGGAGAAAGTAACTGATGGAAGAAACAGCCCTTTACCACCACATAGATATCACAACTATATTTAATTTCAATTACCAATTAACTACTAGTAAGTTTATGTTGCCTGCTATGCTATATGGGCAGATCCTTTGCATAATGCAGAATTTTGTAAAAAATAAATTTCTGGATTATTGCATGTCAGCAAGAACTCAGCAGAAGCAGTTCAGTATGCAGTAAGGACGCTGGGAGGGGGTGGAGGGGGAACATCCTTTAAATCCTTTCCCAACTTATCTTGCTGAAGTCGTTAGAACCAAAATGTTGGAAGGTAAAGGTTTTGAAATCTTAGAAAGACTGCCTTGCTGCTGACTCCTCTACTCAGCACTGAAGCAGTTTACTGCTGAGTGAATTACAGCCTGGCACTCTTCTCACTTGCTTCATTTCCCCTTCATTCAGTCAGCCCTGCCCTGGGCAGCAGGAGGAACAAGAGCCAGGCTGAGGACCAGAAGAAGAAACCCTGCTCAAGTGTCCCCCACCCTGACCAGTGAGGGCCTGCCCTCTACCTACCACAGGGGAGAACTGACTCTGGCCCAGTCCCTCAACTGCCTCTGCCTCAGTACCTGCATTTACTCTTAAAATACACTCACTTTTGTTCAAGTCTGAGGGGGAGGATGAAAGAGTTTTCCCAAAGACTCTAGGGATAAAAAGGGGATGAGCAGGCTTTTCCCACAGTTTTCTTCTGGCCATCTAGCAAGTTTGGGCATCAACACTGAGAACTAGCAAAGCAGTTTGGAGTCCAAAGTTGATCAGCCCAGAAGCAAACAGATCTGATTTCAGGGCAGCTGTGTACAGCCAGTGAAGAAACAGACTGAAGACAGAGCATCTGAGTGGGTGAAGTGGTCCAAAGACTATGACCAGAGAATGAGGAGGCATCAGGCACACAGGCCAGGAGGAGAATGGCAGAAGGATGTAACCGCTCCTCTCGAACAGAATCCAGGATTCCCGCATCTCCCAACTGCAGGCAAGCACCTCAACCTTCTCCTCCACTAAAGTCCCAGTGGAAAACGTCAGCAACTATACATTCCGTAATCCTTTCTCACTGCTCACTTCTCATTAGTGAAAGCATATGTAAACAATATCAGAAATACTGCAGCTTGCTGCTGAAATGCTAATCCTGCTACTTTAAATCAGCTTCCTTCAGCACATGTAAGCCTATGTGTGCTATTATGCCATTTTCCTCCATATGATCAACACAGGATAGCCCTGCTCTTACATAGCAATAGTTGTGAAGTAAAAGAAACTGTGACCCCAATTCACCTCTTAGAGAAGCCAACAGTCTTGGGACTGAAATAAAAGTAAGAAAAACAATTAGGGAAAAACGTGACTCAGTCACATAAAGGAGTCAGATACAATCCATGTTTCTGCTACAGGGTTCCCAAAAGACCCTGGAAGAAGTACATACTCCAAAACACGCTGCAAGCGACCACTTATTTATTGTCTGAACTGATCTGTACAGCCACTCTGACAGTAAAGCCAGACACACTCTGAGCTCAGAGTGATCTGCTCTTCTGACACCATGAACGACCTGAAATCAAGCATTACAGGGGTGGAAATTCAGTTCAATTCCAAGCCACTAAAACACTAAAAATACTAAAATAAAACACTAAAACCATGAATGTGGTCACCTCTGTCAAGCAGACAGTCAACACATTTCATTGTAATGACTGAAATTTTCTTAATTCTGTGCAAGTTTGCCTGTGGACACTTGCAATTATAAACTAAAAAGCCACATTATTTTAAGTGTTGCTAACAAGGCCTTTGAGAAATAGCTATATTTATATTCCTTACTGCAGCCAGTACATAAAGCAGTTTGACAGTACTGCAAAATAGACCTATTTCTAACTACAGCACTATGTGGGAGCAGTTGGTGAGAAAAAGCTATCTGCTGGGGTTTTTTGGGATGGTTACATATGAAATCTAACACTCAAAAAAAGTTCCAAAGCTGGCAAACCATAGAGCAGGCTACTGATGTTGCACAATTAATCTAATCCACAGAGAAATGGAAATTTTCTGTTGTAAGACTGAAGTAGAATTGAAAAACTGACACAGAAGGTCAGCATAGTATCCAATGGGATTAAACACTGAACACAGGTCCTTTGAGAAGGTCTTTGGATAGGGTAAGCTGAGTGTTCAGCTTTCTGGTAACAGTTCATTCAGCCTGTGTCAACCAGGCTCAAGTCTGGCATTTTTACTAGTTTGGAAAAAGTGCCTTGCAAATAGAACTGCATATTTCCAGAGCCAGCTTTAAATCAGGAGCAGCGTAGCTGTGTTCACCCCCAGCTAATAAACCTCCCCAGGTCTCAGCTAACTCTACAAATAACCAGCTCAAGCCTCTTTTTACCACATCACCAGAACTGGGAACAGGGTCAGCTTAACTGCGTTAGGTCTTAGCAACATTGGTTGCCAGCCCCAGTGAACCCTTAATGACTGATTAATTTTATACAGTAGTTAAGAGTTATCCAAAAGTACACAATAGGTGTTTAATAGGCATGGGCATACAGTACATTTTCGTTAAGGACACAGAGTGTTGTTTGTGCTGCCTCTGCAATGGCTGTGATGGGGCAGGAGATTCCTCACGCAGTACAAAGCCTGCCAGTGCAATGTTTTGGAGGAAACCTGAATCAGCCATCAGCACTAGATCCGTGTTGAGTGTCATGCGGACACAGTACGTCTAATCCGAGCTATCATGTGAAGTCTCAAAGTAGGATTCATCCTATCAAATTACAGCCTTTGCCCTTGGCTTTCCTCTTCAGGAAAAATCCTGTATGACAACACACAATTTCCCTTTCAGAGAAGAAAATTGCTTTGGATTCTAATAAATTTGCTTGATTTTTAACCACCGCAGGAAAGAGCAAAACATTTTGCTTTGCCCTCCTTCCCTGTACAGAGCACCTGCCCGCGCTTTACAGGAATGATGCCTCAGCACTGCCAAGTGCTCCCAGGAACACACAAACTATCTTTTCTTAAAACACCCAGACCATGACCTGTGCAACCCTCTACACCCAGCACTGGGTCCCACAAGCAGCTCCAACATGGACACTGACCACTGGACCAACTTGTTCCTGCATCTAAGTGTACACCTAGAGACTCACAGACCATCTGTTACTACAGGTCTACACACATGGAAATAGGTACATTGATTTAGGAGTTAGGTCTCTGCACCTCAGTGCCTGGCATTCTGGATAAGCTCAGGACTGGATTATTGTGCTAACGGAGAAGAGGAAAAATGAACAAGAAGCTTCCCCCTGCATGCTCGCCAGCCTTCAGCTCAGGAGCTCCTTGGGTCAGATGTGGTTCCCATGAATTTGGTAACCTCAAACAGATTTCTCCCCCATGAGCTTGTCCAGACTCCCTTTGAACCCATGTAAACTTCCAGCACACACAACATCCTGTTGGAGGGAGTTCCCACAACTTAATTACACATTGTGTAAAGCCACTTCCTTCAAATTCAAGATTGTCCCTATTCGTTTCTTTTACTGCCTCCTAACTCTGAAATGGAAAGGGAGTGAACAATTTGCCTCCGCTTACCCTCTTCCTGCTGCTCACACAACAGCCTTTCCAGACTGAAGCATCCTAACATAGAGCTGGTTTGGTTTTTTTTAAATTACCTTTGACAGTAGTGACTGTCTATTCCTGGCATAAGGAGTAACAGGGTGGTAGAGCTGTCACAGTGAAGTGCTTCAGGCAGGAGGGCCCTTGAGAGCCCAGCAGCACAGCACTGTGTACTTTCCCATCCCACACTGTCCATCACAGCTCCAAATGCCCCAGGGCTCCTGCAGTACAGCTCCAGGAGCAGGAGCCTTAAATCCATTCACACAGTATCAGAGAACCACACCCAGAGCTGCGTTTCAAGTGCAAACAAGCCGCAGCTTGGTCATTCCCCAGTACATTTCACTCTGTGCATTAACTCAAGGGCAGACCGCCCTGACTTTAAAATAGCAGTAAGAGAGAATCCTATACTATGCTCCTCACTCCAGCAGTCAATTTTATTTTCTGCATTACGATGAGGTTTTCCTTGTCACTTCCTCACTTCTTCAGTCTCTGCAAATTTCCCACTACCAGCATTTTGCATTTCTTCCAGGTGACCACTAGAAAACATAGACGGAGAGTCTAACTCCTTCATGTTCTCACTACTTATAGACCCACTTGAGCTTCCACTTGCCTTTTACAGCTGCCCTCTTTCTACTAAATTTAATATGAACCATATTGATTTTGTTCTGGCTCAGTTTCTCACTGAAAATGACATGCAATTACTGTCAAGTAGTAACTGAAGGCTAAGATGAACATTTGCACTTAAGAACCTAACTAAAACAATTAACACCACTTGTTTCTATTTCCCTCAGTCCAAGCTGAGTGACATTGCCTTAATTCTTTCCTGAATGCTTTGTTACTTATTCCATTATTGTACCTGGGATTGATGTCTTAGTCTGATGGGATTATAATCATTAAGATTGTCCTACTTCTCTTTATAATTACTGCATGTTAGCATTATTTCAAACTCAAACTCCTGCAATATGTAAAGAGCTTTCTGGAAAAGAAATTACATAAACCCCCTCCATTTTCAGGCCAGAGATCTTCAGAGCTAAGATATATATCAAAACAGAGGTGTCAATTACCAAGTCTGGTCAGATTAGGTGTGCAATATCATTCAAACTTTTTTTTTTTAACTTAATGAGATAATCAGAATACCTGATTACACAGAAATTCCCTGTGTGCAGATAAATAACTGCCAAAATATAGGAAACCAGGCAGAAGGAAATGCTCAGCGCTCTCAGAAAAACACCCGTGGAGCCTGCACAGCTCAACACTCAGAAATGACCTGGAAAAATGAAGAAAAATAGCTATACAACAAAATTTACTGATGATGTCAAGATGTAGAGGTAATAAAGGCAAGGGCTAACTGTGATGGATTTCAGAACTTTAACAGGCTCTGTGCCTTGGCAATAAAATTTGAAAGACAGAAATGTGAAATGATATGCAACGTAAAAACCAGATTCAACCTCCTATATGAAATGATGGACTGGGAGCTGATCACTGCCACTCAAAGACAGTATTTAAAGGTTACATAGTTAATTCCTTTAAAATACAAGCTCAATACTCCAAAGTGCCACAATTTTAAAGATTCCAGTATTAAGAACTAGGAGAAAAGGAACAAACTAGAAACCATTAAGATGATGTCAGAATCCATCGCATGACTGCATCTTCTGATGTGTGCAGCTGTGATCCTCCCCATGTCAAAAGGCTATAAATGAACTGGAAATGACTCAGAGCAGGGCACATGGATGATTAAACTACACAACAGTGACCATATGAGGAACAACTACAGCAGAACTGGAAAAAGAACAGTATGGAAGAGATGCAACCACGGAAGAAAACAACTGGATGCTTCTCTCAGACCCTAAGGAGCGGTGAGTGAAGCTGGGGCCTGAAACAAGGACAAGAGCACAGGGGACGAGCCAGCTTGAAAGCAAAGGCAGGCAGGCCTCCCAGCAGGACACATGGCAAGGCCTCACCACATTTCAACTTTTTAGATCCATAATTTCATAGTCATTTGAGCTCCTTTTTCCTCCCAGTTACTTTCCATGATTTTGAGCTTCTGTTTTCTATTTTCTATGTTCAGTTACTACTTTTCTCTTATTTCATCTGTAGGGCTTTCTTGCACTGTTTTTTAAGCGTGAACAAAACAGATACCTTCATTTCCTTTCCAGGCCAGGTTATTTAATTCACATTCAACACTTGGTAGGAGAAAAATACTGCAGAAAAAGGTTCCTGAAAGATCTTTTCTAAGCAGGTTTAAGCCAAAATTTTTAAAAACTAAACCAGCAACATGTGCAAGCAAAACTCTGTCTTAACACTGTCAACGTGCATCCTGTTTTGTTAACACCAAACTTAGCAGGGTGCTCCTGATCAACTACCTGCAAAGTTCACCCCTATACTATTCACCTCCCTATTGCTACGTAATTAGTAAATTAACACCATTTTAGAACCCAGGGAAGAAGACTAATTCGAGCATTTCTCCCTTGTCTTCCTCTACCATGACAAGTCCCTCTCCAAGGCTGAAGGCAAAGTTTGGATTTTGGGGGCAGAAAGCAGGATTCTGTCCTGAGGATCTGTGGCTGCCATTGCTGTCCCTACCCCCTCACAGAACATTTTGCTCCTTTGCCCCCACCGACTACATCTTTTCTATCTGTAGGCACAACGACTTACGAGAGCACTTCTCTTATGCAATACCGAGTCCCAAGATTACTTTGCACAAAATGAGATTAGGGCTTAATATTGAGGTAATTATAGTAGATCTGTGGATTTCCATGCGTGTGTAATCTGCAAAACGCTTTGCATTTGGGCCAGTTTTTTCTTGATGTCCTCTCTTCCCAGACACCTCCTGCATGTCAGATAGGATGTGGGGCACCTCACGCTGAGCAAGGCAGGCTTCTGCTTGGGCGAGGCAGCTCTGTGTTCAGGCACTGGCAGTAAAGCACACATGGACAAGAAAAACTAATACTAACTTTTCCAGACAACCATCTTCTTGTACCCACAACTGACACTCACCTGTGTTCCTTCCTCCTCTTCTCCCACCACAAGACATCTGTTGAAACTGCACTGGCTCAGATCAAACACCCAGCAAGCCCAACACTGCCTGACATGTGCAGGTATCTCAGAGTAAAAGAAGGAGCAAATGCATTGATACCACCACAAGTGTATTTTCTCAGTTGACAGCTTGGGGGTAATTATTTTTTTTTATTCTTTATGCCCAACAGCCCATTTGACAGTGTTTTCTCCTGTGATTCCATCTGTTTGGTTCTGAAGCCACGTAAATTGTTGTCATTCAAAGCACTCTGTGGTGCTGCATTCTGCGGTCTCGGTGCAGACTGAGGGAGAGGCACCACCAGTTTTGATCTAGACCAGACTGTGCTTGGTCAGGTCTTTGCCAAGCTGAGGAGTAAGAATCTTTTTAAGCGACCCTTGTATGGAATCCATTCCTTACCTCTGATCACTCTTTTCAGCCTCATCTTTGCTCTTCCAGTTGCAATGTATCTCAAAGCACATCTTTCTTTGTGCCAACCCACTGTAATCAGTGCGTTGAGGACTGAGAGCCTTTTCTTATTCCTTTCCCAAAGCCCCTCATACAAACTCGTATGATCACTGTTGAACACTAAACTTCCATTTTCACAGAACTACGACAAGCTCTTCCTTTTAAGTGGCAATAATTAACCTTCACCCCATCAGTGCATAAACAAATTAAGATTACCCCCCCGCTTTGTATTTATCTGGAACAAATTTCACTTGGCATTTTGCTGCCTGTAATTCAGTGTCAGAAGCACAAGCTGCAATTCTTCCTAATCAGTTCTCATCTTTTCTTCCCCTCTTCTTCAACACCTTTCTCACCAGATCACTTATGAATATGCTGAACAGCAGAGATGTAACACAGATCCCTCTTCTTCTCTTGTCCCAAACTTCCCTTCTCTGTGCTTCTCCAGTCATTCAAAACCTCCAGTAGATATGAGCTGCACCACTGCCTTTGCAAAAGCCACACTGGCTATCTGCTACTCTAAGTTGTTGGTCCATCTGGTTACCTCTTTCTTGTCTTTTACTTTTTAAAAAGGCACTGAACTGTGATATCCTGCTGAACTATCTTTAAGAACTGCTACCACATAAATCCTCTTCTATTTCTCTGGCTTCAAGGTATTGAGAAGTTACACAGCATAATTAGTAATTCGGTCATTTCAGGCCTGAGTTTCCTTTGGAACCCTTGGGCAAGCACCATCTGGTCTTGGCATCTTGTAACTGTATTTATTACTTTGCTCTATAAATTACTTTGCTAACAATTCAAGCAGAGACAGATCTTCCAATGAGTCCTGCTCTCCATAAAGAGAATATCTGGCACTGGGAAGCTCTTCGGACTCCTGGACTCCTCCACGGGAAACAGGAATGCACATAAGTCATCTAACTTTCTACTCATGGCTTCACCATCAAATATTTCTTTCACTTCTTCATCTATTGGCCCTCCAGACTCCAGCACCTTTCTTGTTTCTGATGAACTTGGAATTATTTTTTTTTTTTTGCTATTAGCATGATGTTTCTTAGAGTCTCTCTGGTCTCTCTGGCAGGTCCTTGTATTTTTCATTTGACTTGCCAGAGTTCACGCTCTTATTTACTTTTCTGGTCAACTTCATGACTTAAAACTTTCTGAAGGCTGTATTCTTATTTCTAATACTTTCTTTATCCCAAACTGCATGCTCATTCTCATCTGTCAACATTCCACAGTATAATTTAAAATCCTCCCAACAACATTTTCAATTTCAAGTGCAGAAGCCTAGTTCTGCTGTGGTTTACATGGAACCCAGCCTTTCCAAACAGCTCTTGGACTGAGGTTCAAAAAATGAGCCAATTCACTTGGTCAGCACCCAGTCAAGATCCCACTGTGAGACGGCCTTCTCACTTCACACAATTTCAACAGAGCAGATGGGAGGTGAAGAATAAAGAGCCTCCAGGTGTAAAATATAAGAAAAATGAAATGCTAGCAAAGAATGCAAACAGAGATAACTGGTACTTGGAGAGCTGCTAGTTCTTTCAAACCACTGACACATGCTAAGACAACCTTCCTTAAAACTATGAAGAGGAGGAGGAGGAATCCCTTTGTACACATCCGCACTAGCGACCTGCTCCAAATGTGACAGTTCAGGCCAGGTGAGACAGAACTATTTATGGTTGCAAAGCACTGCTAATTAACTGAGCAAAGAGACTGAATTGAGCTCTGTTTCTGATTAAAAAACAACAATAAAAAAGCAAGCAGAAAACCCACAACTGTCAGAGCCTGAGGAAAGCAAAACCTCATATTTGGTGTACTGCCCAATTTTACTGGGTATACTTGTGACTCTCCATCTGTTCCTTTTACGAGGGACCTTGGTCATGAAAGGTGGTCAGAGAAAGACAGTAAACCTTCTTCTGATTAGCTGAATTAGATGATTCACTTAGGAAGGACTGGCTGTTACTTGTATGGATGGCAAATACCTTAATTAAGAAGTGGTCTATAGATATTTTAGTTCAACTTTTATAGTCTCAAATTTCCTTCCCAAATGAAAATATGGTGATAGGAAAAGGACAGAAGAGAGGATGGACAGGGAAGTGTCACTCTACCAACCCCAATTAGCTTTTGGTACTTTATTCACAGTTCAGAATGAGTGGTAACAGAGATCCCATCAAGACCAGAAGGCACTCAGACACCAAACAGTAGTGTAAAAGTAGCAGTAACTTAACCAGTGTACCACAGAGAGTATTTTGGGATATTTTTGCTTATTTTTGAGATTTACCGAAAAGTAATATGCAACTACCTCTTTCTATTTAGCTACCCACTATTTATAGCAGGAGAGGAATTACACCAAAAGGCAAGGAGCAGAGGATTTTCATCATTCATTCAGGTGTGGGCAGGTGCATAGCTGTACCCTGGGAATGAAGGACAGCTGTCATTTGGTGCATTTGTTTTGCACTGCACTCTTCTGTATTACAGAGTTTCACCCTTATTATGTGTTTTACTAGGCCAAGCTCATCATGGATTAATTTAAGATTTCAAGGGCACACTGGCTGTACTTTATCAACATGCTAACTTCCTCAAACTCACCCAATCACACTTCTCCTCCACGTTAGTTCAAACTGCACTTAAAGACACATTGTAAGGCAACAGAGCAGAACACGAGAGAGATGAGATTTAGTATTAAAGGTAAAAGATTGTGTCTGAGTGGAGACTTGGAAAGAACCTGACGATATCACAGCAGCAGGGAACAAAATGTCAGAGAAACTGAGCAGGTACACTTGGCTAATGAAAAGGTATCCATGGTCAGAAACGTCTAGGGCAGAGCAGACCACAGACATGGTGTGACGAAGAGCCCACAGGGTTCTGGGCAATGTAAATACATTGAGAGAAAAATATTAAGCGTAAAAACCAGAAAAACCAAGAGTTCCTATCACAAAAATGAGGAAAGATGATGATACTTCCAAGACTCCTCCAAAACGTTTTCATTTGGAATTTGCTTATCTGAAGAGCCATCACCAGTCCTACATCCTGGTGGCGGTTAAGATCATTTAGGATGTTTTTACTGTCAATTCCTGGCTCAGAGAACTCCCCGCCTCTGGCGCTCGGCTGCTGTGGCACTCGGCCAGAGCGTGAGCTTGGTGAACGAGGAGGGATAACATGAGAGCTGCCCAGCTGAGCTCTGCTGTGACTGAATTTATTTTGCCTCTTGTGTGAAGGTGCATTCACGTCTTGAAAAATTATTTTAAAAAAACCCGTGTAGTCTAGTGTTAAATGATACAAATCACTCATTCAAACTAATTTATGTCAAACATTTATGCTGAATATGCTGTTAAACATTCCAGTGAACTAATTAAAGTGAAATAAGGCTAATGTTTTTCTTTTTTTAAACATGCAGCCTTGGTCCAAATCAGTGCCAGAATTAGACTCTGTATATTTGAACGAGAAATGCCAGTGCTGTGTGGCTGGAGACCTGGGTAAGGCCAGAACAGGGCAGGAGGAAGGTACACATGTATCAGAAGAGCCTTCAACAGAGAGCAAATATTTTCATAAACAATCTTTTCAGGGAGGGAAAGACTTCATACTTCCATACTGGGAAAAAATCCCCAAATAAAGCCACCAGAGAACCTAATACTTTGAGTCACAAACAACATTTAGGACGCATAAAAAAAACTTTTGAGATTTCTGAGACAAAAAGAAGATTAACAGAAGTTTGCCTCTGGAAGAAGTTCACCATCTCAAAGTCACACCGATGGCAGAATTGACACTTAGGCTGAGCTCTGGGAGAAAAAAAAAAAGCAACAACAAACTTAACATTCCCTAGGGAGGTCTTAGGGTTTAATTTTCTCCAAATCCTGTATCACACAGTGAAAGGGTGGGTGGGAACCACTGCTCATGAAGGGTTCCCTGCAACAAACAGGTGAACTGTACCAGGAGAGAAACAAAAGCTGGATATGAGGCAGCAACTAAAAACAAACAAACCCCCGTTCCAGACACCTCTTAAAGGGCTATCAAAGTAGCTGTGGTATCATTCGACTGGGAACAATACTTCGTCCTGAAGTGTCTGTAATGACTAACTTGCAAAGCTTTGGGAGAAGTTTTTGGGTCTTATTTTTAAAACCCAAACACATCTGAAGTAGTCTCGAGGTTCCTCTCGCCCTCGAAAGAATAGGTTTCCTGGCAGAAAAGGTTTATGCAGGGTAGTTCTCACCAGGCAGTTCTCAGCCCAGGTACGGCTGCCGGGGCACAGGACTCCGGCCGTGTCAAACCACCCCCGGCGCTTCCCCGGCCTGCTGCAGCCGCCCCACCAAAAAAACGCCGCCCAAACTTTCCAGTTTCGCTCCAAAGGCCGATTCCTCCCCAGGCTAAAAGTTCAACGGCACACAAATCCCTGGCAACCCCTCCGCGGGCGCCCCAGCACGGCCCCGTGTGCCGCGGGGGGCCCGGGACCCCCGGCTGCGACCCCCGGTGCGGGCGGGGCGCGGCCCCGGCGGGGGTGACGTCACACAACAAGCTGCCACTCACCGGGGCACCCCCGGTGCCGCCCGTGTCACCCCGCGGGGCCGGGGGGCAGCGCCGCCTCCGCCTCCCTCCGCACCGCCCACGG
>VZTG01003083.1:1864116-1883409 GCA_013397845.1 Melanocharis versteri
GGGGAGCTATCGATGCTGGGCACGGCCCTTCGGCATCAACTGGGGGAAAGGCGGCTGTGGTGGGGACTTGAGTGGCGATGCTCAGTTTGCCTGTGGGTGGTTCCTTTCTTCCGGTGGAGTCGCACCTCGGGTCCTGTGCCTGGCTCTGGGCCCCTCAGTTCAGGAGGGACATTGAGGTGCTGGAGCGGGTCCAGAGAAGGGCCGTGAAGCTGTTGAGGGGGCTGGAGCACAAGTCCTGTGAGGAGCAACTGGGGGAGCTGAGAGTGTTTAGCCAGGAGAAAAGGAGGCTCGGGGTGACCTTGGCACGGTGCACAACTCCTGACAGAAAGTTGTAGCCAGATGGGAATTGGCGTCTTCTGCCTGGTATCTAGTGACAAGGTGGGAGGATTTAAACTGCGCCACGTTGGGCATCAGCAGGAATTTCTTCACAGAAAGGGTGCTTAGACATTGGAATGGGCTGCCCAGGGAGACGTGGAGTGATTGCCTCTGGTGTTTAAGGAAAGGCTGGCTGTGGCTCTCAGTGCCGTGGTCTGGTTGGCATCGGGGAGTTTGGCCATAGGTTGGGTTTGATGATCTCAGAGGTCTTTTACAAGCTAATTGAGTCTGTTAAAGGTGGCTGGTGGGTGGGGGCAGTGGTATCAAAGTGCTCTGTTTGTCTGTGGGCCTGTTTATTCCAGTGGAGCCAATGAGCTCTGCTCCTAGCAGGCACTGAGCCGTGCTGTTGGAGCTGGGGGAAGCTGAGGGGCTCACAGGCAGCACAGGGCAGGGGCTGGAAGGGTTGGACTCACGGCAGCATCTCCTGAGTATGTCTGTGGTGAGCTTAATGGCAAGGATTGCCCTCGTCCCAGGGTGCAGAGCCCTGTGGTTGATGCAGTGGAGGAATGGGACTACTTCATCATTGTTTCCTTCCTCCCACCTGGGAAGGTTCAACAGGTGGAACTGGCCTCAGAGGACCCAGGGGGGCATCACTGCAAAGGGAATGTGTGTATGGAGAGGGTTGACAAACAGCCTCTGCTGTCTCTCAGGGTTCCCTTGTGAGCAGGCACAGCAGCCTTTAGCTGGCATTTGGGGGTGGCCTGTTTATCCTGTGCACTCTAAGATAAATTGGTGCTCTGCCGGTTCTGATGCCTGATCTTGCATGTTTCTCCCCATCCCCATTTCCTCGTTTGACAGCATTTGCCTTGCCAGCTAACTTCAGCCTGACCTTTCTATGGACTACTCCGGTGCCTGTAGAGGGATGGTGCTGCTTAGCCCCTCTCAGTAAGCTGGTCCATGGGACTGGCTTGCTCTCTAAAGCATTGCAAGGAAGGTGGCTTTTTCTTAGTCAAGCAGACATTTGATTCTACCTGGTAAATGTTTTTTACAGCTTGGTACCAGTTCTTGATGGATGACAGAGTGCACAGTCAGAGGCCCATGATAGTTTATTCTGTGGCTGACCAGTACACCTCCGCCTCTGACGCAGAGACAGAAGTTCATTTGCCTGAAGTCCATAGGGAAATTACCTGTGGTTTGGACACTGGCTTGGTGGGGCTTGAACCAGAAATCAGTTATTTCTAGGCCATAGGTTCTTTTCATAATTGTTTTTTATTGCTGTTTGATAGAGATCCTTGTGGCCTACTACTTTTTTCCATGATCCATTGGGAAATTTGGCCTTTGTTTACAAAACACTGTCAGGTGTTTTGATCACAGTGCGTGTGTTTCCTTTTCCTAGCAGTAGCTCCTTGCCCAAGGGAGAGCACTCATTGAATTTGGATGGATCTGTGGCCTCAGGTGGGCACTGTTTGGGCATGATGTTACTGAAAGTACTTCAGGAGCTGACTTTTCCCAATTTGGTGAATAGGTAGCTTTTAATGGATTCAAAACTGATTTTAATCAAGGTAGCCAACAAGCTCTGCTGCCAGCAATGAGGATCATCAGTCTAACTCTTTCTGAAAACCACACCTTCTGAAAGTGTCTGTAATGCAAACTTGCCACCTTCTCTTGTCTTGTGTGTATTATTGTTCAAAACAGTCTTCATCCTTACTTTCAAGATGGCCAGGACCCCAGCAGGTTTTCTGCTTCAAGGGTTAGAAGGTGCTGCAGAAGTGCAGTTCTTCTCACATGACATGCAGAGACTTTGTTTATGAGTTAAAGCAAGGTATTCAGAAACAATTAGTGTGGTTGTAAACATAAGTCCATCCCTCCCTCCTTCCTCCTCCCCTCAATTCATTTTTTGCCAAGATAAGGTCCCATACAGGGGAAAAAATGGTTTATTAACTGAGTGCTGTGAACAGCTAAAACGCCCCTGAATATCTTTTTCAAATATTTTTATTGCAGAAATGCCTTTTGCAATCAATTCCACTTAAGCCAGACAGTCTTTCAAGTGTGTTTACAGCTATCAGAAAAAAAAAACCCCAAGAAGTGAGAAGAAATAATAGGAAACAGTAGCTGATAAGTTTTTTTCCCCTTAGGGAATATACCATGGGTTATATTTTTGGTCAAACTATAAACTTGACTGAAGAGTAAATGTAGTTTCTGTGCCAGGAAATGGAGAGCTTCCTTCAAACAGCATAGAATTGGCATGATTTAGTAAAAGTCCTTCCATAACTTACCCATTAGTTAATTGCATTATAATTTGCTTTTAAAAGTCTTGTCAGAAACTGGGAATAGTATCTAGAAATGTTTGCCAACCAAACATGATGGTATGTCAGTGTTGTCTTTGTTCTAGAGCTATGAGCTGAGCAGTGTAAAGCATCTGTCTACCACAATAAATATGTGGGTTTGTGTCTGCTGTAAAAAAAAAAAAAGGAGGAAAAAAGCGAAAAAACCACAAAACAAAACCAACCCAAAAATCCCGAATGACTTACCCTTCCCAGCTGATTTGGATACCCAGCTCCTAACGTCAAGAACTTTTGTCTGAACCCAGGCAGCTCAGATTCGTAAATGATGAAAATTAGCAGGTCAAGCCAAACATGTCAAGTGTCTTTCCTGTTTCCTCATATGTGGCCTAATTAAGCAAATGGGAACTCTCCCAATGGTGCCAATATAAAAAAAAAGTAAAACCAGCAGAGTCCAAAGCAAAAGGAGATCTATTTCTTCCATGTAGGACATCAGTCTTCTTCTCTGCCTAGTCTACACCACATTTAGGCCAAGTGCAGGTCTTGATGAAGTTAGCTTTTGATCTGCCTCGCAGATAAAGAATCCTGAAAGGCAAGTCACCTGTCTGAAGTCCTAAATGAAGTGGCCACCTTGAAAGCCAGTCCTTTAGCCTCTTCCTTCCCTCTTGCTGTAGCAATTAACTCAGTTGTGTTTGTCCATGGGTGGTAGTTTGCAGCTGGGCCCATGGGTGCTTTGATGAGTTGCTGTCCTGACAGCCCTGACGAAAGGGAGAATTCCTGTGGATAGGATTTTTACAGAAGAGAGAACTGCCTGTTCACACAGATAGGGAAATCCAATGCCTGTGATATGCAGAGGGGGAGCAGTGTCGCAATAATGGACACAGCCCGGGGAGGAAAGAGAGAACTGAACTCAGGAGAAACTAGATAGAAATGCCTTTATTTATTTATATACAGAAGGGTTTTATACCCTAGGCCATAGAAAATCATTGGATCTTAGCTGACCATCCCTCAGGGTTATTGGCTAGATCCTAAAAACACGCATTTCCTAAACAGTCCTTCAGACTAACAACAACAAAGTGCAAAACACCTCACAGGTGCAAGATAGAAGAATTATTTACAAAAGCTGTCTAGTTGTTTTGCAGCTAGCTCCGTGAGAAAGTGAGAATGCTCACAGACACAGGCAGATACTGAAAAATCTCTCTGCCACCAAGCTTTCAGCGTCCACAGAGCAGAAGCTCCAAAAAGTTGCTGGCCTCTGTTCTAACACATGCCCTTGGCTGTGGCTGGAGAAAGGATGCCTACGAGCCCCAGATGAGTGCAGCTGGAGTGTCTGACACAGGCATGGGTTTGTGTGGGGCACAGGCACCTCCAGGGTGGTATTGGCCAGGCTTCCCTGTTGCAGGACTGCAGGAGGAGAAAGCAGCTCTGTATTCCTGCTGAGAGAACTCCTGGTGTGGAAAGCCTTGAGGCTCAAAGGAACACTGGTCCCTCAAGAGTTCTGGGTCTCCAAGCTTATCCTCTGCCTCCACGGGTGCAGCAACCACTCTTTAAAATCCTACAGCAAAGCCATCAGAAAACTCTGTGGGTTGTGGACCCTGTCCAAGTGTGGGTTCCTCCTGGTCTCCTCAGGTGAAGGTGATTTACTGCCTCAACTGAAAGTTTAGCTTGCATCCTTACCTGGGAATGTGTGTCCAGGAGCCTGTACCTCACAGACCCTGGCTGGCTCTTGGGCACGACAGCCCCAGACTACAGACTTGCACGAGCTCATCCCTTAATCCTGATGTGACGCACCTTCCTGTCTTCCACAAATAGGGCACAAGCAGCTCCTCCTGCAGTTCTGAAAACCTTTCCTATATTTTGCTATCATCTTGTTGCAAGTAATTTATTTTTCTACACAATTCTTTCAGCTTGTGTCTCAGTTGAAAGCTGAATTATTTAGTTTATTTCACACCAACATAGAAGCTTTGCTTTACGCTTGTACATGGTATTTTGTGGTATTAGGCTTTTAGTGAGCAGTAGCTGCTGTGGTAAGAAAATGCAATGGCAGTAAGTTTACTTCGTGGTATGATCAGAGAGGCTTAATTGAATTTAAAACCCTATTAGAAAAATGTAGTTTGACTAACAGGCATCAAGCAAGACCAGTGAAATTCAGTTTATGCTCAAAACCAAAATTATTCCAGAACTTTGAGTTTGTAAATGGAGCAGAATAGAGAAATTTCACAGATGTTTAGTAGGATCCAGCAATAACTCTATTAGAGAAATATTAATGCTTTGTAAAACAATAGAATATAGAATAGAAAAATTCAATTGTGTGGTAAGGCACCTAATACTGAACTCTTTCTGTGCACTTTGAGATAATTTGTTTTCTTCCTCTTTTCTGAATTTAGAAATATTTGGAAGAGCTCTAGTGAATTGTGGTAGAAATAAAAGTGAAATAAAACCCCTTTCCCTTTCAGTTTTAAAGGGTAAACTGGAGAGAACATATTGATGCAATTTGATTCTGAAATAATTAAATTTCCCCAACATTTTACTAGGATGTCAAAATGGTTTTTTTTTCTGTGAAGTATCTATGCTCCCCTTTTCCAGTTTTGTTTCAAGAACCAGCAAAAAACCCCTTGGCTTTAAGCATGGGGCACAGACACTCAGCTCATGCAACGCTCCCCTTACATCCTAGGCTGGCTTGTTAGCAGAGGGAACACATAGGGACAACAGCCCTCTGGGACTAAGTTTTCGTATGTGATTTCATCCTGCCGTTAAATGCTCAGTAAATCCAGTATTTTCCTCACAGTCAGAAGCAAAGGACCAGTGGGTACCCCCTCAGTGTGGAACTGAGTGGGAAGGACAGACAGACCTGCCAGTGACCTGCAGGAGCCTGCAGTCTTGCCTGAGCAGGACACTGCCTGTGCTCTGCTGCCTTCCTGCCGTCTCCTGCTGCATCCTGGAGAAGCCAAAGCACAGAAGGACCACAGCAGGACACCTGGCATGTGCTGACACAGCTGGAAGGGGAAGGAAGTCCTGGCCATTCTGCTGTGTAAGACTCCCCCTGATCAGCTGCAGCAAGGCAGGATGACAACTGAAGTTTTAATAGCGCTGGTTGCATTTGGCTGGGGAGTCCTGTACTACCGGGAAGCTGTTCTGGAGACTTCCCCAGCCTGCATTCAAAAAGTGGGAGAAAATGCATCATATCCTCGGTTATTCAAGTCCCCTGCTCCAACGGACACTTGGACAGACTTTTAGGCCGCTTTTAGTACTTTCTGACAGAGGAGGGAGCTGTCAGCTCAGCGTTGAGCTGCTCAGCAGGCAGAGGTGCCCACCTGGGAGCTGGCTAAGCTGTCTGGGCAGCCCAGTGAAGGCACGTGTTCAGCTTGACTTGCAGGAGATGGAGCTAGTTTGGAAGTGCTTAAATCTTCTGCTTTAAGTGCGTGTATGGAGTGTTTGTGTCCCTGCACAATGAAAACCACAGTCACTAGTCTGCAGGAGCAGTGGGAGCAGGGGCCTGAGAAGCTGTTCGGAGCTGGAATATTTGGCAGTGGGATCTTGCAGTTTCTGTTGCTGTAGCAGCGTCCCCCTCCAATATACCAAGAGTCCCCGGAAAACTGGACAACACCTTCCTGCCGGTGTCCAGAGCCAGAGCACCCTCCTCTGTGCCACAGCAATGCAAGCAGCCCTTTTATCTGGGAGACCTGCCAGGCAGCAGAAACAGGCAAGGAAACAGCTACATTAAACTGGTCTGAGGTTGACTCACGCCAACGTGGACTGGTCTGAAGTGGAATAACAACCTGATTCTATCTCCTGTTTCTCCTGGTACAACCCGTCAGCAGCCTTCCTGCCTCAGCCAGTGGCAGTGTTGTGAGGCAGGGCTTAATTACAACCCTGAAATAAAAAGAATTTCTTCATTAGATGTTGCTTTACAACTGCATCAGTCATCTTCTGTCCAGCTGCTGGTGGCAGAGCTCCAAGTGGGCTGAATGGGGCTGGTTTGGCAGGTATGTGGAGTGGTGGTGGTTGGAGTGTGCAGCTGGGCAGAACAGGGCTGAGTCTGAAGCTCCCAGTGACGTTGCTAAATTCAGTTTGCCACAAAGATCTTTTTCTCCTTCATGCTGGAGCTGTCTTTATGCAGTCTTTCTGCCTTCAGAAATGTGGCTCAGCCCCAGTTTCTGCGAGTCACACACATTCATTCGTTGGCCATTGGAAAAAGGGGAGTGAGTGAGAAAATGTGGTGTCTGTGTTACATGTTTGGGGACTGGTCTCCACCATGCTTGTCCTCTGGCAGCAGCTAAGTGACAAAGATTGAAAGCATGTCTTCCCACCCAGGGTATTGTCCTTTATTTCTCAAGCCACAGAGATAATCCCTGTCAGATGACTTCATTTTAAATTGTAGTGAGACCCTGAACTGATGATTTAGGAGCACGCACTGTCTTTGTTGTGGTTCTGGGTTTGGTGTGTTGCTTTGTGCCCCAAAAAGATGGATTGTTACTCAGCCAAGGCTAAATATGGAGGTAATACTGAATGCTGTATGAAATGGAATCTCTTCCCAGCCCCAGTCAGTCCTCCAGTCCTCCAATCCCAATTCTTCTTTCCCTCAGGAACTGGTGCTAGAAACCAGCAGCCTTTCCTCTGCCTCAGTCAACACACCAGCATCAGCTCAGTGTTAATGTTCTGATCTGGACTAATGGCAAACCTTGTGTGTCATGTACAGCAGAGACTGACTCACATCAGCTCACTTGATCACTTATTCCAGGAAACCTAACACTCAAATTTGCCAGAGAACTGTCCCTGACACACTGAAATATTTGTGAATTCAAAGCTTTTGCAACTCAGAGTGACAATTTCTGGACATTTTCCTCTAAAATTGTTCATACTGAAAAGTGAGGATTGTACAAAGAGCCTTGACAGACTCTTCAATTTGAGAAGAGTTTAAAATTGATCACTTGGACCAATAGGAGCCTTTGTTCCAGGTAACTCAGCTCAGACTGCTGTAGAGTTGCACAAAGACCTCCCAAGGAAAAACCAAGGCATAAACTTGGGATTTAATCTCTCAGTTTCATGGAGAGTTTTTTAAACAATATTTTAGCTTCAGTAACCCAGGAAAGGGCTCTATCTATCTGGAAAATGTGGCTTTTCTCAGTGACAGACTTGAAGCGGTCCTTTCATGCTGGGGGTTTTTTTCTTTTTTTTGGACAAGAGGCAAAAGGTACAGGAGCAAACACTGCAGAGGCATAAAACTTCCTCTCTTGTATGTGAGGAGCAAGGTTTCATAATTAAATGGGGAAAAAGCTTGCTTTTGGGCTTTTGAGTTTTGGCACAAGCTCCTGTGGGATGTGTGTGACTGGCCCTCCCCAGCCTCTGCACAGTGTTGCATTTCTTTACAAAAATAAGACCTTTGCTGGTACTGGAGTAAACAGAGGAAAATGTAGGGGAAATGTGCCGGGCAAGGGGGAGCAAACTGGGTGTGACGTGTGGTGGATGGCTATGAGTTAACTGCTACAGCTGAGTACCTCCTTTTAATTTACTTAGTAAGGCCATCTCCCAAGACTGGAGACCCTCTTGTGCTCTCAAAGTGATTCTGTAAGGGTTGCTCAGACATGGCTGACTGATTCTTGACTGGTAGCAGGACCAGAACCACCGCATAAACTTATAAAATCTTGGAAAATTGATTTACCTGCAAAAACAAACAAACAAAACCAAATGAAAAACCCAGAACAACAAGAACAACAACAAAACAAACAAACAACAAAAAAACCAAAACAAAACAAAAAAAAAAGCTAAGTTGAGCCTATGGCCGTGACACTTGAAGGAGAGAAAGGAGGTCACGTTGAGGTGGAATAAGTCAGAAATCACCTGTGTTTAATAGCTTTTATTATGAATGGTGTGTCCTACAACATGAGGTAGTAGGTAAAGAAAAGGAAATATCAGTGTATAAATAATGAGGGTTTCTGAAAGTCCTTTTGTAAGCCCTCCCCTTCCTCAGATTTACAGCAGCTCCCTGCAGATGTTCTCTAGTTAGAAGAGTCTCATGAAGTATTTTTGCAAGACAGTTTTTTTGCCAGGAAGGAGATGAAAATCTTAAACCAAAAATGTCTTTTGATTTTAAATTTGGAGTTGTTGTTGCAATGTAATTCTTTAGAGAGCTGCCAGATAGGTTTTTAAAAGTGCTATTTATACATGTGCATTAAAAACAGGAGTACAACATGGCTATAAGAAATTAATTTTCTGGTTTTGAAGCTACCAATTAAGGTTGGAACAAATGTTCCTGCTTGTTGTTCCTTCTGCAGTCACTCTTGTAAAACTAAAGGAGAACCACTGACATGAAAGCTCTGTTGGTGTCATTACCGCTGGGCTGCTTTGCTTTGTGGAGCGTCAGACTCCAGTTAGAATGACATTGTGTAAGGCTCTTAAAATACTGCTGAGATCCCTGAAGCCTGTAAGGGGATCCCTCATTAAAAATTCTGGAAGAAAGTCTAAATTGTCACTTGCTGTAGAGAATGAGCTTGTTGACAAGTCCACATTAAACCCAGCACTTTTTGCAAGCACAGTTTGCAAACCCAGAGAGACAAAGCGTGATGTGCTCCCGATTCCCATCTTGGTTCTGTCTGAGTGGAAAACGGAAAAACACTCCAAGTAAACTATATCATGTTTTCAGCAAGAAAAACACCCTGAACATAATCTAGACTTCATATACAAGAGAGGAGATTAAAAAAAAAGACAGGAAGGCCTGGTTTGTTAATGTATATCCTTCTGTAGCTCAAAGACAAAGGGAGATAATCCTCAGGGTAAAGAAGGAAGTACACAGTTGCTCCTAAGGCAATGCAGGTTGAAGGCATGCCACAGGTGGAGCAATAAGAGAATATTTCAATGCAAATGTCCCTATAAAATACATTTTTCACCAGGAAAAGGTGTGGATAGCCCTGTGCTTTGTGTGTGTGTATGTGATACACTGCCAGTAGGAGGTACAAATATTCCCAGCATGGGCAAAGGGAGATGCTGTCCTCTGGATCAAACACAGGTTTCTGTGAGGAGCATTGCTACCAATATAAGAACAGATCCTTCTGAGCACTGGCCCCTGCCTGGCACCACGGGAGGAATTTGGCCAGACCTGTTTGGTCATGAGTCAAAGTTGCGCACCCAAGTTCCAAGTGACTGGAGCTATAAACAGCTTAAAATGATTTTCAGGGGAGTTCAAAGATGAATAATGCATCTCTTCAGGCTTTCAAGTGATCTTTTATTCACAGAAAATCAAAGCAATGTACAAATGTAGCTGTTGGCCTTGGGGAGGGGAGTCTGAATGACTGTTTGTCATTCACAGTAGCTACCAGAGGTGATGTGACATCTGAAAGGAAGAGATGACAGCTCCATTGCCATTTGTTAACTAAAAAGCACCTCAGTATCTTGCTAAATAGTTGATAATCAGAGATGCAGAATTCCAATCTGCTGTTTAGGGCTTTGATAGCAAAAAGAGGAGCTCATAGGCTACAACCTACAGAAGATTTTCTTCCATAACTTTATGGAAGTTTGCTTTTAGTATCCATGGAAATTCCGTGTGACAGAATTAATTGTCCTGGCACATTGTGTCTTGGCATTACTGCATGTTTTGCCTGCCACTGCCATCCATTCTGTTTGGCTTGGTGGCTAGTTTTGTTTTAGCCACTGGATCCTGCAACACCCAGGTTTGTGTGGTTCAGGACAGGGATCTGAACCCAAGGTGAGAATCTAAACTTGACTCTTCTGGTTTCCAGAGGCAGGAGGTAGGAAATGTTATGTGTCTGTCTGAAAAGTTCCTTCATAATATAAAAACTGCATTTAATTATGAGACCATTTTTGCTAATAGATCCTGAGGGGAAATAGTTTGCTGTTTAGCATTTGTGACCTAAATAGGCAGTTAATCATAAAAATAATTTGCGTATTTCTTAACACTTTTAAGTTTGTCTGAAAAGATGTATGTACCTTTTCTTACTCTATAACACTGAAATTTTTATTCCTGTCATGAGAAAGAAACATTCCTGTCCTGCAATGAATTTAAATGAATTTCAATCTCAGGGCAAATCAATGGATCAATAGTTAATCCGTCAGCGCATCTCCTCTTTTCTGTTAGCAGAGGCACCAAAAGGTCAAGGGCTGAAGTGCTGCTGAGCTCCTCACGCTGTCTGCCTTTCACAGGCCTGGCCCTCGTAGGGTGCCAGGTTGTATATGAGCCCTTCCTGGTCTCATCTTGAGGTTTTCCCATCAACGGCAGCTGCATTTCAACAAATGAATAATATTTTAGAAAATGTATCAATTGTTCAAGAAGCTCCACATTGGCAAATATTAAAAGTTTGTGTGTCAGTACTGGGTGCTGAGAAGTGGGATCTGTTATGCAGAGGGGTAAACCTGTGCTGTCTTGTGTAGCCTTTGTGAACGATTCCCAGAGAGCTTCCTGCTCCCAGCACCGCTCACCCTGTGCTTAGGGACGCCAGTGGCCAAAACTTTACTGGCTTAAATGAGCCATGGCTTGGTCCTGGCTCATCGGACTAAGCAGCACCCAAAAGCCCTTTGTGCCCTCGCTCTGTCCACACAGCCCAGACCTGCCCTCTGCCAGCACAGTCCCTGCCCTCCACAGTGTCTCTCCTCTGGAGAGGACCTACCAGGTGAGCATTCCCATGTGCCTGTGCTGCCTTCCAGTTTCTCCCACGACCGATGGTCTCCCTTGGTTGCAAGGAACCAAGTGCTGGTCTTGGTTCAGCAACAGTAATGCAGAGTTGTTGTTATGGGCAGCCAGGAAGGACTTGGGAGTGGAGCCTGTCTGTGTCTGTGCTGATGGAAATTCCCTAGGGCTGTGTGATCTGTTCTGGTCTCTTGCCTGCCCCTCTAGGGAGGGTATTTCCATGCAGAGTTAGTCAGAGCAGTTTGTGTTTTGCCAGGTTCCCAAGGTGATCAGTGTCCTTATCACATCTATTTGCTTACTGGGCACCTGAAGTGACCTTTGCAAAGCTCAGCTCGCCTTGTCCAGCAGGTAAAGGCAACTGAGAGACGAAGGACAACAAAGTATCTTGTCCTGGAGCAGAGGATGGAGGGTCCAGCAGGTGTGAGCAGAACTGGCAAGCCGAGGACTGGGCCAAGACTGAGCTGAATATCCCAGCACAGGTACCCTGCTGAGACAGTGTGGAGTATTGGGGGAGTGAGATGAGATGATTGCCCTGTTGAGCATCATTTTTGCCTGCTAATGCTGGGACGAAGCGGGAGTCCCTCCATAGAGAGGGTAAAGTAGATGAAGAAATGTTGTCTGGAGCTTGAGAGGTGGGGCGGCTTGCCCACATCTGCTTCTGCTCACAACCCACCTCTGCTTCCGACTGCCACTTAGAGAGAATTCAAATGAGAATGGGCTGATCTGCATCTCCTCTTAGAAATGTGAGGGGCCCAGGGCCGAAACAAATCTGCTGAGACCAAGTGTCTGCTATACCCTGACACACAGGGCCCTGCTAAAGAGCACATTTTACATCCTTCTGCCTCACCTCTTCCCAATGTACTGGTTCGGAGTGAAGGCATGAAGCTGCTAAATGAGACCCAAATTATAGTGTTTGCTGTTGTGATTGAGGAACATATGTGTTATGTACTAAATGTGTGCAGATTTAAGGCTGGAGGAAGGAGAAGTTTCTGATGGCCAGAGCTGGCAGCTACAGGGCTTTTGGGTTCTGTTCCTCTTCTTGCCAGTGATTCACTGCATGGCTCCAGGCGAGACACGTAACCAAAGCTGGAATATTTTCTTCCAGCTGCAAGAGAGTTATAATGCCAAATACAAGGAGGGCCTCTGAGGTTTAACTAATTCCAGTTTATAGAAAGCTTCGAGATACTCACTAGGAAGCTGCTGGAGAAAGGCAAGTATTGCAGTACTGCAGTATTTCACACTGCTGTTCATAAATGAGCACATTGGTGAAAAGCAGTAGCTGGGCTCCCTCTGCAAACAAAAAAAAAAAAACCTCCAGTGAAGGGGGTTGGGATGTAGGGAGATGGATGTGAAACCACAGCAGGAGAGGCAGCAGCAAACTCCACTGCTCCTTGTTGCTGCATCTGGAGGTGGCTGATGGACGACTGTAGAGCAAACTTTCCCTGCTAAGAGGGTTGAAGAGGCTGAAGAAAGTTCAAAGAGGTGTGAAGGTTGCTTCTTAGCTCTCCTGGTGCTCCCCTTGTTGGGCAGTGCTGTCTGAGATGTCAGGCTGGTTTTCCTTCCAGCTGGGCAGTGGGAAAGCCCGAACACAGGCAGAAGCCAAAATGTTTCTGCCAGGTTGCAACAGCCCCAGCGATGGAACCTGCGAGCGGCCGCTCAGAACCCTCTCTGTTTGTTGGGAAGGGCTTGGGTGCTGCAGAGCAGCTCTGCCCGCTGCCCTGACCGGCCAGGCCAGGCCGTGTGGTCAGGGCCGTGACGCTCGGCGCTGCAGGGCGGCACCTGCTCGTCCAGCGCCCGAGGGAAGGGGCCCATTCACCGGGGGCTCCGGCTGTTAGGGAGCCTGGGGCTCGGGTCAGCCACGAGGGATGCGTGCCGGGATGTGCGCCGGGGTGCCGCAGCCCCAGCAGGCTGCGGGAGACAGCGTTGTCTAGCGTTCAGCACCAGCAGAGCCTTGCTGCAGGGGTCTGGGAGCCCTGCATCCACAGCCCTCCTGTTCGGGGCAGGGAGGGGCTCCCGGGCTGCGGGCTGCAGGGCTGGGCAACCGGGGAGGCGCTGGGAAGGGTCGGGAAGCAGGCGGCAGCTGTGTGGAGCCCCGTGGAGCCTCGGGCGGGACTCGAACCCGTGCGCGCCCGGAGGCCGCGCCCTGCCGCCGCCCGTCCGCCAGGGGACGCTCTCCCCGCGGGCAGCTGCCGCGGCCCCGAAGGGACGCGCGAGCCCTCGGGGTCCCCGCCCAAGCCACGCCCCCCACCGGCCCCNGGCACCGGGAGGGTCGGCATCCCGGCCGGAAAGGGGAGGTGACATCCCCGGCCCGTGGGGAGGGCTGGGGGGAGCCGGCAGTGCCTGCCAGTGCTGGCCGGGAACGAGCCACGGGAACCGGGAAGAACAGCCAAAAATACCCTGCTCTCCTCTGGGGCCGCTGCCATCAGGGCCCTGGGGCTGGGCGTGGGGCTGGCAGCTCGGGGGAATCACCGGAACCGTGATTGGAAGTGCCGGGTCTGTGTTGGTTACCGGGAGGCGCTGAGGCGCTGCGGGAACGGCTGTATCCCTCCGGGAGCTCTCTGCTGCCCGGGCACCCGGGAGCAGCTCCGGCTGCGGCTCAGGTGTCCCCGGGGACGGCCGGGCTGGGACACACCAGCAGAGGCAGGACATTGTCCTCTCACCGTTCCCTTCCCATTTCCGTGTTTCTTGGTGCCCGTGCATTCAGCCGCAGAGTTTTGGGAAGAAATCTTGGCCTTCGTGGTCCTGCATTAGGAGGTTCTCCTCGGGACACCGCTCCTTTGGGGAACAGGTCCGAGGTGACCGGGCACCTTTTGGCTGCTCTGTCGCAGCTGTTTTGGTTTTGGTCCCGTGAGTTTGAGAGGAAGCAATGATACTTATTTTTTCCTGCTGCAGCGCCGCAGATCCCGCACCCCTGTGGATCAGATGTCTTGAAGCGTTTCTGGGCTGAGCTGGTTTTTCAGGTGAGTGGGGTGATGGTGCCTGGCCCAGGAGCGTGGCCCCAGTTTGGGCCCAGCAGGGCTTGGTTTTGCCATATCTCTGCTTGCCGGGCTCAAGCAGAGCGGAGCTGCCTGCGCTTCCTACCAGGATGTGGCTTTTCTCTTGTAAAGCTGAGTGAATAAGCAGCAGCCTCAGTGAACGACACTTTGTGGACAATGTGTGTTTATAACACACAGAGGTAAAGGTGGATTGTTTACTTCAACACTCACTTCCAAACCTACCTTCTGTGAAAGTCCCAGGGGAGCATGGCAACCACTCCCTGTGTGACCAGAGCTGTGTTTCAAGGGAGTATAAAACAAACAACTCTCCTGAAATGGTTTGGGTTGCAACTCCCCAGAGTGCTTGCACTTGGTGGGTGAAAACAAGCAGAAGGCATTCACCAGGCTGCTGTGTCCCACAGTCAGCACAAGAGAAAAGATGCCAAACAAAACAGGAAACCTTTGTTGCTGTTATAAAAACTCTTTTAGTTTAAAAAAAAGCCATCTAAAAGGAATGCCATTAATTCATTGTACCTGAGTGTGTTGGGAATGCTTTTTCTAGCTGGGTCTTCAGCTTCCTCTGAACCTCTGTGGGTGCTTGGATCTGGATCTGAACTGGTGTGGTCCTCATTTGGGTCATTGCAGGAAGGTCTGGGCTTCTAGATTTATTGACAAAGGGGCTGCCCTGGTTACAGTGGGCCTGATATGTATAAATGATAAATTATTTTACTATAGTTCCCTGATCCTTAGCCCAGTGCTATGTATCTGTTGCATGATGTCGGCTCCCAGGGTGGTTTTTGGTCTCTCCTGGATGCAAGACTGGATTTTAACAGTTTTGAGGAGATGGAGATGATGCCTCTCTGTCCTCCCTTTGAAACCACCTTGTTCCCAAATGGCGCTGAAGCAATATAATTTGTACCTGGTGACCAATTGGAACAGGCTGATGCAATGTGGCACTAATATACAGGAGGCTTCTGGGGGGTTTCCACTCTATTAAGCTTCACGCATAAGAAGAATTGGAAGAGAGTACATTTTGCTGCAAATAAATCCCTTTAGAAAGCAGTTCTTTGCCCGAGTGGTAGCTTGACTGCCCTTCTTTTTCTTCTCTGCTCTTGTTGCCAGTGCCTCAGGAGCCGTGGCGCACCAGGTGTCCATCATGACCGACTGGGTGCTGCTGGGGCTGATCGCGGCGCTGGTCGTGCTGCTGCTGCTGACCATCTTCGGTTTCGTCGTCTACTCGGGGCTCTTCACCGAGGTGGTTGTGAGTGCTGGCTCCCCCCCTGTCGGCAACATGACGCTGGCCTACAAGTTCAGGGTGGGCCCGTACGGAGAGTCCGGGCAGCTCTTCACGGATGGCTGCAGCATCTCCTCGAAGCTCTGCTCCATCGGCGTCTACTATGACAACCCTCACACGGTAAGGTGTGCCTGGCAAGGCCAGCACGCTCTCGTGGTCAGCACCCGGGTTCCCAG
This sequence comes from Melanocharis versteri, assembly GCA_013397845.1. Lineage (NCBI taxonomy): Eukaryota > Metazoa > Chordata > Aves > Passeriformes > Melanocharitidae > Melanocharis > Melanocharis versteri. The sequence goes on from VZTG01003083.1 coordinate 1,879,800, forward strand.
CTCGGGATGCTCCCTAATTGTGTTTCAGGCACGTGCAGCTCATCCTCTGTAGGTGAGCACTGGGGTTCACAAGGTCTCCCAGGTCTACAGAGGACCCTCTGTGGGGAAAGGCACCTGAAAGAAGAAGGGGTTTTGCATAATCCTGACTGAAAGGCATTGGGCGAGCAAAGCTTGGTATCTTCTGATAGCCTCTGCTGAACAGAGTATCAGCAGGATAACAGATCTCGTTATGGAACAGAAGCCAGTGTTCGTGACCCCACGGTGAGGCATTCCTTGGCATGTTCCCTGGAAGTGCAGCCGAGGCTCCTTCTGGACTTGCAGCTCTGTGGTTGAAAGCAGATGGTCTCTTCTCGAAAGCTCAGTCTGTTCTCATCCATACTCCTTCTCTCGTTTCTAGCGCTCTCATGTGTTTCTGAGCTTCCCTGTAGTTCTTCCATCCCCTGAGAATTCTTGCTGAAACCTCAGGTGCTGCGTGCTGGGGGCTCTTATCTGATGAAACAGTTGCTCCATGGTGTTCCTCAGGCTGAGAGGTGAGCAGAAAGCATGCTGCCTGGTGGCTGCCAGCCAGAGCCCAGCACTCCATGGGAACAGTTATAGGCAAGGAACAAACAAAAGTGCATCAGAACTTGCTGGGGGCGTGGAACCTGGCTGCTGATGCTGGGTGACTCTGGGGTTTCCAAATAATGGCATGTGGGCATTTGTCTGGGGCAGACAGCCCGGCTCCCTGGTAATTCTACAGTAGCTACTGTGACCGTGGAGGAATCCTTGGGGAGGAGGGACAAAAGAGTGGCCAGCAGCTGTGCATGTGTGCTTGGGCACGTGTGTTGGGGGCTGCTGAGGGGCACAGTGCTTGAGCTGGTAGCTCTCACCCAGTGCTTCTGTTCTGGAGGTGGCTGGTCCTGTTTTAGAAATCTTGTTTTGTTGCTTGCAAGGTGGTACTCCCAAGGATTGGAAGTGCTTTGAGGGAAGAACTTGTCCATGAAAACAGCGCTGAGTGAGTTGTGACAGGAAGATACTGGATGTGAGAAAGCACTGAGCTTGGCTGTGCACAGAGGAGCCTGGTGTGCTCAGCCACCTTGTGTCCTTGTATCCTGTGATACCCTGACTTGTCTCTACCTACCTGGATCATGGGAGGCAGAGCAGACACCATAGTGCCTCTTCTTGGCCTGGGAAGGATGATGGCAAGGATGACTTCTCTCCTTAGGATGAGCTGGGCAGAGGAAGGGTTTGACTAGGCATGCTTGGATGCTTTTGTCTGGAGGAAGTGTCATGTTTGGAGCAGGAGCCATGGGGAGCACCTGGGGGTGCCAGGGCCCATGTGGTCAGAGTGGCTGTTTCAGTGCCACTAATTTGTGTCCTTGTGTTGAGGTCCTCACCTGCAGTGAGAATCCTGATGCTGCTGCTTATTGCGCCGTGGTCTCTGGACATGGAGCAGGCAGTCAGTGCTGTGGGAAGGGCTCAGTGTCCATTCCCAGTGCTGTCCTGCTCCAGGGATGCGATGTGCACATATCTGTGGTTGCCCTGCAGCCTTTCAGCTGACATTGTGTCAAGGCTGGTGTGCCTTGGCTCCTTGTTTGCCAAAGCCTGGGCTAGTAAAAGCCTGTCCTGCTGAGGCCCACAGATACTGATAAGGATATTTGTGGTAACTCCTGCCCTGGCTGGCACAGGGAATGCTTTCCCTGGTAGCACCAGGTGAGGCTGGGAAGGAGTAACTCTGACCTGACCCTGAAAATTTGGGCTGCCAATGCAGGGTCAAACTGCCTCCCCTTTCAGATCTTGTCTTTTTTTCTCCTCTTCCTGCACCTGCCACATCTCTGCCTTCACCCTGTGACTGGAGAAGGCAGTGAAGCTGCAGGCCTTGTCTCTGGTGGCCATCCAGAGTTTTGGAAGGCAACTGTTCCTGTTTGAGGCAAGAGCCTAACCTGCCCTCCGAGGCTTGGCAGGCAGCCCCACGGACCTTGCCCTTCTCTTTAGGGCTGCCTTTGCTCATGACATTGAGCAGGTGCCATTGGCCTGAGCCTCCTGTCTCTGTAGCCACCATGATGGCTGGGGCACAGGGGGCCATGCAGGATGTAGCTGCAGTGCCTGCCGCTCTGCATAGTGACAGGAGCCTTTGCTCGCCTGCCATCCACAAGCACAGTGTCAGAGCTGGTCTGCTGGAGCAGCTGGCGTGCTGGTGGGACCTTCCACAGGCTGATCTGTGGCTCCTGAAGTGGTGCCCACAGAGATCCACATCTCACCAACAGGCAGGTCAGGCCAGGCAGGGTGCTGGGAGCGAGAATGTGTTTGGGCAGATGGTTCTCTTGCCTCTGGGCAGGTGAAGAAAGGGCCAGCTGTGGCTTGGTCTCTTGGCTGGAGACTGCAGTGCTCATACCTGACGTGCTGGCTCAGGTGCAGAGCACCCCAGCGTCCCGTGGGGCTCCCTGTGTGCTCGTATCCACTGAGCCATGGTGGCATGGATGGTGGTATGCACTGCTGGCTCCTCGTTCCTGGAGGTTCCGCAGGGTGGGATCAGTCACCCAGGCTGCCTTTCCCCTGAGAGGAAGAGATGATTTCCTCCTCTTCCTCCTCATTCTCAGTGCTCTCCTGACCTCGGTGAAGCACCCTCTGGCAGAGCTGGCCTGCCCAGAGCTGGCCGCTTGCCACGGATGTTGACTTGTCTCCAAAAATAGACCTTTTGTTATCAGGCAGCAGAACTTGCTGGCTACGTCCCACGGTGTCGCTGGTGGAGCGCTGGAAGGCTCTGGCCAGACAGCCACCCCCAGCCATGGCTCCTGGGGGGTTTGGTGCCCCCGACACTGGGGCAGGAAGGGACTGGTGGCCAGCAGGTGCCATGTGGCAATTACTGTGCTGGTGGACTCACGGTCAAAGGAAGCTCTAGCTAGGAGAGAGGATGGGAATGCTGAGCTGGAGAGCAGCAGCCATGTGCTGCTCGTGGCTGGGAGTGGGGCTGGGGGGAGCCCCATGGCCTGGGGCATGTGGGCTGTCTCGGGTCATGCCAGGCCTCTGGGCAGCCACTGCCACCAGCGTCCTTGGGGCTCCCTGCTGACTCCTGGCTCTCCAGCATTCACACAAGGATGCTCCCTGAGTGCTGCCAAACCCCTGCCAGCAATGTTTTATGTGTTTTAATGGACAAGATTAATATTAATTTCAACTTCTTTTTTTTTCTTTTTCCTTTTTATTTAATATTTAGCAGCCCGGAGGACTTCTTCCTCCTTTTCTCACCTCTGGCAGGAACAAAAATAACTCCTCAGCAAGGAATGGATATGGCGGGTGGGTTTGTGCTCAGCTCCAGCCAAGCTCCTGCTCCCGTATGGCTGTGGGCACATGCCAGGGCCTTTTGCCTGCAGTCCATGTGCTCAGCCACAAGCCTGTGCCCATGTATTGGATGGATAAGGCCGAAATGCTCTGTGAATGCAGAAATGGGTTTTGTTCCGATTGACAAAGCCGACAGATAGGTTAAGTAATAATTTCCAGAACTTTTCTGTCAGGATGCTTGGGGGAACAGAGGCGTTGATCAGCACCTGACTACTGGAAAAGACAAATCTGTTAGGGAAAGGCTGGTTTTAAGTTGAGTATTTCCTTCCTTCCTTCCTTCCTTCCTTCCTTC
>VZTG01003083.1:1883787-1920007 GCA_013397845.1 Melanocharis versteri
CTCCCTCCCTCCCTCCCTCCCTTCCTTCCCTCGGCTGGGGAGAAGGCAAATCTGCCTTGCTGCTGCCCTTGAAAAGGTGTCTGTGGGGCTTCATTCCGTGAAAAGGAAAGGTAACAGGAGAAGGGAGGAAGCAAACATGCCTGGCCTAGCACTGCTGCCCACTCCAGTAGCTCTGGTCCTTCTGGCAGTTGCTCTGGGGCTGGGATTGAACTCTTTCCTGAGGACATAAATGGAGATTGAATGTTTAGAGGAATTTAATCTAGATTTCCATATCTCCTTGTTTCATCTGGCTCTTTTCCCATGGATGCCATTTACGGCTGCCTCTTGCTGTCTTTGGGGTGGATCTGCTTCTCCTTTCCTGCCCGGAGTGGTGATGGGTGCTGGGCACAGCCCTGTCTGCAGCTCCCTCTTGCAGCGCAGGAGGGCAAGAGCGAGCCGTGAGACGTGTCCCCAGCCTGATGGATGCTGCTCCACAGGCTGTTTTCTTCCTTCCACTTACATCTGCTTGTGTTCCCCCTCCAGAATGGTCCTGCCGTGCGACATCAAACGGTGTTTAGGGGAAAGGCAGAGCAAGGAGTGCAGAGAGAGTGGTTACACTGCGGGAGGAGGTTTTGGTGAGCTGTAGTACAGAAAAGTTAGGGATGAGATCAGGGAGCACAGATCCCCCTGTGGCTTTGCACGGGGATGGGAATTGATAGAACGCTGGCCTTGGTGCATCCTCTCTCTGCATCACATCGTCCCTGTGAGAGGTTTGTGACACCTTTGTGCCCTTAGGTTGTATTAGGGGAAGTGGCTGGATTCTCCAGCCCCCTCCCACATTCCTGCCCAGGGCTATGGGTAAGCTTGAACTTGAGTGGTGGTATTCTGTTAAAAACCAGAAATGAAAGTTGTGGCCTGGGTTAGCTTTGATGTGGAAATGGCTGGAGTCCCATGGGCCATCACTGTGCTGGTAGCAGGGCTTTGAGCACCCCCCTTGCTGGGCTGAGAGCCCTGCACCTCCTGTCTTAATGGGACACATCCTCAAATCTGTAAAGAGAGCATGTTTTAGGTTTTTTATGTTATTGGGGTTCAGGAGAGAAATGAATGTGTTTCTCTTTCTGTTACTACAAACAGCTGGGTGACTGCATGCAAGTCTGACCTGCCTCAGTTTCCCCACCCCAAAACTGCCATACTGAGTGTGCCTACTTTGGGAGGACCTGGCAGCCTCTGGATTTCTCTCCAGCTTAGTGCTGGTGGTCCATGGTAGTTGGTGACATGTGCACATGGCTGCCAGGTGACTTCCTCAGGGGTGGAGTGGAGTGGGCAAGGTGTGATCACATCTCTAAGCCCCCTCCCTCAGCTGCAGGGGTGTCCTGCAGGAGGGGACGGTGACCAGTTGTTGACAGTGGGGTCTCTGATGCGGGATCAGGAGAGACACTTCCTGCAGTGACTGTCACCTGTGACAGGTTTGAGTGAGCAGCTTGGTGGGATTTAGCTCTTCTCTGCTGCAAGTGCCTCTACCCTCCAAGGAGAGGAGCAGCACCTTCCCCACTGGGCTGTGCATTTAGGCTGGGAGGAGTGTAGATCATTTAGGCCTGGATCAGCCCGGGTTAGGACTGGGCACCTGCTTTGGTGTGCCCGATCATGCTGGGGCATTGCTTTTACTGTTTATGGTCACCTCCTGCCTCCATGCTCAGCAAGCTGAGGTTTTGACCAGTTTCAAGCCTCTCTCTTCTTCTGACACTGTCTGTCTGTCCCCTTCAATCAGGTGTCTCCAGAGAAGTGCCGCTTCGCCATAGGCCGCATCCTGAGCGAGGGAGACGCGAAGCCGTCGGAAGAGCAGATCAAGCAGTTCCAGAAGTATGGCTTTAAGATCTTCAGCTTCCCAGCTCCCAGCCACGTGGTCATGGCGACTTTCCCGTTCACTACGCCGCTGTCCATCCAGCTGGCAGTCAACCGTGTCCACCCAGCCCTTGACACTTACATCAAGGTAAGCGAGTGTGGCGCGGGGAGCATTGCATGTGTTCGGTGGGCTGTCAGAGGCTTCTCTTCCTGACAGCTGATGGGGCTGCTCTGACATGTCATCTCTTGATGTCTTCCCTTGGGCACTACCATCAAGATCTCCTCCTTTTGCAATCTGGCAGGTAGTTCCCCAGCAGGGATGTCCTTGCGTTCTCTTGGTAGGCACAGGGGTGTCTTTTCTGCTGTTTTGTGTTTACGAGAAGCAAGTTCTCATCTAATAACTTGCTGCTTTTCTCCTTAATGCAGAGATAAAAGCTGATTTTCCCCTTGAGTCTCTTCCTTGTTGTTAGGATCTGGCAGGTATGTGCCCTTCGGTGTAATGCTTTGTGCCATGGAACTTCTGTTTTGAGTGCCAGCCTCACCAGTGGGGCGGCTGTCTTCTTCAGGGACAGGAAGAGAAGTTAGAAACTTTCTGGCCTGTGGGCTTAGGAAAATTTTCTTTCCAGCTAGACATTGAAATTTGTGGCTCTTGGCCCTGGCTGGGCAGCCGGGTGCTATGGGCTGTGTTTGCCCTTGCCCCTGAGTGGCTGTCCCTGCTGCTTGTGGTCTTTTTGAAGCCAGCTCTGCTGCCTTGCTCTGGCTGCTAGAGCAGCTGTGGCAAGGGTGTTCCCGAGCAGCACATCTGACACAGGCACCTCGAGATGTGGGCTTTCCAGAGAGCAAGGAAGGTCTTGGCCAGCTGGATGATGGAGGGAAGGGACTGTCCTTCCCAGTGGGGGAGGATGCTGTGGAGGGGCCGGTGCTCAGCTCTTGGCTTATCTGACTGTCGAGTTCTGACGTTTTCGTTTGTTCGTGTTGAAACACACTATTTATAAACTTGCTTTTCCTGGCGAAACTCCCAGCCTTGTGGGGGAACCGTGTGAATCCCTCCAGCCTGCGCTGTGCTGCAGGATGGCTGCCTGGGTGCCAATCCTGGAAATTCAGCTGGGGGCTCTCTGCCGACCCTCTTGTCCACCCCGGCCGCAGGGAGCTGCCCAGTGCTATTGGCGGAAGATGCGTTAGCACTGGCAGTAAGTTACACCACCACTGCTCCTTCTCCCCGTTCTGGAGAGCAGAACCAGTTCCCTGTTCTCATCCTCTCACTCCATGCTCTGTGTCTCCTCCTGGAGCTGTGCCGGCTGTTTTGTTGCGGGGGCATCGGGCGCTGCTGCCAGCCCTGTGGCGGACGCGCGGGCGGGCACGGAGGGGGCTGGCGCGGGCGGGAGCATCAGGTTGGCCGCGGGAGCGCTCGGAGACACCGGGCTGACGCTGCCTGAGTTGGGGAAAGGTCCCGGCAGCGCATCTGTCACGTGGATGGAGTTGCTAGAGCTAAAAAGGGAACCACGGGTTGTTCTGGGAGCACCTGGTAGTGTTTAATGGGAGCGGCGGATTTCGAATTAAAGTAACTGAAATCGTAGGGAAACACAGCACCCACAGCCACGTGCCGAGGGAGGGGTCACATTTTGATCTCTGCCCCAGTCCCAGCAGCACGTGGGTCAGGCTGCCTGTGTCTGTCCAAATGTCCTGCAGCAGAGCAGGGCCCCCCCGCCCATCTGGCACTGGCTGCGGGGACATAGGCAGGGAGAGGGTGGATTTGCCACGCTGGGTGGGGCAGAGGGGAGTGGGTGCTGCTGCTCACTGCACCGTGGGGATGCCCTGCCTTTCTCCAGTGTGGTGTGGGAGACTCGGGAGGCCATTTGCAGCCGTGCCAGCAGCATCCCTGCTGCTCCTCCCGTGTCTTTGCCGCTTCTTTTTCGGGCTGGACTGTCTGCACCCCTGGGGCTGTGCTGGCACTTCCTGGCGTGGAGAGATGGGGAGGGAAGGGGGAAACTTTCATGGAAACAGGTGACCTGTGCCCGCTCGGTGGTGGGAATGGGGGTTGCCATGGAGACAGCTTCTCCAAATAGCATCCTTCATCCCACCCCCAGAGCCCAACTCCCTTAAGCAACCCGAGAGAGCAGCGAGACAGATTTGCTTTATTTATTTATTTCCTGTGTGCCTGCTTCGGGAAGGGTGCTGTTAATGAGAGCTGGGAGTCAGGCCTGCCGAGAGCAGGTCCCCTACAGCTCTCCCATCCCAGGAGGTCGGATGGCAAAAGCAATGAGGCATGAAAGGAGACTCGGTGGCAGGGATGAAACACTGGCTCCCAGGGAGAGAGGGAATTAGCTGAAGTGGAGGGAGGATGACATGGCTGCCTAGTCCTAGAAAGAAAGTGTGGGAGAGCAGGGGATGGAGAGGGAGCTGAAGAAGGCAGGAAGAGAGTTGCAGGGTGGGGAGGGAGGGTGAAGAAAGCTTTGGAGATGCTGAAAAATAGAGAAGAGGAATGGTAGAAGGGGGCTGGAGTGGGGCATGTAGGGCAAAGGAGCTGAGGGTTTGGGGTCCAGCTGAGGGAACGGGACAGCGAGAGATGGTGGGGAAGTCTGGGGCAGAGTTGAAAGAAGCCTTACCACAGCTGGCACTCCAGCGGCCTTCCCACGGCATCCCCTGAGGTTAACTTGGGGACATGTAGTCCTGGAGGTTGGTGGATGTGGATGAGACGTGTGGCTCCCTCTGGGCTTGCTGGTGCTGTGCAGAAGTTACCAGGAATGCTTGTGGCTCATGTTTCCCAAGCAGTGTGAGTGCAGTGGTGCTGGCTTTCAGCAGTCTGGATTTTGTGTTTCCCAGTCTGCTGCTACTTTGGAGGGACAGGAAAAGTTAGAAATAAATTTACAACAATAATTAAAAAAAAAATAGGGTGACAGTCTCCTTTCATTAAGGGTGGAAGGGAGATGGGCTGGCATGGAGCAGGCAGTCTCGTGTCCAGGCTGCCCTTGCAGCATACATCTTTGTCCCCTGGCTCTTGTGAGCTCAAGAGCTGGTGTTTTCCTGAGACTTTGAGTGCAGGCATGGCTTTTGGGAGCTGTGGGAAAATGGCTGCAGCCACCCTTGGCAGGTAAGAGGATGTCCTTCCCCTGGGATGGCAGGCTGGCAGTGACTTACCAGCTAGAATCACCTTCTGAGGAGCCCAGGAGAAGCTGCTGGCTCCTTACTCTGAACATGGGTTGTTTAAGGCATAGGCCGGGGTTATTTAGTATCCCTTAAAAGCATTTCCTCCCTAATAACCTCTGATGTTGCTTCTCCCTGCCTCCAGGCAGGTATGCCCTGCTTTCCTGGTAAGTGCAGTTCTGGCCCACAACACAGCTGCCTGTCAGAGCTGACACTCCCAGCTCCTGGGAGCAAAGGAGCAAGCTCTGCTCTGGTGGGGACCCTTTCTGACAGCTCTGGGAGCAGGTTATTCCTCTGTAAACTCCTGCCATTTCAAGGAGTGTTTCTCCTGGTTTAGGTATAACGAGCTCTCTGTGGTGGGCTGTGTATCCCTGCATCACTCTGCATCCATTCTGGCATCTAGTGGGCACTGCCAGGTGGGTGGGCTTGGATCTCCTGGCTGTTGGTCTTCTCTGGCAGCTGGAGAGGTGGCTGATTGCATCCAAGGCAGAGCTGGCAGGTGTCTCCCACTGCAGCCCTAGAAGTGCCTGGTTCAACATGGCCTCTTTTTGTGTTTTTTTTGGGTCAGTTTCGTGCTCTCTTCAGCCAAGGAGGATGTGGAAGTGGACGTCAGTGTCATCCTGGCTGCCTTGCACCTTTCAGAGCACCAGCTGACTGACCTCAAACTCTGACTCTGCCTAACTTGGAAAACTGGGGTTTTATCTCTTTAGATGGTCTTGTAAAGGTATCTTCCAACTTCAGCTAAACTCCCAGCTTTTTTCCTTCCCCTGGGCTCTGTAATCACAAGTTTCCCACTTCCATGGGCTTGTGAATCACTCCTTTACAGTGCAGATCTCGGGCAGCAGTGGCTGGCATGGACTATGTGGTGCCAGGAAAGATTTGGGAGTCTATCAGGTTGGCTCCTGCCTGACAGAGGCTGTCGTGTTCCTCCACACCTCAGCTCCCCATAAAAAGAGCTCCACAAGATGCTAGAAAGACCTGGCTTGTTCCCGTTTACAGCCAGGGAAATGTGTTATTCCTTGGACCATTAGCTTGGAGCAAGCTTTGCTCCCCTTGTCAGCTATGGCAGTTTAGGATGCAGTCACCTCTTGCCTCTCTCTTTGCTAAGTTAAATACACAAAGCTTGTAATGTTCCCATATTTTCCAATGTTTTCCATGTTTTCTGACCTTAATTTCTGGTTTCTTTTTTGGACCTATTTTCAACTTACAGAGTTCTGTGACTTGTCAGTAGCTCCAACAGGTGCTTTATTTCAGCAGTGGTCATATTGCTGTGGCACATGAATCTCTGGTGGAGATCTTGTCCCCTGCCACAGATCCCCAGTCCTGGGTTTGTTCTGAGCCAGCTAATAGCGACTTCAAACACGTGCCTCTGCCCTTTGATGGAGTTGTAGTTTCTCAGTTAAAGATGGGAAACGATGCCAAGTCCTATGTCTTCTCTGAGCCTGATTGAATGGCACGAGTGCTGGTTTGTTTATCAGTCAAGCCTGCCCTCCCCACAAAAATAAATCATGTTTGCCAACAGGATCTGACAGCTGTAAACGAGTGTTGGTTGGCATTAATTATGCTGATCTCCTTTGCTTCCTGGTGATCTGGCCCAGTTGCAGCCATCCGTATATTTTGCCTTGGCTGTCTTTGCCTGGCCAGTCTGTGCTTGTTCAAGTCAGCTATTTACCCACTGAATGTTGGCAGGTACAGGCTGCTGTCTCTCCTGGGACTTTTTAGCATCTCCAGCTGGCCAGAGATCACCCTTTGACATGCGGACAGCTTGTCAGCAGGGACTTCAGCATGTTAAAATGTGTGTTATCTGGGCCTGCGAGCCATGTGTTTTATCTTGTCATGGAAGAGCAAACGCTTCACCCACATCCTCTGCCCATGTCGTCTGACTTTGTCCTAAATTCAGTGCAGAAACACTCAGTGAACACTCCTCCCTTCTCACTGATGCTGCTGAGGTTTCCCCTGGCTGACCTATCCAGGATCTGTGCCATCCTGCAGACTCTCCTCCTGCACCTAGTGCCCCAAACAGCTCTGTAACATGGACTCCTTTCTGTCTGGGGGGAGCTGGGAGCCTAAGTGGTCCTTTATGGCAGCTGAGCCTCAGCGCCCTTGTGAGGCTGCACCTCATCTTTCCCGTCTGGCTCTGAGGAGAAAGCAGGCTGCTGAGCCTGCTGCCTTTGCTCAGATCTGTTGAAAATCCTTTTCTCCCAGCTGTTTTAAATAAAGGTCTGTGGAGCTGTGTTCCCATCCCAGGTGGTTTGTGTTTTAAAGGCCATCCTTTTGCTTGCCTGTGTTGGGAGGCTGGGGTTGGGGGTTGGGAGCTGATAAAACATTTGCAAAAAGGGCTCAATTATTGGGATGTTTTTCCACTTAAATTCTTTCTCCTGGATGATTTAGTTTATTTATTTCAGGCTCTGTGCATGAAGCATTTTTAAATGCCAGCTTGTCGCGTGTGAGCAGCTCAGGCTTCAGTCTGCACGTGCGTGAGAGCTGATCACAGTGGCAGCTTCAGCCAATCAACTACTGCCTGAATTTTCCTCCAGAGGTCTAGGAATTACTGACAGATGCTCAGTCCTGTGTTCCTCGGCCACAGCTTCATTTGTCCTCATGAACTCCTTTGCTCTCCTGCAAGCTCTGAGGACTAGAGGCTGAAGACTACTGCCCAAGGTGGAGCCCTGGCTGAGCCAGGGCCACTCAGAGCTGTATATCCATCTCTCTAGAGAGAAGGAGGGGCAGGATACCTTTATCCAGAACTTGTCACCACTAAACTGGGACTTTGCTGCCCTCAGTGTCTCATCATGTGGGTCTGGCAAGACTCATCCAGTTGATGGGTCACCCTGCAGAATATGCCAGTGGCTTTCTGGGAAATGAAGCCCTCGATCCTTCTCCTGCCTTTTTCCCATGCCCAATGTGACTGTGGGAATTAATTTGTTTAAAGAGGGTGCTGGGGTTAGGGGTGGTGGCTCAGCTGCCAGGCTGGGTGGGTGGGATGGCCTTCAGTTTAAGCCCATGTGCTCTTGGGTATAGGTCTGTAGGGTTCCCAGGAAGACAGGAGCTTACCTGACACTGCTGGGAAGTGATCCTCACACATCAAATAATAACAGGGAAAAAAATCGTAGAGGATTTGATGTGTCCATCTTGTATTGATGGCAAGGACGAGACCAGAGCTGACAGTGTGACAGGCTGCTTGGCCGTGGGCTGTCAGGCGTTTGGAGTAAGGATACAGGCTCCAGGGAAAGTGTTTTGGGAGCCCTTGCATGGTCCCAAGCTGAGCTGTAGGTCATGTCTCGTGTGGCTCGTGCTCTATTCATGGACCATTCCTGGTTGTCCACCAGCCTGGTTGATGGACAAGCTCCAGAGTGGCTTGGTCAGCAGTGCTGGAGAGCATCCTTGGCTGGAGTGTGCTCTCTGCCAGGAGCTAGTGAAACTCTGGATCTTGGGCTGGGCAGGGGAAGCAGGCGAGGGGTGTGCACTGTGATGCTCCAGCTCGAGCCTGTCCAAAAGGTGACATGCAACGGCAGGAAGCGGAGAGGGACCCCGAGGTGTCCGTGCCTTTGCAGGCCCGTTCATCTCCCGCTGACCTGCACTGACAGCTGGTTTTCAGTGGGCTCTCTGCAGCGAGGCCGCCCGCTCGCTGCTGGTTGGCACCCCCCAGCTGGATGTCACATCACATCAGTTCGCGCGTTCGCGGCGACTTTTAGTTATTAAATATTTTTAGCGACAAAACCATCGAAAGATGTTTCAGTCCTGCGAGCGTGAGTGACCTCGCCTTCAGCGTGGAGCGGGCAGGGGAGGGCGGGATGCCCACGAGGGCGGGCTGGGAGCTGAGCCAGATGGAAGGGAGTTTGGTGGGCAATGTCGTTTAGCGCCGTGGGGCCTTCGGAGCGGGGTGGGCTCGTGCAGCAGAACAGGTCTGTTTAACCTGTGTCTGCAGGGAACGCGCTCCTCCTGCGTGGCTAATGGAACATATGGGGACCCGGCGCTCTGCGTCACGTCTCCTGCCACTCGCAGCAGGCATCCCCACTTCCCTGTTTCCCCAGAGGAATGTGGCAGCCCCAGGCCACTACGCATCTGCTGTCAACTTCTCCCTGGTCCTTGCAGGTGGGCGGTGAATTAGCACTGACCACACTTCATGTTCAGTGCTGGCAAGACCGACCTGTGCCAGGCACACCAGTGTGCACCAGTCAGTGTGTGTGCTGGTGTCCCAGCCTGTGATGGTGCCATTCCTGCTGCTTTGCTGCCTTGTGTCTGCACACACCTTTCCTTTTGCAAGCAAACTGTGCAGCTTCTGTTTTGGCTCTGCTATTCGGCTCTTGCACAGGGGTAGGTGTAAAAGTGCAGCTCTGACAGCATTACTGCTTTGAGCAAGAAAGGTTTGCTGACCAGCTTTGAGCTTTGGTAGTGACAAAGGCTCTTTTCCTGCCTCTGCAGCTTGCGGTATGTGTGAAATCACCCGGGTTTTCCTCAATTTTTTGTTGACTCTGTGCAAGAGTCTGTCCTAGCAGCAGGCAGGGGAGTCCTGGTTCCAGGGAAGCAGCTGGTGCGGGATGCAGGCTCCTGCCACTGTGGTGTCCCAGTTCTAATTGATTACAAAATGTGAACAGATCAGGTTGGAAGGGACCTGGAAAGAGAGTCTGGTACAACCTTTCATGGGAAAGGGAGCGTGGTTATCTAGCACCCAATTGCATCTTGAAAGCCTCTTGTGATGGGGCCTCCACCACGTCCCTGTGAAGGCTGTTCCAGCTGGCGGATGAGCCCCAGGTGTCTGCCACAATAGGTGCTTTCCTGTGACATCCAGCATTTTGACCCTATTGCCATCCCAGCTCCTTTTTCAGGAGCATTTCCAAAAGTAGCTCTGGAAGGAGAGTGGACTTCAAGTGCCTGACCTCCCGTACATGCCAAACTGTGTGGGCATCCCTGATGGCCCAACAGCCAAAAGCCTGGACCGGTGTTGGCTGTCAGTCAGTCGTCCTGCTTGGGGGCATTTTCATCCCAGGAGGGAGTAGGAAGCCACCTCACCCTCCTGAGCTGCTGCTTTGGAAAGCTGGGAGATCAGCCTTGTAATGATTTGCCCAACATTGCAAAATTATCACAGAGATGAATCTGCTCAGACAAAAGATTTGCTTCCCCCTCTCCTTTTCAGCGAGCATTAATGATCACGGGAGAAGCCGGGGGTATTTCATATGGCTGTCCAAGGAAGAGGAAGAACTGAAATGGTTTGCCTTGGGCAAGTAGGGAGAGTAAAATACTATGGTGCTTTTCTGTCAGATCTCTTTATCGACGTGATCTGTACGTGTGCTCTCCCCAGATGTATTTATAGAGAATCCCAGAGGATGCAATCAGTTCAAAAGGTTTTCTTTGTCAGGCATTGGAGACATGTCCATCTCTTTCCAGCAGCGACAGTGTCCTGAACCTTGGGGGTCTTCTGTTCTTGACAGCTAGTCAATTAATTCAAGGATGAGATTGATCTGCCTCTCTGCAATTATTTTAGCTGGGTCCTAATGAGTTTTGTCTGGACAGGTTCTTCCCCATAGCCCTCTGAGCCAGACCTTGCCAGCTGTGCCAGGCTTAAGAAACAGCAAAATGAACCCGATCAAATGTGAAACAGCTTCATAGAAATATTGCTCTTTTCCAACAAATGCTGTTGGCCCAGTTTCCCTGGCTGTGAAGCTCCCACTTTGAAACCTGTGGAGCAGGCAGATAATACATTTGAAAGCAGTGGCATTTTTACCTCCAGAAAAGGGACGATTGTGCTATGACTAACAACTTGCACTTTTTCAATTCTAGTTAGGTATAAAATGGTAGGAATAGCCCATCTTTGGGGAGGGCAGGAGAGTGAAAACATTTATCTTCCGCACAGAGTCAAGATATGGATGGATGAGTCATGAGGTTGGGTGTTGATGGGATCACAGGGATGAAAGGACAGAATCAGTTCTTGCTCCTCCTCGTGCCTAGAGCGTGTGCGCCGTAGGCACAGCTTTGGGGCTGCACGGGTGGCTGGGACACCAGTGAGGTGGCTGAGCCCAGCTGTTTGCTCTGAAGCAAAGGGTCACACTGGAAGTCCCTCGGGGTCTCTTCATTTGACAGGGAGATACATACACACGGACAAACCCCTGTCAGCTCTGCCTGCCTGCAGCAGCTGCTGCCCTGTGGATGCTGTTTGAGTTGATGCTGCTGTGTGCTGGTGGCCCTGGGCAGAGGCAGCAGGCTGGAGGTGTCCAGAGCAGCCAGTCCTCATGACTGTGACAGGTGTGGAGGTCTGTGGAGCTGCTCACGTCTTGGGGAGGCTTTCACGGGCTCAGCATGTGCTTTTCCTCTCTCTGTTCTGTTGCCTGGTGGCCATTGCTCTGCCCGGACCCACAGGGACTCTCAGCCTTTGGGGAGTGGGTGCAGGGTATGGAGAGGTGCAGTGGTTCAGTGCAGACCCTCATACAGCCAGTACATCCCATCCTGCTTTGAGAAGCAAACACTCACTGGCTGCTTTCTGTCAGGACAACTTGGGTTGTCCTGACAGGCTGCCAAATCCTGGCCCTCTGAACTCCTCTGGATTTGCCAGGACTGGGTTCATGTTCGTGGTATCCAGCTGCCTCAGCTGTTGCAGGGCTCCAGAGCAGCTTGCAGGCTGGTCTGTGAGCTCCTTGAAAGAGGAAGGTTGAGCTATGCTTAATTACTGGCTTGCAGGCTTTTGGAGAGTGACTGTGAACCATCAGCTCCAGGACTCCTTTTGTGCCTTTTCTTTTCCAGCATGTGGCAGCTTATTCCAGCCTGTGCTTCAGCCATACCAGGGAAAATCAGAGCCTGTAATGTTGGCAGTTTGTAACTCCACCACTCATACCTGGGGCTGGAAAGGATTACTCCAGATTAGAGCTGCCCTGAGGCAACTGATAGAGGTCTGCAGCATGGCAGGGACGTCCAAGCTTCCTGTGCTGCTTCCCCTGCTCCATCCTGGGCAAGCAACAAGTCATGGCAATTCTCTTCACCTTCGCGGCCAGTGGGCTGGGTGGGTCACATGGCAACTCTCCGATTGCACAGGAGCAAGGAAAGGTGTTTGTTCCGCTGCTGTCAGACCACAGCGGGCAGAGGGGCCAAGCTCCCTGGGGAGCACGAGCCAGTGCTTGTCCTCTGTCACCCTTGAGCTGATTTCTCTCAGGATCTAGTGCGGTGCCCAGCGTTGGTAAGAGATGGAAGGTACCCGTTACCCTCAGGAGTGGATCAGCACCTGATGGACCAGCGCCTCTAGTCCAAGCCATTTCTTTGTCCCTAGCCCACCCAGCATTCACCTTTTGTGGGCTCCTCAGTGCTGTGGTGAGTGTGAGGAGGCAGAGGCTCGTGCCTGGCTTGAGCAGATGCATTTCTGCTGGGTTTGTTGGAGATAAGCTCTCCCTTAGGTAGGATGCCTCTGCCCTGCCAGGTCTTCTAGGCTGGGTCTGTAGTCCGAAAAAAAATGTGCTTCCAGCATGGAGTAGAGGAACAAGCCTTCCTGAGAGGGGAGATGATGATGGGGAGTCACCTCTCCTGGGCACCAGAGAGAAACTAGTACTGATTTGGAGCAGAGCCTCAATACAGCTTTTGGGACAGGATCAGCCTCCTCTGGCACTGGGATGGCAAAAGAGAGGCACTGGGGCCACAAAATGGAGTCACTGGTGAGGCTCGGGATACGCTTGTCTTCCAGGCCACTGACATCTGAATTTTGCACATGTATGTTTTGCATGGCTGCTTCCTCCTAAAGCTCAGCGAGGCTCTGCTGATCTGAGGCTGAGCTTCAAATTAAATGACACCAAACAGCGCAGCTTTACATTTCAAAGGCTCAGAGCAGAAGGATGCCTGGGACTTTCTGTTGCTATGGAGTAATTGGAATGATTTTTTTTTATTTTGGCGGCTTATACAATGACCACTGGGTTCTCGCTCCGCAGACGGATGGTTTTACCTGCATCTTCTGCTAATGTGAGGAATTATAACAACCCCACGGGGATGAAGAGGGGTGACAGAGCCGAGTACAGTGGGGACAGCAAGTTAGCAACTGCTCTGTATCCCTGGCCCTGGCTGCTTATTACGGTGGTAACTTGTGGATGGGCACATTTGCATCACAGAACCCCTGGAAATTTCTGCTTCTGTTGCCCTATTCTACACACCACCAACCAGAAAATCTCCTGGTACATTTAAAGTTGCTACAGTGTCTCTTTCCCTTATCTTCACAGCTCTGTGGGATGGACCCTAAGGCAAAGGTGCTGCTTGAAGGTCAAAGATGGAGCTCTAAGGCAGCTGGGAGAGTGGCTAGTCTGGGAGCCCCAGTCCCAGCACGGCACTGGGGGCTGTTGCCTTTCAAATGAAACCTGAAGGGGTGTCCTGGCCCTGGGGGATGAAGAGAATGTGCCATGGCTGATCAGAGAGTGGCCCTGTCTGCATCTGCCTGTTGGCTTCATGCATTTGCTGACGGGCTCTCTTCCCACTCCATAAGATTGTGAGGCACTCTGGGAAGGCTGCAGGGGGGAAACCGTGGCCTCATTCCCACTGTGGACACCTGCATTTTTTCCCTGCTACTGGATGGCCGGTTACTCTCATTTACTCAGGGGTTTATTTCTGCCTGGAGCTGATGGCAGGTCCTTGACATGCAGGAAGGTAGATATCTATCATCTGCTGGGGCCAGCTGCTCTGCTCTTCACGCTGTGCAGATTCACAGCTTGGGGTAAGGTCCTCCCAGTGATTCAGTAACCAGACCGTGAGTTGGCAAAAGCTTATCAAGAGGTCAGTGTGGAGAAAGACTTGTTCAGGTACTTCTCTGCCAAGCAGTTCAGGAATGAGCAAAGCAGAAGCGGCTGCTGTGGCTGCAGGAGCTGCCAGATGTTGTGGGCTCGCAGTGGAGGAGCACAGCCATCGACTCCTCTCTGTTCTTGCATCTTCCTCCTCCTCTCTCACGTGCATCTCTGGGTGCCAAGTTCACTTGTCCCACCCAGGTCCTGCCACCCCAAGAAGCCACTGCCTTCATCTCCCAGCAGTTCCCCTGCAAAGCTGTGTCTCCTGGTGGGAGCTACTTTGGGACCCATAGCATGGGCTCAGCTCTGGTTTTCTGCTGTGCCCTGGGGCACAGGACCAATGTTCAAATCCCTCTCCTCTTGCTATCCCAGACCCAGCAGCCTTCCTGGGACAGAGCTGCAGCAGGCAGAGCACACTTCCTGCCCATGGCAAGCTGCAGCTGCCCGGGAAAGGGCAGATGGGGATAGAGGTGTAGATACACTTCCCCAAAGTCCTCCCCATCCTCCAGGTACCCAGAGTTTGAGGGGGAACATCAGCACTGGGAAGAGAAGGGATGTCCTCCAGGTCTCAGGGCACTGATGAGGATCTGGGGCAGCTCTGATGGCTGCAGCTTTGGCTGATGTGCTGCCGTCAGTGGTGTTACACAGGGCTGTGTATGGTTTGGGGTACCTGGGAGGGCAGAGCAGTGGTGCAGATGGGGAGTTGGCTCCCCAGGAGGGAAAGATCTGGAAAGCTGAGTGGCGTAATTCATCTCCAGAGCATTACCAGCTCATAGAGCACATCTGGGAACATATGGGATCCTTGAGGAAGGGCAGAGTCAGGCTGGGCTCTGTCCTTGCCTAACTGTTTGATTTCTCCTCCTGATTGATCTGCACAGTCAAACTCACGATCCTGTGCTGGCAGAGGAGCAGTTGCCAGACTGCAAAGGTCGCTGAAAGCAGCTGCTCCCCTCCCCTGCTGCCTCCGTTGCCGGCAGAAGAGCCTGGCTCTGGAGGCACTTGGCTTGTGTCGCTGCTGGCACCGCCAGCCACTGGCTCCCCGCACGCCCGGCACACCGCGGCGGCCGCTCAGCGGGCGCTCTGCTCTCCAGACCAGGATAATGAGCCCCCTGGGACCTGCGCCGGGTCCCTGGTGGGCCGGGGAGGAGGAGGAGGTGAGAGCTGCAGAGGAAAGGCAGCCTCACCTCGCCTCGCCGTGCCCGCTCACAGCAGGGCCGACGGAGAAGTCGACCAGCACGTGCGGCCACCGAAATGGCACGTCACAGCTCGAGGACACCTGGAGCTGTCCCCGATGAATCTGCCTGGTGCCGCTGGTTTGCCTCCCTTACCCCCTGCTCGCTTCCCCTGCGTTCCCAGTTCCCAGCTCCTCCCGCACTGCAGGCAGCCTGCCCGGCTGTGCTGTTTGCTCTGTGCCCGCCAGCGCTGTTTGTGTGCGCTGGGGATTTCCTCGGGCGAGCCGTTACCGCCGGCGGCTGCGGTGGCTGCAGGCTCTGGGGGCTTCATTAGCCGAGCTCACCGGGGGGAATTGTCATCACGCAGGGCCCCACCAGAGCTGCTGTCTCTTTGCCCTTTGCCAGCATTTTGGGGAAGAGAGGTGCAAGCTCTTGGATGTGGGGATTTGAAGGTGGCTTTTCTGGAAGCCTGTGGGGAAATGCCTCTTGTTCATTTATAAACATTCAGGAAGAAACTTGTCCCAGGCTCTGGCTTGCTTTTAAAATATGGGGATATGTGTCCCTGGGGCAAGGGAAGGAGGAGCAGGAGGAGCAGTGAACCAAAGGTGATCGGTGGCACACGGGTGTCTGCCCTACAGCAGAGAGCCTGGTTGGGATCCCTGTCACCCAAGTCAAGCCTGTGAGCGCAGGGTTTCCCTGAGCAGGAGCTCAAACAATCTTTCTCCACTGCTGGCTGCACTTAGCTGAGAGCTTTGAAGATCCTCCTGTCCTGGAAACTGGCTTTCTGACATCAGATTTGCCAACGTGTTGTACTTGAGATGTGCTTATGGATGTCGTGATCAGCTTGCCTATTCCTCCTCAGCAAACCGGGCTGAAACCCACTTGATCTCTTCCTCTTTGGATCTTCCTTGCCTTCCAAATGAGGCTAATAAGCCTGGCAGTAAGTGCCCGTGGGTGGGGAGGGAAGGACTATTTTGTCTGGGAATCAGGTGTTTGCATTGTGGCTTTGCCCTGGGCTGCTGGTGACTTTATCTGTGCAAGTTCAGCGAGGTTAGGTTCTTCAGCTTCCCTTTTTGGCTTTCTCAGCTGTGAAGGGATGGTGTGAGGCTGAGCTTAGCTCATCGTGAAATATATTCCATGAAGCCTGGGAACTGGGGGCGTTGCAGAAAGACAAGGTTGTTCAAGGAGGTAGGAAGGGACAGGGAGGGTGTTTATTCCACTGCTCCATTTTTCTCCTGGGGCCATTAATGTGACACATGTCCTGAGTTTGTCCTGGTGACTGACAGGCTGTGGAAGAACAACTAGAGATGCCTGCAATCCAAAGAGCAAAGGAAAGGGCTGAGATTTGGAAGGGGCAGCTCAGACCTTGTCTCAGGAGCCTCAGAGCCCACATGTGCTGTGGGCACCAGGCCCTGCTGCTCCTGCTCCGTTTCTGTTGCTTTGGCTTTGCTGCAAGAGGATTTCATGACAGCACTCTTTGCAGGTGAGGAGGTGTGTGAGGAGGCTGCGAACCACAAACCTCCAGCTTGTCTGGACATTCTTGTTGCAGAAGGGCAGGTACTCGTGTAAATGGTGGCCTAGGAGAGAAAGCCATCAAGGTGGGTTGGGAATGTCCACGTGGATGAGGAGCTCTCCAAGTTATCCATGGAAGATCTGTCACCACAAGAGTCTCATGGCAGGGTGGAGCAGATCACTCTAGGTTAGGACTTACTCTCCCAGTCAGCAGCGTGGCAAAGAAGACACAACTTTCAAAGAGGCTCTTTTTACCTGTGTGGTGTCCCGTGTAGGGTGGGAAGCTGCCGTGCGGTGGGCTGCCTGGCTGAGGCAGGACAACAGGAGACGATCTTGGATGATGATCCCTTTCCTGAAAGGCCCTGCCTTGACAGGAGACAGAGAAATTGCCACAGCTGCTGCTCCTGGCAGCCTTGCCAAGGCAACAGAGCAGGCAAAGCGATTTAGCATTGCTCCAGTCATCCGTGATGGCAGAGATCATTGCATCAACCCCTTCAGCATTGTGATTAATGCTGAAGAAGCATCCTGTGAGGGCTGGGAGGAATGTGTTGGTCCCTGGAGATCTGCTCTCTGAAGCGGAGGCAGCCCTCTCCAGCTGTGGTCCTCCTCTCCCACAGTCTCGTCCGCCTCCTTTCGTGTGCAGCTGTTGACCCATGTGCTCCCATAGCGATGGAGTTCCTAGGAACTGGGACAGGAACCCAGGACTGGTTCCTCAGGAGAGGAGAGATTATGTGGATTTACACAGATTCCTTGTCTTATGCTGAAAATCCAGTGTTTGAGCTTTCAGAATGGTTAAAACCAAAGTCCCCTTCAGAGAGCTTGTGTGTGGCTGTGATGGGGAAGGAGGAGAAGAAAATGGGATGTGGTGGGGTCAGATAGGAGGAAGAGTGTGAGAACATATAGTGGAGCCTTGGGAAGCTGGTGAGTACCGTATCCCCAGCTGGCTTTGCTTATCCATGGTGGGTACAGGAGCAAGGCAGAACTTGGGAAAGTGGAAAGCACTGAGTCTTTAGGAAAATTAATCTTTCTAAATGCAAAAGTTTACTTCTGAAACTCTCTGCTCCAGGACTAATTACTACCAAATAACCATAACACCAGGGGGTAACCAAGCCCCATGAATTGCGTTTGTTTGCACCATCTGCTCTTTATTCTGCAGGTGACATTCCCGTAGTTGAGGGCAGTACAATACATCCCTGGAAGCACTTGGACTAATGTACCTGAGCGTGTCTGGGCTGGCAGTTTTGTCCAACGCTTGTCCTACCCCCATGCTGGGGGCTCTGGCTGTCTGCAGCTACTTTCTGAGAGGTTTTATCTCGCTGGGAGTTGCTACCTGGCTCGTCTCTGAAGATGATGGGTGCTCCTTTGTGTGCTGCAGGATTTCTCTTGCAGCTCAGGTGTGTGCTGGAAGAGGAAAAGGTCCAGAGTGTGTCATGGCCTGTAGTGAGGCAGGGCTGATGCTTATTCCCTTTTGCTTGAGAAGAGGATGGAATCTCCATCCCAGGGAGGAAAAAAGTGTTCACGACTCTGACAGCAGCTGCCAGCCATGACCTGGGAGCCTGTGCCTGGTCCCTGCCAGCCCTCTCAGGGTGCTGGGATCTCCTAAACGCACCAGCCCCGCCGGGCTCATTCCTTTTGCTCTCAGTTTGTCCACTCCTGGCAGCTGCCACTCTGCAGCTCCTGCCCTGGAGGAGCCATGGGAGCAGCTGGGTGGTTTGGCCCCAGGAAGTGTGGGCGGGCAAGGTGTAAATTGCATGGCGGGCTGCCTTCACTGAGGTGAAAATGAAAAACTCTCCCAGCTCTCAAGCCCGGTGTTTCACAGGTCCCACAGTCCAAACGCACTCCCACTCCCTCCCACTGCTGCGGAGAGGATCTCGGGGGCTGATTTTCTCCTGCCTGTCCTGAAGCCGTGGCATGCCACGTCAGCAGGGCGCTGTGTCCTGGTTGCAGGCAGGACAGGGGCCCGCCGTGGGAAGGGGGAAGTGTGCTGAGGGCAGGCAGGGATGCTGATGGCGTGGGAGGTGCTAATTGCCAGGCTCTGTATTCTGCTACCTGGAGGATTTGTTATCCTTTGGCGAGACTTTGTTTTCTGCTGCCGTGGTGCTGGTGGTGCCGCTCGTTTTTCCTGCTGGCTGATGGAAACGGCCTTTTCTTGACTGCAATAATATCACCTTCTGTTTCTGAAACACCTCGCAGCCCAGAGGATTTGAAAGTAAAGTGCACGTGCGTGGGAGCTGTCTCACCACCTCTGAAATGTGAGTTTCTCCAGGCTGGGAAGCAGCAGCTGTTCCGCAGCCCTTGGCAGCCTGGTGCTGGCGGCTGTGCTGTGTGCTGGAGCTGGCTCCGGGTGCCATTGCCCCGGGAGGCAGGGCCTGCCCGGCTCCGTGTGCACCCTGCTGGAGCTGCAGGCTGGGTGTTGGGGTTTCCTTGATGCTCGAGGTATTACTGGTGTAAAGCATGTCTGCCTGCCTCTCCCTCCAGCAATTTGTCTTTCTTTCTGCCCAGCCATCTCATGGGCCAATGGCTCTTCCCCAGCCTCTGGCTGACTTCTACCCCTTGTTGGGCAGCCCTGGGCACCCAGGCTTCATCGCAGCTGTAGCTCAGCAGGAGGGCCAGAATCCGGATTGGGTTTGGAAGGGACATTTAAAGGTCATCCAGTCCAGCCCCCCTGCTGTGGGCAGGGACATCTTTCACTAGAGCAGGTTGATTAAAGCCTCATCCCACCTGGCCTTGAACACCTCACAATGTCCAGGGATGGGACATCCACAGCTTCTCTGGGCAACCTGTTCCAGTGCCTAACGACCTTCAGCACAAGGGATTTGTTCCTTATGTCCAGTCTAACCTGCTGGTTTTTGCTTTAAAACCACTGCCCCTTGCCCTGTCACTATAGGCCCTGGTAAAAGGTCTCTATCTCTTACAAGCCCACTTCAGGGCTCCTCAAAACCTTCTCCTCTCCTGGTGGAACAACCCTAACTCTCTCAGCCTGTCTCCATAGCAGAGTTGTTCCAGCCCTTGGACTGTTTCCATGGCCTCCTCTGGACCTGCTTTGACGTGTCCATGACTGTGTTATGCTGGGGACCCTAGAGCTGGAGGCAATATTCCAGGTGGGGTCTTACACGAGCAGAACGGAGGGGAAACANAGGTCTCTATCTCTTACAAGCCCACTTCAGGGCTCCTCAAAACCTTCTCCTCTCCTGGTGGAACAACCCTAACTCTCTCAGCCTGTCTCCATAGCAGAGTTGTTCCAGCCCTTGGACTGTTTCCATGGCCTCCTCTGGACCTGCTTTGACGTGTCCATGACTGTGTTATGCTGGGGACCCTAGAGCTGGAGGCAATATTCCAGGTGGGGTCTTACACGAGCAGAACGGAGGGGAAACAGGCTGCTGTCCATGACACTTCTAGTGCAGCCCAGGAGATGCTTGGCCCTGGGAGGAAGGGGTGCCTCTATTTTTTTACTTTCATCAGCTCAGATGGGTGACTTGAAGCGGTGTTTAACCTCAAGCTGCTGTCTGAGCAAAGAGGAGTGGAAACAGGGACATTCCCAGTCTGGGCTTGGGACAGAGGGGTGCCCCAGCAAGGAGTCTGTCTCCTGGCTGAACTGGGAGAACGCCAAAGGGTGCTGGGTGCTGTGCAAATGAATTGCAAAGCCTCTCAGGACTACCTAGCACCCGTGTTCTAAGATAAGCGGGGATGACACACCGAGCGTGGAGCGTGTGAGGAAGCGAGGAGGATGTGGCACACAGCACGCTCCCCCCAGTCCTAGCTGGTGGCTCAGTTTCAGATTTTAATTTTAGCAACTGATTTAGGGCCGCTCAGCTCCACGCAGTTTTGTTGTTGCTTTAAAATCCCTGGGACTGAAGCGTCCGACCCCATCCTTGAGAGATGGAGAGGATGGATGCCTCCAGCTGGAAGGAAGATGTGGGGGAGTTGTGTTGTCTGAGCAGGCAGGAGTTGCTGGCGTGTGAGGACAGGGCTGGTGGGTCGCCCGGGGGTCTCCCCGCGCTGTGCCAGGTGCCAGCTGACTTGCTGGCACTACCCAGAGCAGCCCCAGTGCTGGCAGCACAGGCAAGGGGAGGTTCATGGCAGTGAGGCTTTGGTGATGCCCTGGCTGGCTGGAGGGATGCTGGTGAGCCCCCCAACAGGCAGCAATCCCCAGAGATGATCACAAACCCCCTGTGTGTTCGGACCCTCCATCTATTCCTTCTTCAGGTGTGGCAGCGTAATAAATGGAAGGGACCGACCCCAACTGCCTATGGAAAAACTCCTCATGTGGTCAGTGTTGCTCCAGTGGATGGAGCCAGCTCCATGTGCCCTTCTGCTTCCCTGCAACGGCAGCAGCACATCAGGTCAGGAGTAGGGATGAGCAGCAGCTCCAGGCACATTGTGCCCAACTGATGTCGAGATGATCCCTGGTAACAGCCCACAGCTTCTTCTTGAGTCTGGGCCCTTCTGGCCAGACTTGGGCCACGTGTCCGTTGGCCCCTCTGGGAAGTTGTTCTTTTGACTGGCACGGTGTAGAGAGCACTTGACGCTTGGGCTGGACCCTGCACTGTCAGTTTTCCCAGTGGCTCTGGGCAGGCTCCAGCCTGTCCCAGTTTTTCAGCAGTGCCCAGTGGCAGATCCCTGTAGGGTTCATCCCTGGCTGGTGGCGAGGACGGCAGCTCAGGGCTGCCTGGTTCCCCAAAGGGACAAGAGGGTTTGCATCTGCTGGGTGACCAGTTGCTTGCTCCCCATGGCTTTTCCAGTCCTGGCTGGGGTTTAACAGGGATGTTTTTCATGTGTTGCAGGCAGAAAGTGCTCTGGCAGGAATGGGTGACAGGCACAAGCAATGGCTGTGTTCTTACAGCACAGAGGTGGCTGGAACATGAAGTGGACATCTCTGCAGTGGAGCCAGGAGCTGCTGGGCAGCATGAAGAGCTCAGCTTCCAGCTCTGCTCCAGCAGGGAGTTTGGTGGTAGCATGAAAAACCTCTCCCCAGCTGCTCCTACAGCATCAGTCCTGAAATAAGGACTCTGCGGGCTGGTGTGGCTTAACCATCACCTTGTGAGCCATGCCAGGAGGTCACAGTGAGGAGTCCAGGGTGACAGGGAGCTTGTGGGGTGAGGACAGCAGCTGCCCCCCCACTATCTTCCTGGCAACACTAGAAGTGTTCTGGGTTCAGCTGGAGCCTGATTGCCAGCATGCCCATGCATGGCAAGGATCCAGAGAGCATCCACAAGGCTCGTTTGTGGTCTCCTAACAAGATGAATTCTTGCAGCAGTGGGAGATGAAGCAGATCCAGTTGGTGACATTTGAATTCCTGAGCAGATGAACCTGACAGAGTGACAAAGCCAGTCCCTGCAGTGCCCCAGCTCACCTTCTGCTTCCCAGCAGGTGCTGAGGGCCGTGGTGTGACATGAGCACCCTGCCACCTCCTTCCGCCTTTGCACAATTCTGCTGGGATTTTAATGACTGGAGATCATGTCTCAGACACCTTGTCATGTCCCCTGTAGCCCTGGGCCTGCTCTTGTGCTCACCCAGGAAAGTAGGGGCGTCTTCTTCCTGGGAGGCTGTGCCCAAGCCGTATCGTGGGCAGACATTGTGACCTTATGGACAAACAGGAAGAGGAAGATTTGTGCTGACAAACAGGTGGCAGCTCCTGCTGCTGGGGAAGGTCTCCCAAAATGCTGGTCTTTGCATAATCCTGTTGTCCTTTCTGATGCGTGAGGCTAGGGGATGCTCCATTCGTAGAGGGATGAAGGCAACCTGAAGGAAATCCTGCAGTCAGTGCGTGGTGGTAGGTGATTTGGAACGCGAGGTTAAAGACTGGGCGAGGTGCTGTTCCATCTGGGAAAGAGGAGTGCAAGTCTTCCCTTACATAACGCCTTGCTGCCGAGAAGGTGGTGAGAAGCACCCCACCACGATCCTCAGATGGGCTGAGAAGGAGTTGGCTTCATGGGAAGCAGTGGGTCTGACGTAGCAGGAGTGTGCTGGAGCTGCTGTTCCTGTTGGGTCTGAACTTGTGGACTCTGGATGCATTTGCGTGTGTAGAAGGGCCATATGGATCATGTGCAATGAATCCCCTGTTTCAGGTGCCTGGAGTAGGGTCCTGGATAGAAATCAGCCCTGAATGCTGCACTGCTGCCTCCGTCTTTGCTGGCCGTAGGAAGGGAGAGCTCCTGGCGGAGGCTGGGGAGGGAGGTGGCACTGCACGACCTTGCGAAGGGACACGTCCCCTTCCCTGCCCCACTTACTGGTCCTGTTGTCACAGCCAGCAGCCTGACACTGACAGTGTCCCACTGTTCACCTCTCGCTGAGCTCCTCCGCCCGTGTGAGACTGCATTGGATTTGACTGGAGGGCTCTGCCTTGCAAACTCCACGTTCCCCTTGCTGGTCCATCTGTTGGCTTGGCGGCACAGCCAGCCGGGGGCTCCCTCTTCAGTGGCAGCGCAGCACTGCCTGTTGAGCCTCTCTGTTGTTTTGCCATGTTGTTGAGCCTTTGCTAATTCGCTCTCTTCCCACACCTTTGCCTTTGAGCTCTGCTCTCCAGTCTCTCTGGGTCGTTTCTTTTCGTTGCAGTGTTTCTCTCCACGGGGATAATCCCAAACTCACTGTGTCACCAGCCTCTTGTGCACTTAGCTGCACTATTCTTGCCTGGCCTCTGCCTGCTTCCTGATCTCCTTTGGTATGATCACAAGGCTGATCTCCCGCCCCCTTTGGATGATCCTCTTACCCGTTTCCATTGCCGTGGCTCCCCACCTCGTTGCCTCTGCCCATTTCTCAAGTCTGTATGCAACCTCATCCCTTTGTCCCAGGCTGGACAGGATAGCATTCCCAGCTGCAACCTCCCTGCTCCTTCCTGGAGGCAGTGTCCTCTCCTGAGCCAACCTGCCAGTGCTGAGCTCTGCAGCAGCCCTGCCAGAGGCTGGGTTTCTCTGGGAAGAAGCGCAGAAGCAGAGGCCAGCTCACTAGCCTTGCTTCCAGCTTAATTTGTACAGACATAATTAGTCCTCTCAGGCTCTGGTTTCCCTCCATTTCATTTTGGGAAAAACCCTGGATGAATTGGGAAGAAATCAAGTATTGTAGCTGTCCCTCATGAGGCAGGTGTGGGTACTGCCAGTGAATGTCCAACCACTCCAGCGTGGTCCCACTGGCCTGATCCCCAGCCATGGGCTTTGGCTGCTGGACACCTGAGCTCTTGTGGCTTCAGGGACACAGAGCTGCTTCCCACCCTGGCAGGGCGGAACATCCTTGTCTCTCTTATAGGATAATCTTGAGTGTGAAGCAGCATTTGGCTCAAGAGCCAGTCCTGCTCTTCATTCAGGTGTGCATTTTTATTCCTTAAAAAGCCAAGATTCCCACATTTCGTATGGGCGGAAGGGGTGGTGTTTGTGTTTTGGGGGTGCCACTTCTATGTCAGTGTAACTGGAATTTGTAGCAGCCTTGAGTAGATTGTAGGGAGATGGTATGTCCCAGATCCACTCTTTTGGAACCTTAGGATGGGCTTTGGAAATTCAGCTTGGGATGTCTTGGAGGCCAGACTGGAGCCCTGAGGATTTAGACTGGTTGGAGACCTCACATGAAGTTAATGAAGGTCTCTTTGCTCTAAGATCCTTTGGGTTGTCCTTGTCTGCATGAAGTGGTGGAGGGCCAGCTGGATTTATCCAACAAACCCTGCAAATCCTGGAGATACCCATCTCTGGTGTGTGTTGCAGTAACCTAAAATAACGAGCTGAGCTGGAGGTTGGCGGATGGGCTTGTGGTTGGTAGAGCAAGGGGCAGAGCGGCGGGGAGGGCTCCTGTCTGCGTCGTTGCTGAAAAAGCAGGAGTGATATGAGCCGCCTCTGCTCTGCTGCTAAAAACAACCCAGCTTGTTTTTATTTAATACAGTTTTGATCTGCAGGCCTCAGTGTTTCACCTGCCCGCAAGTGGGGACTCCAAACTCCGAGCGCCTTGGAAGCCCGCCTGCGTCCCTGCATGTCCCTGTGGCACTGGGAATGGGAATGTGGTTCCTCCTCGGCTGGAGGAGGGGCTGCTGAAATTCAGGCTGGAAGGCATTGGGATGGGGCAGATGAAGCTTCTGCTGGGGTCATGTTTCTGCCCCTGTGGTCTTTCTGGGTAAACGGGGCCTCTGCATTGCCAGATCCCGCGCGCTT
This sequence comes from Melanocharis versteri, assembly GCA_013397845.1. Taxonomy (NCBI): domain Eukaryota; kingdom Metazoa; phylum Chordata; class Aves; order Passeriformes; family Melanocharitidae; genus Melanocharis; species Melanocharis versteri. The sequence continues at coordinate 1,908,316 of VZTG01003083.1, forward strand.
TCCCAGGAAAATGGACCCAAAAACTGCTCATGTGAGATTTCTGCCTGTATTTCTTGTGCAGCATCCTGGCAGCATGGAGGTGGCTCTCCAGGTGGTCCAACTGCCAGCACCAGGGAGAGGGTTAGTGTTGACTCACATCTATTGTGGATCCTGCCTGGTGCCAGCATTTGTCTGGGAAATAAATGATTCTTTAATCACGTTGGTCCATCCCCAGGACTGAAGGGGGTCAGGCTTTTGTAAGGTCATGTTTGATGTGTCCATAGTGCTCATTCTTGGCGTGGGACCAGCTCTGGCTACAGAGCCCCAGAGGAATGGGGACCCTGCTGGAGGATGTGCAAACAAGCCACACCAGCAGGCCATGGCAGTGGAGAATAGTTGAGGCAGGGAGGAAGATCACTGGGTCAGGGAAGAAGAAGAGGATAATCAGGGCAAGAGAGAGGAAGAGAATAGCTGGGACAGGGAGGAGGAGAAGGAGGAGAAGGATGATAATCAAGATGGTTGCAGGGTTAAATAAAAGCTGTCAGTGATTTGAAAAGGGGAAAGAAAGAAAAAGAAAACCCGCTGAAGAGACACTCTCCTTTCTCACCCGGCTTGTAATCAGCCGCCCCCTCTGCCAGCGAGCAGCTGGCGGGCGGGCGGGTGAGGAGGGGGTGGCAAGAGGGGTCCAGCTGCTCCTCAGCCCGGCCTCGGCACCCCGAGAGTCCCCACAGCCCCGGCTCAGCATGGGCTGCACGGCCCTGGGGACATGCCCCTGTCATGGCTCCCTGACAGGCTGGGGGGCTGAGGTCTTGAAGAGCATTGCCAGGGGGAGGTGGGGTGAGGAAAAGGAGGAGGGGGACTTGTCTGAAATGCCAGGGATTCATCTCCCACTCCCCCTGCCCTTGCCATTCTGAAAGGAGCTGCTGGAGCTGTCGGCTCTGGATTGTATTAATTAGCAGAGAAGTGCTACGCCTGCTCGTGGGGCTGTGCTGCTCGTGGGGCTGTGCTGCTGGGAGGAACTGGAGATCTGGCAGGTGTGTGTGAAGCAGCTCCCTGGTTCCCCAAAACCCCTCACTCCAGCCCAAAATGAGCACATCAAAACCAAGGCTGAGCTGGGGGTCTTCAGCATCTCCTCCTGGAGCCTGGCTGGCTGCTTACCTCCAGGGCCAAACCTGCCTGCCCTGGAATGTGGGGCTGGTGTGATAGGGAAAGCAGCACTGTGGTTTTGGGATGGCACCCTCTGCTCCTCACTGGGCCTCCACGCCTGTGGGCAAAAAAGGCCAGTCTGACCTGGCCAGGCTGGCAGGTCAATGTGGTTGGGGGCTGCTGGGGTGGGGGCGAGGGCACATCCCTGCCCATAGCTACTTTGTGTCTTCCAGGAGAGGAAGCTGTGTGCCCACCCCCGGATCGAGATCTACAAGCAGGACCGCATCTACTTCGTGTGTCCCCTTGCCCGCCAAGGGGACTTCTATGTGCCCGAAATGAAAGAACTGGAGAGGAAGAGCAGGGCTGCTGCAGCTGTGGCCGAGGACGCCCAGACAGACATCACAGGTATCCGTGGCTTACGCACAGGCTCCATCTTCGATTGGTATCAGCCCTCACAGAGGTGGGGTCCTGGTGTCCCCCGTCCTGCTGCCTGAGCAGAGAGAGGGACTGACCTGTGCCCACCCGCTGCCCAGCCTCTGAGTCTCAGCACACCTCTTCCCCTCACCCTGGGCTGATCCCTAAGGATCCGAGATGACATCCCCTGAGATGTCATGCCATGCCCCGGGGAGCATGCAGGAGCCCTTGCAGTTTTGGGACAAGGGCCAAGCTGCCACCAAGCCACTGGCCCACTGTTGTCAGTGCAGAGCTGGATCTCACAGCTTTTAGTTGCAGCTGCGCTTGTTTTTCTCTTTGTCGTATACATCTTCCTTGATCTCATCTTCATCTGTTACATATTGGGATTGCGAAGAGCTTAAATACCAGGTTGCTGTAGCTGGTGGCGGAGTTGCCTGAGAGCATCTGCTCAGCAAGATTTGTTGGAGCCTGGATGTATTCATACAGGAAGGGACCACAATGGCTGTAGGCGCAGAACAGCAGTGCTATAGTAACCCAAAATGCTAGTTGCCTCACCAGCCCACATGCTCCCGTGCCTGCGAGATGTAGGAGCCAGCTATCCAAGCATTCCTGGGCACTGGACAGCACATCCGAGCCGGCTGCTGGCAGGGGCAACCGCCTCCCCCTGCCCCACGGGTCACCCATGCTTGTGTAATGGGCATGAAAAAACCATGAGGGCTGTGCTCGCCTCCCGGGCAGTTGGGTCATTTGCTTTAACACATCTTCAGGTTTGGGTCGCTTTAATTCTTAATCGCATAAAAGCAAACCTGGGAATTGCTTTCTGGGAGCTCTGTCCATTTAGCGCTGCAGTGAAGAGTCTAATTGGAGCTGTTTCCCAGCACTTCCAAGTCCCATGTTTGTACAATGCTCGCTCGGCTCTTCTCCTCTTTGTCTGCCTTGTGTCAGGGCAGCTGCCAGGCGCACCAGCCCAGCTTGGCCAGGGCTGCTCCAAAGCCCACTCGCTCTGACATCTTCCTACGGTCACCCCTTGGTTTTGGAGAGGGATGGCAGGATCCATGGGAGCAGAAGCAGCTTGAGGGTGGTGCCTTCAGTAGCTGCATGTACCCCTTTCTGCCCTGCTCAGGGGGTGCACGATCCCGCAGCGCTGCCAGGGATGCTCGGAGCAGCTACTGCCCTGTGCCCCGGCTGTCTCGGTGCTTTCCCTGGGATGCCACTGCCCGCATGCCCGCAGTGGGGGAGTCCTCTGCCCTGCTGGAAGAAGGGCTAGGAAAGTCTTCCCAGTTTTAGAAAACAAATGACATTGGACTTTCTCACCCCAGGCTGGGCTCCCCAGCAGCAACTGTGGGCCAGCTCCTCCACCACCCCTCCCCTTCCAGGTGTGTAGATGGGCTTTTGTCAGTGCAATCTGATGCAGTGCCATCTGCTGAGTCTGCACAAAACCAACTTAAAATAATAATAACTCTGAGGTTGGCCCTGCCTGTGAGACTGAAGAGTTGGGCTTGGATGTTGCACTGTGATTGTCACTGCTGGGCACAGTGGCAGAACCGCATCTGATGGGGTGTCACATTCTTGCTCTGGCTCTTGGGGAGGGCTGAGGATGTGGCAAGCCTCTGGGTGGCTTGTGCAGCTCCTGCCTGGGGGCTTTGGTGGTCCCAAGAAAATTACACCTTATGGGATGAGACTGGTTCTCCCTTCCCAACGATTTTATGTGCTGGGATCTGTGCAACCACCTCTGAGTTGGAGAAAGAGAAACCTCTTTTCCCATCCTTTTTATCCTTCTTCCCTGAGCAGACCCTCGGGAAGCAAGCTCCAGTTAGTAACAGCCCCTTCAACAGGCATGATGGACGAGATCTTGATCACTCAGCAGATCCCAGGATGTCTGTGACAGTTTTCAAGCTTTCCTCTGCCAGCTGGAGGGTGGGCACAGCAATGTCCCCATCTGCCTGTTAGCGTGCTCTCCCCTCAACCCCAGTTGCTTGGATTTGGGTTATTTCTTGATCCTTCTCAGCTTTGAGGGGATGTTTCAGGTGGTCCTGCCCTCCTGGAGGCTCAGACAGTGCTCCTGGGACAGCAGGGGAGGGTGGTGGTCCCTGATGGTGGCTGTCAACTCCTCTGGCTGTACCTGAGCTGCACAAATCCGAGTGTAGGGCTTTGATACCCTGTTGCCTCAATGGGTGAGTGGAGACTGGGAAGGTGCTGAGCCCCATTTCCTCTCCCAGAGGCAGCTGAGGATGCTCTATGCACAGAAGCTTTGGGCTGTCACTCCTGATGTGGCAGCAGAAGAAGCCCCCTCTTTCCCCCTCCCAAAATACTGAGATAAGAGCATTGAGTGCGATTTCAGAGTGGATATCATGTTGAGTAACACTCTATGTGAACACAGCACTGCTCAGTCACAGCTCATGAAACTCCCCACCAGCAGCTGGATTATGCTTTCCTTGAATTAAAGACTTGAGAAGTTCCAAGTGGAAGGTGTTGCCATTTCTCCTCACCTGTCATTGTGGCTGCTGCCAGACGGTACCGAACAACTTGAAAGTGTAAGAAAAGCTCGGATTTGTTTTCTCGAGCCTCCTGACCTTGGAGCACATCTCTCCATTTTGGCTGTCCTCTGCTGTCCTTGCTCCTGAGCTCACCCTGTGAGGTGCTGGGTGCCTGCAGCTGTGAGTGAAGCCAGTGGCCACAGAGGCTGTGGGACACGGTCCAGGGTCTCTGCTTTCTGCTGCTGATCTGCACAGAGCAGGGTGCTGGCAGCTCTGCTGAGTTCGGACACACTCAACACGCAAGGAAGGAGCCGGGGGCTGTGGCTGCCTCTGCACCAATTCCGTCCCTTCTTCGCCATCGTCAGGGTCATCGGAAAGACAGGAAGCGTTTTAGGAAGACAGCTGATGGGTCTCCAAGGGGGCCAGTGTCAATCATGATTTGTTGTTTTGTACCTAATTGTTTTCTGGGGCTTTGGCATCAGCGCGGCGCTGAGCGGGTCCTCGCTCCCGGCTCCCTCCCGGCAGCGCGCTCTGCAGCGTGAACCCGCTGCTGCGCGTGGAAGGTGAAAGACAACAAAAGCAGCCTCTCCACACGGGCTTGCTGGCATGAACACAGATGGTTCCCGAGCACATGGCTCTGTCCAGAATCTCAGGTGCTCGTTTTCCTGGAGCGGAGTCTGTCCCACAGCATTCAGGTACAGCTGATGGCATCACACACTGAGCCCCAGTGCCACAGAGGGGCAACTTTCCTGATGTGTTCAGCCTCATCCTTGCTTGCTTCCATCCTCTGAAGAGCCCTGCCTGTTCCTGCCTGCCTCTACATGCTGGGAAGGACCCCAGCCCCTCTCCTGGTGGCTTGTGTGTGAGCTTCAGCAAGGAGGAGCTGTGCCCCCTGGCAGCACACTGTATTTAGAGGTGATGAATATTTGATGGAACGAGGGGAATGAAAGGGCCCAGGAGCACCAGGAGTGGAGCACTGCTCAGGCATCTGTGTGGCACAGGGGTGAGGCAGGAGGAGAGCCTGCCCTCATTCTGGATTTGGGAATGCCAGTACCTGGTATGGCACAGGGCTGAACTGTCTGGGGGAGCCAGCTCCCCACCAGGCTCATTGGCAGTGTGGGGTGAGTGATTCCCATTGCACCCATCCCTGGCAGGTCTCTTGAAGTTGGCTGCTTGATATCCCTTCTTCCTAGGTGGCCCTGGCTTTTGGGGGACTCCTCAACACCCTATCATGGCTTCACCCCAGACTGTGCCTCTGTTTTCCAAATGAAAACTTCCTGGGTTCCATGTTCCTACTGAGTGAAAGTGCAGAGGGATGGCTATGCCATCCTTGGGGAGGCAAGGTCAAGGGAGAGTTTCAGCAGGATGGCTGTTACCTTGCAATGTGCCAGAGGGGAAAGCCATGGTGGATCAGGGTGTTGGACTGGTTCCTGGTGTAAGAACCAGCCTTGGGAAGGTGGATGCAAGGATTGGGCAGTGGTTCATGGGAGGAGCAAACAAGGTGTGTGGGGAAGGAGGGACAGGTGGGAGTAACAGCTGCTGGAAGCCTGTGCCTGTGAGATGAGAGCAGAATCCCTGCTCGCCCTCCCACGGGGCTTTGGTTACCCTCTCAGAGCCCCTTGCACTGCCTTCCTGGCCTCCCTGGGCTGTGTTAGGACAGCTGGGTGTTCCTGCCACATTCTCCTGTCAGAGCTGACCCCACATGGTCCCTGGCAGCAGCAGCTCCATTGCCCTGCCCACCCCAGACATTTATCCTGGCCAGGCTGAGTGGCCATGCCAGAGCCAGCCTTTTCCTGTGTGGAGGAGAGCGAGGCTGCTGAAATGGGCAAATTTGCCAGCTGGGGCTGCTCGAATATGATCAGAAGTGACAGAGCAGTGACAAAGTGCCTGGCTGAAGGGAAACAGGACTCGATTTATTGTCGCCCTTGGAGCGAGGGAGAGGAAGATGGCTGTGAGAGTGAGGACAGCAGTGCTTTCCCACAGTGGTGGCTTGGAGCAGTGTGTAAGTCAGCTTTATCCCTGTCTTCTTCCTGAGCTGCTGCTCCTCTCCTCAGGAGCTTCTTTGCTTTGTGTTGTGGGGTTGCATGACAGCTTCTGAGTCAAAACGTTCCCTGGGGTGCCAGGGGAGAGGTGCTGAGCAGGAAGGGCACTTCTTGGGGGTTGGTGTCACTCCTGTCCCCTCAGGTCTTAGAAGGACACAAGGTGACCACATGTGACATGAGTTGTCATGAAGCCATGGTGGAAACGTGTCCATGTCACCTCAGGCCACCGATTTGGCCAAATCAGATTATTTCTTCTTTTCAGATCATCACTAAAGACCTTGCAAACCCTAAGCTGTCTTCGAGGTTCAGGGTCTGCACACTCCCCTTCATCCCCCACAGCTCTCCATCTTCCCAGAGGCTCCCTGCTGACCCACTGCCCTGCTGAGGTCCTGTCAGGTGGGACAGCATCTCCCACCTTTCTGCTGCCCACTCAGTGGCTGCTGTTCCCTTCAGCGAGCGCCTTGCTGCAGCGTGCAGAACATCCTTTTTAACTTAGAGTAAATGTAGTTTCCATGTCGAGGTGCTCCCTGATGCTGCAGCAAAGGCAGCGTGTGTTAGTGGGCAGTGGTTCTTTCCTCCTTTCCATGGGAGGGGTCACCTGGCATCGCCTGGGGAGGGGCCGAGGGCTCAGCCTGTGCCAGCTGCCAAAAGCGTTGCCAAGGTGAGAGGGTGGAGGCTCAGGTTCCTTTCCAGGATGAAGCCAATATGCCATCCAGGTGGGATGAAGCAGTGGGTGCACTGTGTCTGTGGATCTTTTCTGGCTACCCCTCATCCTGCTACCACTGCTCGGTCCTCTCGGAGCAGCCGTCACTCAGCCGGCAGGACCGTGGGATGATGCTGCTCAGGAGGCAGAGGACTGCCATTTACAAGCAGTTCTGCTGGCAGCTGCCCAGGCCGGGAAGAAAAACAGCACAGAAAAAGGATTTAAGGATGTTTGGAAGGAAAGTTCCCTCATTGGTGAGTCTCCTTCAGGAGATCAGTGGCTGCCACGCAGCTGGAGGAGAGCAAGCAGCCCAGCCTTGGGCACCCTGGCTGCAGGAGCTGTAGGAGGCTGGAAATGCCTGTGGAAGCCCAAGGCAGCCCCGTGCCAGCAGCTGAGGATGGAGCTGCACCAGCAGGAGACGGTGTGGAGGAGAGGGCTCTCCTCTCCCACCTAGGGTGGTGATGACTGCTGAGAGGCTCCCATTTGCTGCTTCCCAGCCCTGTTGGTGGCACGCCCCATTCCTCCACGAGTGCTGCTGCTGAGTAGGGCTCCTCCTGGTTTCCCTCCTGGTGTGGAGCATGATCCTCGGCAGGGGCATCCAGCCCAGCACGGATGGAGGTGCTGGGAAATGACAGAGCCTGGCACTCACTTCCCACTGATACAAGGCAGACAGGGAGAAGATGGAGCAGGGAGGGCCATGATGAAAAGAGCCTGCCCAGTGTTTGCTGACGTATCATAATTAACAATGTGGATCTGTGATGTCATAATTAACCACGTGGATCTGTGATGTCATAATTAACAATGATTAATGTTTAACAGGAGGGTTTTGTCTCCTGGCTGGTTGCTCTGGCAACAGCACCGAGCTGCTGGTCTCAATCTGACACGTTCCTCTCCTTGTCGACTCCTTAATTGTGTTGTTGATCGAGCTAATGAGGCAGGGATCTGGGGAGGGGGAGGTGGGCCAAGGGGTCCACCTGGGCAGGCAGGGGCAGCCCCTGGGGGCTTGGTCATGAGATGGCATGTGGCTGGCAGCCAGGTCATGTGGAGAAGCACAGAATGAGCTGGGAAGGCTCCCCCTATCCCCTATCTCGGCACCCCGAGACCTGTCTGCTGCTGCCCTGCCTGTCTTCACACTGCTGCCAGAGCTGCCAGCTGTGGGGGAGCCATGGAGGGTGCTGAAGGATGCCCTGGCATGAGGCTGGACCTAAACACCTGCCTCTGATAGCAGCATATCTGAGGATTTGCCCTTGTACCATCATCCCCTTGAGTGCTTAAACAATGCTGCAGCTCCACATCACCCCAGCACAGTGTCCTTCCTGTTCTTTGTCTTATTCCAGATGCCATGCCAGAGACAGGCGTGCCTTCTCCCTAAGGAAGGGCTTGGCAGGTCCTTGGTGTGTGCACGGTGAGCAGCTGTGGGGCCACGGTGTGGCCAGGAGGTCAGGGCATGGCTGGAAGCTGGTGGTTGTTTGTGCTGACTTGGGGCTTCCCGATTTCAGGGAGCAGTTTGAGCTCAGCTCATTCTTGGCCTGGTCACGTCTCAAAGGCATAGGAGGGGACAAGAGGTAGGAGCTGGTCTCCACTGTGGCCTGACATCTCTGAGGCTTCTGGTGGCTTTGAAGGCTGTGGCACCCCATCCCACTGCCTCCTTCCCACAGCATTCACTCCTTCCCCTTCTGTCTCCATCCCAGGGGTCGACACCATGAGTGAGACGAGCTCCATCAGCATGGAGGCCACAACTGACAGCAGAGACACCTCGGTGGCCACCTCCATCCTGCTGCCCTTCCCAGCCAGCCGTGGCCGGGAGGAGGCGGACAACCGCAGCGAGCACAGCTACAGCGAGTCGGGAGCCAGCGGCTCCTCCTTCGAGGAGCTGGACCTGGAGGTCGCCGGGGACGGGGAGGGAGCCCCGGGCCTGCAGCCTGATGTGGGTTACGCGGGCAACCAGGAGGTCACAGACAAGTGGACCAAGGAGCCCATTGCTGCTGAGAGAGGCGAGGAGTGAAGAGAGACCTGGCTGCCTCACGTCCTGCCGGGGTCTGAGTTACTGGGAACCAGTTGCCTTTCCCACCTCCTTCCTCTCCAGCCAAGAGATTTTGGTCGCTGATTCCCCCTGGGACCTGCTCTCCCTCTTTGCAGAAAGGGTGTTTGACCGTTTTTGGTGGTGCTGGGAGGTGGGGGAGATCTCGGTGGTGCTTGGTGGTGCTGGGTATGTGCAGCCTGGGGGGACAGCAAAATGCATTTGCTATTTGTGTGTCCAGACACATCACAGATTCCTTGCAGGTGTCTGGGTGATGGTGGTGGATGTCAGAGATGTCCCCCCTCATCTCTGCTGGTGCCCCTCTCACCCACAGCTTCTCTCTGCCGCACCACCACGTTTTCTAGCACCAAAGAGCCGTGAGTTGGGTCGGTTGGGTTTGTTCCCCTCTTCTCTTCCTCTTGCTGAACAATGGAAACATCCTGTGTAAATGTGGTCCTCCTGGCACTGCCACGGGCGCTTTGGGGTCTGTAATAAAGTGGATGCTTTTCCTCACTGGTGGCTGGTGCGTTGCTGACTCGTCCTTTGGCCGATTGCACTGTCCTGCCCCGTGGTGGGGAGTGGGCTCTGGATGGGAGCTGCCCCCACGGCCCTCGGCTGAGCCAAGGAGATGCCCAGGGGCTCTGCATCCCTGCTGCTCAGGCTTTCTCCCTGCCTGGGCAACCCAGCAGGGCACGGGGTCTGTCCCCAGCTTGTGCAAGCTGTGAGGGAAGCAGGGAGGGAAGGGTCCCAGCTGCCGCGCTGAGCTGGGCAGAGCTGGAGGGAGGTGGCATCCCCGCTCCTCCTGGGAACCTGTGGAGAGTAAAACCAGTATAAAGCCAGGTCCTTCCTTGGGCTGCTTCTGGGCCACCTCCTGTGGCAGGGGACACCAGACTGCCTGCCTTCCTGACATCCCATCTCTCTGTCCTTCTGCTGTGGAATGTAGGCAGGGAGGGCTGCCTATGCTGGCCCCAGTTTCCTGTCTGTCAGCTTGGGACAAGGGAGCAGCCTGGGCATCATGGCCATGGTGCCACGGGGCAATGCCAGGTGCCAGAGCACCCACTGAGTGCCCTTGGTGCCTCCAGCGGCCCAGGGGTTGTTTCCTGGTGGTTGAACGTGGCAGCCCAAAACTGGGACTTGGGGTGGGGGTGCCAGAGGCAGGGGAGGTCTGGCTGTCTGTCCATGGTAGGAATGTGTCCTCCCTGGCTTGGAAAGGTCGTGATTAGTCCTCAGCCAGTGATTGACATGAGATTGTTCATAAATATTTTGTGCTCTGAGTGATAAAATATTAAACTCCTCCAGCCCACATGGAAAAATATTGCTCTTCCCGGTGTTTATCTTTGTTGCTAGTTATTACAAAACTGCCAAGCCCCCTGAAATATTTATGCTTGGCTGAGGCTCCCGGGGGATTGGAGCCAGGCAGTGGATACCAACGGTGCTTGCCCCCTAACCCCACTGAAGCTGGGCACCAGGGGGGCTTTGCCATCGTTCTCCTGCCGTCGACAGCGCTGGAGCAGCAGTCGAGATGGTGCAGCCAGTGCTGAGGTGTGCATGAGGCTGAGCCAGGACCCATCTGCTGGGAGGAAGCAGGACCACGGCAGTGCCAGCATCCCTTGGCACAACACAGCTCCAGTCCTCCTCAGCTCTGTCCACCCCGGCCAGCAGTGGCGAGGTCCCCCTGCCCAGGCACCCTCCTCTCCCCAGTGTCCCACTCTGTCCGTGCCAACAGTCTTGAAAGGAGCTGGGCCAGTGGGGTCTGGGGTCCTGCTGCTGTGGGACTCCTGGGGGAAACTTGCCACGAGCGTTCCGAGTTATCCCTCCCGAAACCAGGATTGCCGAGGGGGAGGGAGTTCAGCAAAGTGCGTCTGACTCACTGCAGTGCCCTTAACCCGCAGCCTGCAAGTGCAGCAGCTGGCAGGGGGAAACTGAGGCACACAGTGGTGAGGTGGTTACTCGGGGCAGTGCCCCAGAAGCACCCCTGTCCCCTGTGTCATCCCCTGGCCCGTTCTTGTCTCTGAATGATGGAGCTCTGGGGATGCAGCGCCGCAGGATCCTGGGCAGCCGAATGGCTCTAGAAAGAGTTTGGGCAGGTGGTGGAGGTCTGAAACACAACCCTGCCAGTGCCTCCGTTTTCGTATGGTCCAAAGCCTTCCCCAGCTTGCTGCTTGGGCTGCCGGTGAGTGCTGGGGGCTGCGTGGAATGCAGGCGGGCAGTGGGGTAATGCTGGGTGCCTGGACTCCTCCCAAGGATTTGGGGAGCAGGGGGCAGGCCAGGAAAGGGGGGAACGAACCCTGGGACACCAGTTCGTGGCTGTGGAGCTTGAGCTGGGGCTGGGACCCCTCTCACTGGGCTGGGAATGAGCTGGGGGCTCTGGGGCAGGGGAGCAGGTGCTGAGTTGTGCCCTGCCAGGTCTGCCAGGGTGCAGAGCAGGTCCGGCCTGCTCTGGCTGTGTCCTGCTTCTGCCCAGCCTGGGTCTGACCATTCCTTGCTTGCATCTAGCCATGCCTCCCTGTGTCCTGCCTGGATCTGGCTGTGTCCTGCCTTCTCTGGCCATGTCCTGCTTGCATCCCGCTCTGGCTCAGTCTGGCCATCCCTTGCCTGGATCTGGCTGTGTCTTGCCTGTGTTCTACCTTCTCTGTCCATGTCCTGCCCGTTCCTACCCGTGTCCTGCCTGTGTCCTGCCCGTGCCCTGCCTGGATCTGGCCATCTGCCTCCGGCTTTGCCCCAGCCCCGAAAGTGCCCTGCCCGGCTCAGCCGGTGCCGGAGCTAGCGGGGGGCAGTCGGGGCAGTCCCGGGGGTGCCGCTGCCCACCGGGCCGGGCCGGACCGGGGCGGGGGCCGGGCCGGGCCGGGCGAGGGGCGGAGCGGCTCCGCTCTGCTGGGGCTGGCGGAGTGTCAGAGGCGGCGGCGGGAGG
>VZTG01003083.1:1933718-1948678 GCA_013397845.1 Melanocharis versteri
TACCTCTCTGTCTCGGAGTCGCTAGACACTTCCTCATCGCCGGGCCGACCGGCCGTCGCCCGCGGTCTCCCATCGGCGCCCAGTGCCTGTGAGACAAAATGGGGCCATGGACGGGACGAGACGGGACGGGAACGGGCGCAGCGANGCCTCCCGGTCCCGGAAGCGCACCCTGCCCCGCCCGCGCCCGGCGGCCGCGCTGTCACTCAAGCGTGACGTCACGCGCCCGCCCCGCCCCATGTGTTAGCCACGCCCCCTGCCGCTGCCCCGCTCTCCGGTCCCGGTGCCCCGGGGCGGCCAGGGGGTCCGTGCCGCAGGGACCGGCCGCTCGTGCCGGGGACCCGCATCCCGGGACCGGTTGTCAGAGCCCCAGGGCCCCCAGCGTTGCCTCCTCTGCCCCCCATGGCCCTTCGGGCCCAGTCCCGCAGCTGGCAGCCACCCGCGGTGACAGTGATGGATGAGTCGCTACTTCCGAAATCATGAACCACTGCCGGGCACGGCCTCTGGTCCCGTCCCATGGTCTTTGTGGAGTCCCAGGGACCCGTCCTTGGCCATGCTGGGGTAGTGCCTCTCTGTCTGGGACAGGTGGTGCTCTAAAGAGCTAGAACCTGCTTTTGTGCAGAAATTTTATTATGTGCAAACAATCTCTCTTCTCTTTGGCACAGGGGGAGTCAGGGAAGGACAGTGGGAATGCCCTACACTGGTCTCTGTAAGGCAACAGGCCTAGGGAGAGGCTGTCCCAGCCTGTGCAAGTGGGTGCACCAGCTGGGGAGTGATGCTCCCCCAGGCTCAGCACACCAGAGCATGACCTTAGAGGAGCCACCCTCTCTGGCTAGAAGCCTGTCAGGGCTATGAAGTTTTTTTCTTGGTGGCCCCAGGGTGCTGTGGAGCTGTCTCTCGGTTTCTGAGGCTGCAGGAACCCATGCCAGGGGTGGTGCAGAAGGAGCTGGGTGGACAAGGAACCCACCTCCCCATCCATCCGGGCAGCAGGAGCAGAAAGGCAGCTGTGGTCAGGGAGGGGAGCTCTGCCTAGGAACCTGAGCAAGCTAGAACTCATGGGGACACATCTGAAGGGCCCAAACTGCACTGCCCAAAGGGCCGACCAGGTTGGGAATCCCACCTTGGCCTCACCCGTGTCCTGGTCATGCAGGTGAAAGAGCAGTGGCAGCAGGCTGTCCTGCATCTCCTTCTTCATCATCTTCTTTGTGGTGCCCTCCAAAAGCCCCATCACGACTTAAAAGTGAGAGGGTGGAGAGCTCCTGCTCAGTGTCCCACTCCGTCGGGAGGAGGGGAGGGCGTGAAGATGGACATCCCCAAAACAGCCCTGAGCAGCCCTGCTCCAGAAGGGAGTGGAGCTTCGGCAATGCAGGTTTGCCCAGTGCGGCTTGGTGTGCCTGGGACTGGAGGCCCTGCGGAGGGCTGCACAGGTCAGGGTAGGGTGTGCCGCCGTCCTGCCACGGCCAAGGCCCGGCGAGTCCCTGCGGGAATTTGGGAGCAGCCCGGATCAGCGGGGGCAGCGCGGGGCTCCGGGGGCGCGGCCAGTGCGTCCTCCGGCCGCCAGAGGGCGCGCACGCGGCGGGGCGGGGCGGGGGAAGTGACGGCGGCGGCGGGGCCGGAGAACGGTACGGGCGGGACCGGGCTGGGCCGGGGCGCGCCGAGGGGAGAAGGGCAGGGACGGGGGCTCGGTGGTGGCCCAGTGATGGGCCAGTGTTGGGTCAGTGATGGGGTCAGTGGTGGGGTCAGTGATGGGTCAATAAAGGGTCAATGCTGGGGTCAGTGGTGGGGTCAGTGATGGGTCAATGCTGGGGTCAGTGGTAGGGTCAATGATGGGTTGCTGGAGGGTCAGTGAAGGGCCAGTGATAGGGTCAGCGATAGGGTCAGTGATGGGTCAGTGCTGGGGTCAGTGATGGGTGAGTGGTGGGGTCAGAGATGGGGTCAATGTCAGGTTAACAATAGGTCGGTAATGAGGTGAGTGTTGGGTCACTGAAGGTCGGTGATGGTCAGTAGTGGGGTGGGGACCTGTGTTCAGGAGGTGCAGCCATGGGGTGGGAGCAGCGATCAGCTGGGTGATGCTGTTTGGGTTTCTGCACCATGTGTGGGTGCTGTGTGGTTTGGAGCAATCGGGGTGCAGGCAGGGTGAGTGCTCTGTGTGGGGGTGCAGCGTGGGAAGCGGGGGGTGCTGTGTGGGGCCCTGGACAGACGTGTCAGTCACACCGGGGAAGCAGAACCAGGCGCTGTGGTTGGTCATGAGCCTCGGCTGCTTCCTGCCGTGCTGGCACCCAGGGCAAGGGAGCTGGAGCAGCAGGCAGGGTGAGTGTGAGCAGGGTGAGCATGAGCAGGTGGGTGCGAGCAGAGTGACTGAGCAGGGTGACTGTGGCCAGGGTGAGTGTGAGCAGAGTGAACACAGGGAGGGGGTGAAGGCAGGCTGGGTGGCAGGCAGGTGCTGTTGGAGTCAAGCATGGCTTTGCTGGGCAGATAGAAGGAAACCATCACCCACTCAGGAGTGCTGGTGGGGTCTGGCCTTTGAAGGGGACAGTGCAGGCTGGGCTGTGAGTCAGGAGTCTTGGAGATAGGGGGGTGACTTTGGGGGTCACCCTAGGGTGTGGGAGGGCAGGCTCAGGTCCTCCCCAACCCCCCGAGGGGAAGTGGGGCAGTTTGCTCAATCCTAGTTAATAAACTGACGTGGTGGTTCCTCCTGCCTTCTGCTTGCGGCTTCTCCTTCGCAAGGGGAGCTGCCAGACAGAGAGGGGACCCCATGGCATGCTGTAGGATAGGGATTTTCCGACCCTTGGGAAGCTATTTGGGCTCCTCAGAACCCTGACACTGAGCACACGTGTGATTAGCTAGCTGATCTGACAGATGCCGAGGTGGCAGAAGCTAGTGGCAGAGGCTGGGGAGGAGGCAAGGCCAACACTGTGCCTCCTGCCACTCTGCTGGTTTGGCAGTGCCAGACCTTTCTGCAGGTCTCATGGCAGGAATTCCTGGAGCTGGCACCATGTGCCACTTCCCTGCCATGAATCTGTCATTTGACTTTGGACCCACCGAACCACTATGAACTCATCTGGCTGTGCTGCTGGGCGCCTGTGCTGGGGCCAGTGGCGGGCGGGGGGGAACACGTGTGGTCTGTGCCTTACTGCCTCTAAGCTGTGACCTGCTTGGTTTCCTGTCAGTGAGAAGAATGGGTTCCGTGTCAGAGGAGCTCAGCTTGGTCCCCTTGCACCAGAGGCCGGAGCTGCTGGAAGCCTGTGCCAAGCTGCTGGGCGAGGAGTGGGGGAAGAGCCGGGCGTCGCGGCTCCACACGCTCCAGCGCTCCTCGGACACCTTCCCCACCTGCCTGCTGCTGCTGCGGAGCCGGGGCCCCAGCGAGATCCCTGCTGCCCGGGAGGGGCCCTGCGAGCTCGTGGGCCATGTCCGACTCTCCCGCGTGGTCAGCCGTCCCCATGACCTCTTCGTGGAGAGCGTGGTGGTGGCCCGGGCGCTGCGGGGCCAGGGCTATGGGCGGCGGCTGATGGAGGCCACTGAGCAGTGGGCCCGGGCTCGGGGCTTTCGCTGCCTGCACCTCACCACCCACGACAAGCAGTATTTCTATGCCCACCTGGGCTTTGTCCTGGGTGAGCCAGTGCAGAGCGTGGCCTTTCTCAGCCCCGCTATATCCTCTGAGGTGCTGCGGCTCTTCTCCGCCCCTTCTGGGGCTGCCACTGCCACCACCACCAGGCCACGGGTACCTGCTGCCCCCCCGCCTCCCCTCCCACCCCTCACTGTCCCTCCGCCACCTCCTCCACCGACTGTGATCTGGGCGAGGGGTGTCCTGGCTGAGAGCAGAGAGCAGAGCCTCCTGAAAACCCCACACCGTGATGCCAAAGGGCTCCCCATCTTCTGGATGAAGAAGGACATCTGAGGGGCTGGGGCCCTGAGCCAGCGATTAAAAGCAGTGCGGGTGGGAGCTGCCCGCCGCAGCACTGCCTGACTGCCTGCCATTCTTCAGGGCTGGCACCAGCTCCCCCAGCCTCCCTGGTTCACCCTGGCCCCATTGCTGGGGGTAGGGTGTGCTGGCAGGGAGGTGGTTCCCACACCCTGCCCTACCTGGGCATGCTGCCTCTGCTCCCGCCTGGCCTCCAGCTCGCCTGGCTGGGGCTCTGGGACCACCACCATGGTGGGGAGTCAGGCCCACCCCAGGCTGTGGGGTTGTCACTAGTCCCTGGGAGCGCTCCCACCAGTGTCTCCTCCACTCGAGATTTGCTGTGGGGCAGCCGAGGCTGATGGCATGTCGTGGCCTCCGGCATGGCCACAGCTGTCCTCACTGAGCAGCCTGGGGAAACTGAGGCACAGGATGTCTTGGGGGGCACTGTGGGAGTAGGGCATGGTGGTGGGGCTGCAGGGTCCAGTCACCTGCATTGCACGGCAAGGGGGGCAGGTGGCCAAACCCCCCAAGGCAGCCGGCGTCAGTGAGGGCCAGAGGCACGGGAGTGGGAAGGTCAGAGAGAGCGTCCGGCCTTGCAAGAGGGATTAGCACTGCCCTTGCTGCATCACGCGGCCCCTAGGCCCATTCCCTGCCTAATCCCCTCATTCTGGGCAGCTGGCCAGCACTGGGCAGGGGCACCAGACCCCTCTGGCCCTGCCTGGGCCATGAGGGACAGAGCTGCCCCTTTGGCCCCACCATGCCTCTTGGGGGGACTCAGTCCTTCAGCAGGTCACCCAGCCTGGCTTGGCACTGTGCTGAAACAGGGACCAGGGAGTCACGGTGCCTCCACTACAGGCAGGACTGGGAGCCAGCAGGGAAATTGAGGCACCAGGGTCAGTGGCTTGCAGTTCCACTCCAGAGCTGTGCCATGGCTGTGGTGGTGCAAGCAGGAGCTCAGCACCAGAGAGCAGCAGGCAGAGGTAACACTGGCAGTGCTGAGGCAGGAGGGGTCTGAAACCCCCAAGTGTACCAAGCCCTGTCAGGTTTTGGGGTGGACAGCATGTGCTTGCAGGGCAGCCCGGCCGCTGTGGTCAATCCTAGCTCACCATGTGCCAGGGTGGCAGTGCCTGCATTGCTGGGGTGCCCGCTGCGTCCCACAGCCTCACCCCCATGGCTCTCCTTTCCTCGCAGGGTGCCGGCCCCGCAGGCGGCTGGTGAGGCGGGATGGTGCTGGTGTTGGCACTGGCACTGTGGGCCTGCCTGGCACTGGGCACAGCCAGCGAGGAGAGCCCGGCACCCGAGCCCCTGGCAGGCGGCCAGCCCTTTGCCGTGGTGTGGAACATCCCCACCGGCCGCTGCCAGCACCGCTTCGGCGTGGGGCTGCCCCTCAGCGACTACGGCATCGTGGAGAACCAGGGCGGCCACTTCACCGGCCAGAACATCACCATCTTCTACAAGAACAAGTTTGGGCTCTACCCCTACCTGTCGCAGCAGGGTGTCCCCCACAACGGGGGCATCCCCCAGCGCGTCTCCCTCGACGCCCACCTCGACAGGGTGGCCAAGGACATCTGCCTCCTCCTGCGACCTGCTTTCCATGGCTTGGCTGTGGTGGACTGGGAGGAGTGGAGGCCCCTGTGGGCCCAAAACTGGGGGGCCAAAAAGATGTACTGGACAGCCTCGGAGCAGTGGGTGCGGGACCAGCACGGCATCCTGCCGGCACGGCAGCAGCTCCGACTGGCCCAGGTGGAGTTCGAGCAGGCAGCCCAGGCTCTAATGGAGGAGACGCTGCTGGTGGGCCGAGCCCTGCGCCCTGGGGGGCTCTGGGGTTTCTACCGTTTTCCCGACTGCCTCAACAGCAACTGGGCCAAGGAGGCAAACTACACCGGGCAGTGCCAGCCGGCGGAGGTGCAGCGTAACAACCATCTGGGCTGGCTCTGGGCCGCCTCTTCTGCCCTCTACCCCAGCATCTACCTGCCGCTGGCACTGCCACCCGCCCTGCGCCGCCGCTTTGTGCACCACCGGCTGCGCGAGGCCCTGCGCGTGGCCGCCTTCGGGGCCGACGGCCTCCTGCCCGTGATCGCCTACTCCCGCCTCTCCTTCCGCCGCTCGTCCCGGTTCCTGGAGCTGGTAAGCACTGTGGGGCCAGAGCTGGCTGCGGGTGTGGTGCGGGGTTCTGGTTGGCACAGGGACGGAGGCTGTGTCCCCCAGACCGGTCACGTCTCCGTTCCTGGCAGGCTGACCTGGTGCACACCATCGGGGAGAGCGCGGCACTGGGAGCGGCTGGACTCGTGCTCTGGGGAGACATGTCGTACTCCCACTCGGCTGTGAGTATGGCCCCCCGCAGCCCTGGAGGCAGTGGGCAGCAGGAGGTGGCATGGGATGTACGGGATGGCCGCATCCCCTGTGCCCACCAGGGAGGGCTGGCCAGGTCTCCGGTGCTGGGGTGGGTTCTCACTGCTGCTTCCTCTCCAGGAAAGCTGTGCCAGGCTGCGCCACTACCTCGTGTCCACCCTGGGTCCCTACGTGGCCAACGTGACGGCAGCAGCTCGAGAATGCAGCTATGGGCAGTGCCATGGGCACGGACGCTGTGTGCGCCGGCGGCCCCACGAGCTGGGCAGCCTCCTGCACCTCGGCCCCGGTGCTGGCCCGCGGGCCGCTTTCCGCTGTCACTGCTACCGTGGCTGGGCGGGTGAAGGCTGTGCCCAGCGGGTCCAGCTCAGCCCTGCCGCCTCCTGCCAGGTGCCCACCCACGCTCACAGCCTCTATGGGCACAAGGATCTCGCATCCTCTGACACCTGCCTGCCACAGGGCATGTGGGGCTGGTGACAAAGGCTGGGGACCACCATGGTCCCCTACGCCAGCAGTGCTGCTGCTGGCACTTCCTATTGTCTCATGAACCTAAATAAATTCTCCTGGCACAGCTGGCATGGTCCTTGCAGGCAAAGATGGGGGGCTCTGCGGTGCCCCCAGGCTGGGTACAATTGCCACTGCTGACAGGCAACACAGTTTGGCACTGGATGGGTCCAACAGTGCCTCAGTTTTCCTGCATGGGCTCTGCCCTGATCCCATGAGCTGGCAGTCCCTTTACCCTGGGAAAGGGGGCATGGGGCACTGCCACAACCTGCTGTCCCTTTGCCACTGGCACTGTGCTGCCAGCAGCCCTGACCACGCCACCAGGCCCCCCTCCCCATAGCTATTTTTATCGCCCCCCAACTGTGTTTCTCACTGTCCTATTTTAAGCGGCGCAGTTGGCGCACTGGGAACCCAGTGCCCAGCTCCTGGGGGCCCTGCACCACCTCACTGCCCGCTCACGCTGCCCAGGCGCAGGGCACGGGGAGCCATGCCCAGGGAGGCTGCAGAAGGTACACTGGGGAGAGGGCTTGGGGCCGGCGGGGGCCCGGGCACCCCAGGGGACACCGGGCAATGCGAGGCTGTGGGGTTGGGATGGAAGCAGCGGACAGATGGTGCCCTCTGCCGTGGGGGCTGTGGGCAGAGATGCCTGCCCAGGGACGAAGGGGGTCCTGGAGGGCTGCAGGTGTAGGGCAGCACGGTTTGGGGAGGGTGCAGGCAGCTGGTTGGCACAGCCCCCTGCACCAAACCTACACGACCAGCTGTGCCCCCCCACCGGGGGGAAGTGGGTGCAGGGGTGATGTGGGTACCTATGGGGCAGCCCCCGGCCAAGGGTAGGGCTGTGGGGAGGGTCTGAGGGGACCCTGGGTACCAGCTGAGGCCCCCCAGCCCTGATGCCTGCCAGCCCCGGGGGTGACACACAGTCTGGACAGCAGCAGCACGGCGCCACGCTGCCCTGCGACACGCCACTGACCTCGGGAGGGATTGGGAATGGGCATGGTGCCAGCCTGCCCTGATCTGCCAAGGGCACAGTGCGTGGGCCCTGCCCGCTGCTCAAAAATACGCAAACACCTAGAAAATAATCTTTTTCCCTCTACCCCAGTGCAGGCATGGTTGCTTCCTGAAACAGTGCTGGAGCAATGCCTACTTCCAAAAAGCCCCCTCAGTCCCATGTGACGTGCTCACTAGGGCAATGGGCACCAGGGCCCCCTGGCACAGCATACACCCTACATCTCCATCTGTGCACCCCCAAGCAGCACAGTACCTGCGGGGTGAGCCGGGCCACACCGCAGACTGGCACTGCCCTGCACCTGCCCACCAGCTTCCAGCTGGCCCTTGGAGCCCCAGCCAGTCCCGCAGTGCCTGGGCTATCCTGGCTGGGGGGTGGCACATTCCTGCCCCCAAGCCAGGGCCAGATTCCAGCCCCACTAACAAGGCTCTGGGATCGTGGCCACCAGGCACCCACTAACTGCTCTGATGACAGCAGTGGGGCCAGGAGGGCACAGCCAATGCTTGCCCACTGTGGCTGCAGGGCTGTGCCAAGGGAACACCAGCCTTGGCTGCCTGCCCTGGTGCAGCACCGGGCTGCCAAGGCTGANCCCACCCTGCGCCCCGTGCCCCCCGCCAGCCCCTGCCCCTGCCTCGGCCCTGGCCACCCCCTGCTGCTGGCCCTGCTGGCGCTCCTGGCACTGTCGAGCCTGGTCCTGGCCACACTGGCCATCTACCTGAGTGGTACGTGGCACTGGGCAGGGTGGGGAGACGGGGAACTGAGGGGGGGCAAGCTGCCCACCCTCAGCACATCCCCATCCTCTCCCCACAGTCCTGCAGAGCCAGTCGGTGCGGGCGCTGGCCCAGTGGCTGGAGAGCCAGGAGGACGCCGTGCACCAGCTGCGGGCAGCCAGCAGGCAGCTCTGGGCCCGCCTCANAAAGGGGGCATGGGGCACTGCCACAACCTGCTGTCCCTTTGCCACTGGCACTGTGCTGCCAGCAGCCCTGACCACGCCACCAGGCCCCCCTCCCCATAGCTATTTTTATCGCCCCCCAACTGTGTTTCTCACTGTCCTATTTTAAGCGGCGCAGTTGGCGCACTGGGAACCCAGTGCCCAGCTCCTGGGGGCCCTGCACCACCTCACTGCCCGCTCACGCTGCCCAGGCGCAGGGCACGGGGAGCCATGCCCAGGGAGGCTGCAGAAGGTACACTGGGGAGAGGGCTTGGGGCCGGCGGGGGCCTGGGCACCCCAGGGGACACCGGGCGATGCGAGGCTGTGGGGTTGGGATGGAAGCAGCGGACAGATGGTGCCCTCTGCCGTGGGGGCTGTGGGCAGAGATGCCTGCCCAGGGACGAAGGGGGTCCTGGAGGGCTGCAGGTGTAGGGCAGCACGGTTTGGGGAGGGTGCAGGCAGCTGGTTGGCACAGCCCCCTGCACCAAACCTACACGACCAGCTGTGCCCCCCCACCGGGGGGAAGTGGGTGCAGGGGTGATGTGGGTACCTATGGGGCAGCCCCCGGCCAAGGGTAGGGCTGTGGGGAGGGTCTGAGGGGACCCTGGGTACCAGCTGAGGCCCCCCAGCCCTGACGCCTGCCAGCCCCGGGGGTGACACACAGTCTGGACAGCAGCAGCACGGCGCCACGCTGCCCTGCGACACGCCACTGACCTCGGGAGGGATTGGGAATGGGCATGGTGCCAGCCTGCCCTGATCTGCCAAGGGCACAGTGCGTGGGCCCTGCCCGCTGCTCAAAAATACGCAAACACCTAGAAAATAATCTTTTTCCCTCTACCCCAGTGCAGGCATGGTTGCTTCCTGAAACAGTGCTGGAGCAATGCCTACTTCCAAAAAGCCCCCTCAGTCCCATGTGACGTGCTCACTAGGGCAATGGGCACCAGGGCCCCCTGGCACAGCATACACCCTACATCTCCATCTGTGCACCCCCAAGCAGCACAGTACCTGCGGGGTGAGCCGGGCCACACCGCAGACTGGCACTGCCCTGCACCTGCCCACCAGCTTCCAGCTGGCCCTTGGAGCCCCAGCCAGTCCCGCAGTGCCTGGGCTATCCTGGCTGGGGGGTGGCACATTCCTGCCCCCAAGCCAGGGCCAGATTCCAGCCCCACTAACAAGGCTCTGGGATCGTGGCCACCAGGCACCCACTAACTGCTCTGATGACAGCAGTGGGGCCAGGAGGGCACAGCCAATGCTTGCCCACTGTGGCTGCAGGGCTGTGCCAAGGGAACACCAGCCTTGGCTGCCTGCCCTGGTGCAGCACCGGGCTGCCAAGGCTGAGATCCCCCCGGAGGGCTCTGGTCCCACAGGGGTGCCCGGAGCAGGCGGGGGCTGTGGGCAGGGCACAGGCTGACCCTTTGCCTCCGCTCCAGCAGACAGTATGGGAAGGGCCGAAGGTGCGGCGGCGGCAGAGCCTGGGGACCCCGACAGCAGTGAGTCCGGAGCCATCAGCCTGCGCCCCGTGGAGTCCATCAGCGACCTGTACTGGGCCTCGGGCGGGCACAAGGGCACGGAGGGTGAGAGCACTGCAGGGGGGGCTGTGCTAGCCCCGGCTGTGCCCGTGGCCAGGCTCTGACCCCTTCTCTCCCCTGCCTGCAGGCAATGGCCCGGCTCCCTCCAGCAGCCTGCGCCGGCCCCCACCTCGGCCCGTGCCNCAGTCGGTCCGGGCGCTGGCCCAGTGGCTGGAGAGCCAGGAGGACGCCGTGCACCAGCTGCGGGCAGCCAGCAGGCAGCTCTGGGCTCGCCTCAATGCCAGTGCCCAGCCTGGTGGGCACCGCTGAGCTGCCCCTGGCTCCACCATGGGCTCTGGGCCACCACAGGAAGGGGCACCGAAGGGCAGGAGGGAGGAGCGGGCAGCCTCACCTGCTGAGACCTGGCTGCATCGCCCCTCGGGGCACAGGGGCAATCCCGGCCCCTGTCCCAGGCTGTGAGAGAAAGAAACTGGGCTCTAAGGACCTGCATCCGCCCCAAGTGACAGCCCTTCCTCTTAACAAGGCAGAAGGCATACTTCAATTAGCCTTTTAATTACCTCTTACAATCAAAGTCTTAGAAAGTCACCATGATAGATACATTCCCAGGGTGGCAGGCACTGCCAACTGGCATGGCCCCACGCCCACCTGGGCAGTAGCCCCCCCCATGATTAACTTCCCACAAGATTACTATTTCATTTAAAGCATTTGGCTGGAAAAGGGCTGAGAGTGGGCAGCTGGCAGGGCTGGGCAGAGCTTGCCACTCCACACTGCTGTGCCACCACTGCTGATACCAGGCTGGCTGGGGAGGCAGGGGCTGTACTCAGCATGGCAGGGCGGGGAGAACACTGCTGCCACAGGCACAGACACCAGGACCAGCTGCTCCGCAGCCCTGCATGGCTCTGCCCTCCCACCCACTCTTCAGGCTGTGCCAGGCCACCCTGGTGCCCCTGCAGGACTGGGGAGGGGGTACACGAGCCCTGCCACTGAAAGAGGCTGCAGGAGCCTGGGTGAGACCTCCTCCCACTGTGCCACATGGATCCCCAGTCACAGAGCAGGCACACGGCAGCACGCCACCACCACCCCCTGCACTTCTTTTATCCTTCCTATTTTTTGGTTAAAAAAATAAAAGAGGGGGCAGCCCCCAGTGGGGCAGCTCCAGGCATTAAATACTCTGCTGTACATGAATAAAAGCCCGAGGGCCGGGGGCACCTGCCCCTCACAGTGCTGGGTCTGAAGTCCAGGTGGGCTGGGGGCTCTGCCCCTCTCTGCCCATCACAGCACATCCGCCCGCTTGTCCCGCACGCGGCTCCGGGCTTTTGTGCGGGCTTTGAAGGCAGCCGAGTTGTAGAGGTGCTGGAAGGAGAGGGAAGGAGAGATAGGTTAGGGATGCCCCTCTGCCCACCTCCCCAGCAGCGCCCATCACACTCAGGCACTCTGCTGGAGCCCACGGTGGCAGAGGAGGGGGCTGTGGGCACAAATCTGGGAGGTGGCACCCACCTTCTCGAAGCGGGAGACCTTGCTGGCTTTCAGAGCAGCTGCATCCAGCAACAAGGGGGGCCCGAGGCCAAAGATCTCCCGTAGCAGCTCATTGTTCTGTGGAAGCAGGGGTCTGTCAACACCCACCCAGCACCAGACCAGCACTCCCTGGTGCATCTGCCCAGGCCCTACCTGGAGGTGGTGGCGGATGCCAGAGCCCAGCACCTCCTTAAAGGCTTGGTAGGTGCGCTGGCGTGCCCAGCTGTCCAGGTACATGCACTCCAGGCCAAATCGGATGCTCTCCTCCTGGTATTCCCCACTCTGAGCAGAGAGAGGGGCATCAGCAATAACCTGGGCACCAGCCCTATGTGTCCCCTGGCTCTCCACAGAGAGGAATCACCAGGCAGCTGGGAAGCAGCCACACAGTGGCAGGGCAGGGCACCACCAGGCTCTGGTACCTCAATGAAACGCAGGATGTCCCGGAAGATGGATCGCTGCTTCCGTCGGTCCGTCTTGGCTCGGTACTTGTTGCTCTCAGTAGCCAGGACCTTGAGTTGGGCACACAGGAACTCTGTATCTTGGTGGCACAAGTCCTCCTGCCAAAAAGCAGGGGATTTAGAGGGATGGGCTCCAGGCACTGCCCACTGCCATGGCCAGGACAGGGCGGGAGGATCACTGGGGCCAGCCCCTCTGCCTGGGCACCTGCTGGTGATGCTGATCGACAGCAGCTCGGCCAGGGCATGGGCAGGCTGTCACAGCAGCTCCCTCCCTGCTGCCTGGTGACCGCCTACCCACTGCTCCTTGCCATAGCTCCCCCTTACCTCCAGGTCCTGGGCCAGCTCGAAGAGCAGCGCAATGGTCTCCCCGGCCAGGATGCGCAGGGCAACGCTGCTGCTGGTCAGCAGTGGGGGCAGCTGCAGCCAGCGACTGGGACAGGGAGGCAGGAGGGCAGTCAGGGAGGCCAAGCACTGCCCCAGGGGCTCCCTGCTCCACAGCTGGCTGCCCCACACCAGCCTCCACTCACCCCAAGCCCCACTCACTTGTCCAGAATGCCCCTGAGGTGGGAGGGGGGGCAGATGGTGAGGAGTAGGGACCATGACTGGAGTGCGCTGCAGTGCAGAGGCCCGTGCTGGGCAGGTGCTGAGCCCCCTTCGCCTGTGCTGGGGGGGCTGAAGATGCCCTCCAAGCAGGACAGGCATGAAACCAGGTCCTGAAGGAGAGAAACTCGCCAGTCAGACCACATCTGCCATCACGATGCCACGGTGAGCTGTGCACTGGGGACCAAAGGGGACCCACCATGCCAAGGGGTGCCAGGAACCCCTCAGGGCAGGAGAGGCTACTGCACCCACAACACCCCATCTCTGCAACGCAGGCCTCCCCCCAGCTCAGCTCCATGCTGCCCAGGGAAGGGGTCTGGGCTGTCACTGATGTCCCCGTACCCCTACCCCAGCTCAGCTCCAGGCTGCCCTGGCACTGTGGGCTGAGGGCAGGTGGCACGGCAGCCCCTGGGTGCCCTCTTGCAGGGGTACGGACGACACCCAGGCGCAGTTACCTCGAGGTCAGCAGCAGCAATGTAGCAGCACATGCCCAGGGCTGTGGCACACTGGCGAGAGAAGTGAGGGAAATGCAGTTAGATCAGGCCTGGCTGGATCATGCCGGGCCTGATCCAGCACCTAGCCAAGGGGCAGCCAGGTTGGGGTGCCCCTGCTTTGCCCCCCCACACTCAATAGCACCCAATCCTGTCACCCTTCTGGGACTGCAGGGGCTCCCAAAGGCATTGCCTGGGCTCTCCCCACCACGGAGATGTCCCCAGGAGGAAAGAGGCCAGGTCTTACGCTCTGCCGGGCGCTGGGGCTGGCTGTGCTGTCTGTCAGGACGCTGATGAGCAGGGGCTTCACGCTGCGGAACACCTCTTCTCCCTCCGGGCCAGAGCCCATCTGGAGGCAGAGGAGGGTGAGGACGGTGCTCGCCAACGCCTGTTCCTCCCCTTTACCTGTGGGCAGCACGAGAGACCTCCCTCAGACACGGGTCACCGGCCCCACCGGCCCCCGCCCGCCTGCACCCCGACCTTTCTTGAGACACTTCTCCAGGGAGTCGGTGAGCGTGAGGCGGCGCTCCAGCAGGAACTCGGACAGCGTTTTGGAGGACAGGGCCAGGCGCAGGCTCTGCAGTGCCGCCTGCCGCGCCTTGGCGCTGCGAGAGACCGTGGGACGTCACGGGCTGGGGTGTCCCGGGACGGGGCACGTCCCTGCTCCTGGCTGGCAGCGCTGGCAGGGGCGGGCAGCGTGCCCGGAGCGCCCGGGGGGGACAGCCGCTCCTCACCTCTTGTCCAGGAGGCTGTCCATGTGCTCCTTCAGCCTGTCCTCTATCTCCTCCTCCTGGCCTTGCTCACTCGCCGCCTCGCTCCCTGCCCGGGCGGCACCACGTGAAGCCGGGGAGCCCGCGGGTGGGGGACACCGCGACCCACGTGGGGGTCACCATGGGGTCCGCGTGGCTCACCTGGTCCCTCGTCGGCGGGGCTGGCGCTCTCGCTGGCACTGCTGCAGTGGCTCAGCACCTCGCTGCCGGCCTCCTCCTCGCTGCCGGGCGAGCTCGCCCGGGCGCTGCCGGTGCCGCCTGNCGTGTCCGTGTCCGTGTCCGTGTCCGTGTCCGTGTCCGTGTCCGTGTCCGTGTCCCTGTCCCTGTCCCTGTCCCTCTCTCTGTTCTTCTCCCTGTCCAGGCGCTGTGTTCACCCCTGCTCCCTCACTATCCCTGCCCCTCTCCCTGTCCTGACGCTATCTTCGTCCGTGGTCCCTGATAGGAAAGATGTGTACTGATGTTACAAACAATTCGATGGGTGAGGGTCTTTAGGAGAGGTGGGTGTTAATGTCTTTGAAATGGGTCTTAGTGTCTCTGCTGACATCAAGCCGCGCAGGTTTGGTACCGAACCCAGACAGTTTGACTACAGTTTGAATTCCTGAACTTTAGGGCAATAGACAAATGGGTCTGTACAAAGTCTATTGCAGAACTCACATAGCCTGAACTTTTGAACTCCGGGGGAAAATGACGTGTTCAAGGGCGGAACATGTGGTAGGTGGTTCGGGAAGGCTGTACCTTCCTAGTACCTCAGCCAATGGGGAAAGGAAGAGAGTAACATGCAGCCCGGAGTTTAGGATAAAAGGAAGCTGCGATGTCCGAAACCTCGAGAGAGAAAGCCCATGGGGGTGTGGTCCAGTGGACTCTCTCCCTTTATTCGAATAAAGTTGCAGGACTCCTCTGTCTCCTTTA
>VZTG01003083.1:1967562-1989948 GCA_013397845.1 Melanocharis versteri
GGCGCGGCTGTGCCGCCGGCTGCCGCCAGAGGGCGGTCGGGCCCCGGTGCCGGCCGTGCTCTCCGACCCCCCGCGCTCCCGGTGTCCCCGCGCTCCCCGGAGTTCTCGCTCTCCCCGGTGTCCCCGCTCTCCCCGGTGTCCCCGCTCTCCCCGGTCCCCCCGCGCTCCCGGTGCTCCCGGGCAGGGGCATCGCCAGCCCACAGAGTCACGGGACGGCGATGTCCCGCGTGGGTGGTGCGGCGTCACCCACGCCATGCCCGTCCATCCGGCCGGTGGGAACCGGGAGCGGCTGGCCGGCGGCGGGGGGATGGCGAGGGCCGGTGCTGCCGTAGCACCGCGCTGACCTTGCCGGCGGCAGAGCGGGAGCGGGCAGCGCTCTGGGCAGAACCGGCGGAGCTGGAGCAGCCGCCCGTGGCCTGGCACCCATGGCCTGACTTTCCCAGGGACAGTTGTAGTGTCGGGAGGGCAGCTGGGAGCCCGTATCCCCATCCCCACCCTGGTATGGTGTCACCGTTGTGTCACCGTTGTGCCACGGTGGCCACTGCTGCTGCTGCTGGCATTCCTCATACCCATCCCAGCCCTCATCTGTGCTTCCTGCAGCCCACTGAGCCCAGTGCTGGTGGCCGGTGGGTCCTGCTGCTCACAGGCAGGGTGGGGGTCCCAGGAGTGCCACGGAGCGGGTGGTAGGACTTTGGGTGGTGTGGGATGTGCCGAGGGGGAATGGGACTGGAGCTGGCATCTGGTATCCCCCTGGCATCGGGTGGGACTGGGGTGCCTCTCCAACAGGGGAGCACTGGGAAGGGTGCCAGGGGGATTTCTGTGAAGCAGCATGCTCTGCTGGTGAGGAAAGGTTTCAGGGAACTGGGCTGTGGGGGAAACATGTGAGGTGGCTAGGCAAGGCCATGGCATGTGCCCTGGGCTTGTGCTGGCCCCCTGCCACCAACCAGCTGGCCCCGGCCAGCCCGCAGCCCCAGGGACTGGCCCAGCCCCATGACAAACAGCACTGCATTGGGCGAGCTGACCTTTGGACTGGGCAAGGAGGGGCAACCCCACACCCAGGGCCAGTGGTCTCAGTGCCACCCTGGCTGTGCCTCACTTCCCCCACTGCGGGCAGCCCCTCTGCCAGCACGGTGGGTGCTTATCCCGGTTTCCGTTTCCTCCTCCTGGCTCAGCCCCTGCCGCCCCTGGGCTCACTCCTGGCTGCAGGGCAGATGGGTCGGTACCATTAGCCCCTCGGCAGCACCAGGCAGAGCGGTGCTGCCAGCTCTGCTGGGTGACAGAGGTTTCGGGGACAGGAGCACTGGGGTGCCGGGGGCTGGCTGCACGCCGGCAGTGGCAGGAGCCGGCTGGGGCTGTTTTCCTCTCTGTTTGCTCGGCCCTGGGGACGGCCAGTGATGCGGATCAAGGCCAGCGTCCTTCGGGCAGCCAATTGTCGTCCGGCTCGGAGGGGAGGGAGAGGGGCAGCTGCCCCAGGGCTTTCCCAACCCTAGAGAGGGCCACCACTGCAGCACTGCCCAGCGTGAAACAGCACCAGGTTTAGTCCACCCAAACACAAGGCTGGGTGGTGCCAGCAGGGACCCAGGGGTGCCTGCCAAGACCCAGCACCCGGTGCTCTGCAGCTGCCCCCTGGCTGGGGCAGGAACCCCCCACCCCACCACCGTGGCAGCTCAGGAGCCCCGGTGCTGGGGGACATGCAGCCTCAGTCCTGAGTGCCAGCACGTCCTTTTGTGCTCCTCTCGCTGAATCCTTTACCCTGATGGGCCATGAAAGGGCCTTTATCCCCTCTCCTCCTCATGGCTGGATCACACCCGACAGGAGCCTGTGGTGGACTGTCTGGCCGTGGGCCTGACAGTCACCCCAGCCAGAGTGGGCGTTCAGGACAGCCCTACAGGTGCCTCCGTAGGGAGCCAGAGCAGACTGCCCTTTCACTGGGACTGCAGGGACCATATCTGCTCCTTGGTCAGCTCTGGACCAACCACAGCGCCCCGGAGAGAGGAGGGACATGGCTGTGGCCACGTCTCCATTTTTGGCCCAGTTATAAATAGCTCTAAACAAGGATGCTACAGTTGTCTGGGCTGAAAGGTGTCCCAGGTCCTCCCCTGCTCCCCGGTCCCCAGCTCCCCAGCCATCTGCCACCCTGCTGCCCAGGCCCTGGGCAGTATGCCTGGAATCCCCTGGAGGCCTCCCAGCCAGCTCCACACTCCCTGACAGCTTGCAGGAGGCTTTGAGGTGAACAAGAGAGCCCCCTCC
Source organism: Melanocharis versteri (assembly GCA_013397845.1). Classification (NCBI taxonomy): domain Eukaryota; kingdom Metazoa; phylum Chordata; class Aves; order Passeriformes; family Melanocharitidae; genus Melanocharis; species Melanocharis versteri. The sequence continues at coordinate 1,969,813 of VZTG01003083.1, forward strand.
CCAGGGACTGGAGACCCCCCAACACTGCTGCACATTCCCTTCTACTGCCCCATGCTGGAGCCCTTGCTCTGCCTCTGCTAAACATTATGTGCCCTCCCTGGCTGCAGCTCATCCCTGGACCTGGTGTCACAGGGAATTTGGGGTGTAGGGCAGCTCAGCCCTGCTGTCCTGCACTGCTGGCATTGCCTTGTGCCTCCTCAGAGGTTCTGGCAGCTGTCTGAGCTCCCTACCTCAGGAAGCCTCAGTGGCTGCAATGTGGAATGCCGAGGTGTGGAGGAGCTGAGGCTGAGGCTGTGGAGGATGCCTGAGGCTTGGGGAGCTGATGGACGGCAGCTCCCAGCTCGGAGAGACTCAGGCCCTGTGCACATGGGAGTGTTCCCCAGTGAGCAGGAGTCCCCCCGCAGAGTGGAGCCTCATCACCATCCTGAGGGATAATTACCAGATCATCCTTCCAGCAGCTGATGGCACCCAACATCTCTTTACTCACCCAAGAGACTCAAGGGAGATGGGCACTGGGTGCTGGATGTTTCAGGAGCATCATGGCTACTTCGGTTTGTTTGGCTTGAATGGCATTTGAGTTTCATTTAAAGGCATTAAAGTCCTTGCTTAATTACCTTAACAACATTTAAGCCTTTGATGCAGGATGGTCAGCCCACACGAACAAAGCCCCTGACCCTGGTGGGGCTGTGGGTGCTGCCAGTGGGGACAGCAGGGACATGGCTGTCCTGCCTGGGTGGCAGAGATGAGCAGGGTGCCAGCAGGTGCCAGCACCTCGGGGGCACTGAAGGGACAGTCTCCCTGTGCCAACAGGAACAGTTTATTCCCACATCTTATGGCTCAGGCTCCTGCCCTCAAGTGCTCCCAAGCAGCCATGGTGCTTGATGGGTTGGAGCTGGGGGAGCCTGTGTAGATCCCTCCAAACCCCTCAGTGGTGCAGGGAGAAGAATCAGGGTTACTCCTGGGCTCGTCCTCCAGTCCTTAGTTCCCAGACTGTGGCTTGGCAGGGAGGTGATTGAGCGCAGAGATAACTGATAACTCACCCTTCAGGTCTGCTGAGCAGCGCTTTGCTTCTGGCTTCTGTAAAGTTAATTGGTTTCGAGGTTCCAGGAACAAACGAAGGAGAAAAACCCATTCTCCGATGTGCGGGATCATTGAATGCTCTCTGGTGAGTTATAATTGCAAATCATGTTTTGAAATCACATTAACCAATTATCCCGTGTTGTTGTTGTGCCCTGCCACATGACAGCATGTGCCGCGAGGGAGGCGGCGGTCAAGGGCAAGGGAGGGGGCCACCAGCTGCTCCCCAGCACCTCTATGTCCAGGCACAAGCTACCAGCACCAGGGTGCTTCTGTGGAGGGAGATGTGGGGGGAGGAAGGCTCCAGCCCTGGACAAGGCCTTGGGCAGGTGTCACTCCGCAGTCCACCCAGCCCATGCTGCTGGCCACAGGCATCCCTCTCCTCTTACAATCAGCATTCCTTTTGTGCCTCACTCGCTTCATGGTTATAGGGTCAAAAGGGCAGTGGGGGTCTTGGAGCCCCTATGTGTGCTGGAGCTGTGTCTGTGGGATGCCCAATGATGGGGACCAGAGGCATCCACTGGAATGTTCCTGGAAAGGGCAATCTCCAGGAGACTTCTTGCTGGAGAGGTCACGGTGGCGGCGGGGGGGACACTGCTTGGGCTGCAAATCCAACCATTATCTCTGCCATATCTTCCTGCCATCTGGGCTCTGGGAACAGCGGGCAGTGGCAGGCAGCAGCAGGCAGCGGGCTCAGGGGCCGGCGGAGGAAGCTGAGCGTGACAAGGAGAGCGTGCCCCAGCCATACATGGCACCCACTGCTTTGTGCCTGGGTCCTGGGCTGGCCTTGTCCATGCTGGGATGTTTGAGACCGAGGGGTTTTATGGGTTTGCTTTAATCTTTGATCTCGAAGCACGGCTGAAGGATAAGAAATAGGGCAGCTTTTGGCCGTGGGAAATGGTGAGAAGGCAAACCCCACGGAGGTGTGCTGAGGGCGAGGGCTCTGGCACAGCACTCAGCTCCCTGTCCTTGGTGAGGCAGGATGCTGCTGGCGAGATGAGCCGTGCTGTGCAGTGCTCCCCTGAAGGCTCCTCACATACGGGAATCCGGCGTCAAACTTTCCAGCCAGCTGGAGAAAACCGCACGACTGCAATTTTGCAATCCACTAGAGCCCTGACACCACCAGAGCCATTGGTGAGACTGGCCGGAGCTGCACCGGGGAAGCACTGTTGACCAGAGGGCTCAGGGGGTCGAGAGCAGGGTCTTAGCCTACCCCTCTCATGGCTCCTCTCTATGTTGCCAGCCTGGCTGCTCGAGCCCGCAGCTACTGTGTGCCGACTGCAGGACACTGGGACAGGGTTTGGGATGTTCTGGGGACATCTTCACTCTCTTGCCCTCCTCTCCTCGCTGCTTTGATTTTCTGCAAAGCTTCAGCTTGACACGGTGGAGCCCATGTCCTCTGCCCACCGGCAAAGTGGAAACACTGGACAGGGGTGTCACATGCTGGACAAGAGAGGGGACAGTGAAAAGTATACATGGCTGCATTTGTGCCAATAGAAGGGGAAGAGCATTTGGAGGCTGGGAAGGAGCAGACAGCCTCCAAGTCACTTCCCACGGGTCCTCCAGCATGCTACCCCACGGCAGTCGCTGCACCCTGTGCCACGGGGCCACACTGCCTGTCCCTGTCCCCGGCACCTGTGCTTGTTTGCTTACAGGGCGGAAGCTCTTGGCCGCCTTTTACAACCCTGGTGAGTTGCGTTGCTGCCGGTCCCGGGACGTCTCTCCGCAGGTGCCACGTGGCTGCCTGCATCCGCCTTCACCAGAGCAGGGAAAGGGTTAAGCTGATGGCTTGAGGCCAGCCATGCCCATCCTCTGGGTGCCTCTGGCTCCCCCGTCACACTGCCAAACCTGGCTGCCTCCAGTCCCCCCGGCGTGCCAGCCAGCGCTGGTTCAGCACTTACGCATGCTGCTGTTATTAGAAATTAGTTAATGGATGTATGTCTCCAGCCAAAGGAGAGCGGCAGTAACAGGAGCCGTGGGATTGCCGGGAGCATGAAGGCAGAGCTGCCACTGAATATTTAACATCCCTCGATGTCCAGGCAAGAGGGTGCCTCTTCTCCCGATGGCGACGCTCACTGCTGGCTGGCAAAGCCGTTTCCCTCCCAGGCTGCCCGAGGCTTCACAAAGATTTATGAAAGATATGCATAACACAAATAAAACCTTCCAGCAGCGTGCGGAGCCATTCTGCCAATGCACAGCAGCTGGGCAGGGTCTGCAGCTCAGCATGGGAGGTGGGTGGACTCCCAAGCGTATACCCCCAAAATTTTCCTCTGAAATAAAAGCTGGGCAGGACAGAGGAGCAGGAGGTAGTTTAGGGGTGACAGAGGTTGGAAAGGGACAGGGAATCTTTGGGGACACGAGTGGTGACTCACCAGAGCTCATGGCTCTCCCTGAAGCATGTGGGATGCACTTGGGAGAAGAAATTTCCTCTTTGGGGCACTTCTATGGGGATTTGTGTCTTCATGAAAAAAGACATCTTTCAGCTCAAGTGGGGAGGTTTGATGGAGACTGGAGGAGGGGGCTAGCCTGTCCCAGTTACTCTGGGTCTTGTTGGGATGATTCCGCATGGACTGTTTGTTCCCAGTGTGCTGAGATGCTGGGGCAATACTGTGAGGGCAGCAGGCACTATGAGCAGGGCAGCCAGCTGGGCTGGCTTAACGCGGGAGCAGCCTGAGCTTCCCAGGCCAGGGAGAGAATCTGGCTGGAAGTGTGCTGCTGGGTGACCTGCCTAAGAGGAGGGAAAACCCCGTGCCCACACTCGACACGTACTGGATTTAGCCCTTCAGGTTAGGTCAGAGCGACTGCCCCAGCCCTGCTTCTTTGGAAGCAGCCGCTCGCCTCCGGCAGGAGCCTCAGCTGCTCTAGGTAGGGATGCCCGGTGGGGCGCCAATACCTGGCAGGATAGGGATGCCCAATATAGCGATTGTGCCTAGAGGGGCACAGATACCTGCTGCAGTCGCCGTGTGCCGTGCGTTGGGGACGCTTGGCGACGTACCTACTCCCGATGGGGACAGGCGCTGCCTGGACACTGATGCCCGGCGGGGGATGATGCCTGGTGGGGGGAGTGATTCCCGTGCGGGAGGTGCTGCCCAGTGGGACACTGATGCCCAGCGGGGCGGCGATGCCCAGTGGGCGGCTGTGCCCGAGGGGCAGTGGTCCCGCCGGGCCGGCCCGGGGCGGGGCGGGGCGGGGCAGGGGTCGGTCGATGCGGGGCGGTCGCTCCACCCGCTCCCCAGCGCTCCTCCTGTGCCCCGGCGGAGAGGAGATTGGGAGCCTCCGCGCTGGGGGCGGGCTCGGGTCCGGTTTAATCTCCGGCTCCGCCGGGATTACGGTCGCGGGATAGTCTTAAATCCGGCACGGCCAGCGGGGGCTGCTTGCCCCAGCCCGCAGCAGAGGCGCCGCGGAGAGGGGGCAGGTAGGTCTCTCCGATCTCCCCTGCTGCTCGCACCCCCAGGCTCGCTGCCTTCTCCTCCGTGAAGCTCCGTGGTTGGAGGCTGCCGGGCGCTCGGACCCTTCACCTCCCCTAATAATCCTCCGCACCGCATCCAGTCCTTTCCGACCCATCTTTCGCCGGCCCCGCTTTCCTCTCACAGCCCGGCTCTCTCCTCCTCCGTTTCTTCCTCCTCCTGCCGGCGCCGGGCAGCACCGGGAGCACTCCGGGACCCGGCAGCTCTGGCAGGTGGCAGCGCCCCGGGGCTGTTTGCTTTGCTGTACTCTTGCCACTTCCCTCCCCAGCGGCTGGCACCTTCCCACGGGTGGGTGACAGATCCCGCGAGTGCAGGGGGAGGCAGAGCACTGCCGTACCGCCTGGGTACCCCAAAGCCCTGACACTGCCCCTGCCCGGATCGCGGTGCTGGGGGCTTCGGCGTGCATCATTCCGCTGGTACTCGTAGTGACACCAACCCCCAAACTCCCTTTACTTTCCCTTTTTTCTGCTTTAATTTTTAATCGCCCGTGGGAATGACATATGTTTCTGAAGGCTGGAAGCGGCTGTGGCCAGGATCGGGTGTCAGGGTGTCGGGGTGCCGGAGCGGGGGGCACGGGCAGGGAAAGTGATGCCGGCCGTCATGGGCATTGGGGCTGGCTCGGACCTGCGTGCGGTGATTCCATAGGCTGTAGTATTTATAGAGCCTGGGACAGCAGCGTGGAAAGCCAGGCAGCACATTGCGTTCCTGTTGGCCACGCGTGTCCTATGCCAGCCGGTGTGGTGGCCCTCTCTGCCGTGTCAGCTGTGAAAGTCCCACTGGAGAGAAATCTTCCCCATAGGAAACTGAACCACAGCAGGTGGTTGCTGGGCTTGGGGTCCCAAAGCTGGGCTGGCTCTGCGGTGGCACGGGTGAGACAGGGGACCTGGCAAGTCCCCAACAGGTGGGATGGCAGGGAGGCAGAGCCCTGGCTGGCTGCGGAGGGCATGGCTGTGCTGAGCTGATGTGGAGGAGATGGGGAATTTTCCACTGGTGTTTGGACCAGGCCCAAGCTGTTAGGTGTTAGACCTGCCTGGTCCCTGTGGCTTCATGGGGGTACCCCAGAGAAAGCTACCTGTGCCTCACAGCACTGTCCTGCCTCCCAGAATGGAGTGCCAGTGTGCCCTGGCTCTGGTGGGCAGGATGCTAAGGGGCAGTGGGACACCCCGTCCCACTCGGGGGTGGCATGGGGGTGCTGGCACTGCAGGGGACCCTGGCTGAGGCACAAAGGGCCCCACAGCACCCGGCCGTGCTGCAGCTGTAATCACACGCCGGGGCCGCGGCCACGGCAAACAAACAAGCACCGGCAGAGCCTATTTTCCTTGGCGCATGGGGATGGGGGGAAGGAGCGGAATCCCACGGGCTCCTTTGGAAGTGCAACCCTTGAGAAAACAGAGGCGGGCCGGGGACGGGACGGACCCCCCATGCTCCCGGCTCTCCTCACCGTGTGGATCTCAGCCGCCGCGTGCCTCCCTAACTGCTGACGCAGGTCTGGGACTGGCTGGGTCCCCCATGCCAGCGGGGCACAGCGAGCCCACTCCTGCTGTCCCCGTGGAGCAAATGTCAGGCTGGTCCAATGGTGAAAGTGGCATGGCTGGGCACAGCGGTGGTGCCATGGGGCTTGGGCGAATCGTGGCTCCTGATTGGTACAGGGGGCTGTGCTGGAGGTGCAGGAGGCACGCAGGGCTGTGGCTGAGGCCAGTCCCTCCTGGTGCCCCTAGCACTGCCAGCAGCAAATGGCAGCTTGGAGTTTTTGCTATTGACCTCTCTGTGTCAGCCCGCTAAGGCCAGGTATATTTTGGGGAGTGTGAACTCCTGGAAAGCATCCTGCTTCCAAGGCAAAACACAGCTCCAGAGGTGTGGTAGAAAACCTGACATGTTCTTTTCCAGGCACTATCTGCCCATCAGGCTCTGCAGTGCCCCTACCTGTGCCACCATCTTCCCTGGGTGGTCCTGCGTTCCCGGAGTGCAGTGTTTGAAGATTAAAGCAAAACCCATCACACAACCTAGCCCTGCCTGAGATGCTTTGGGCTCAAGCTGGTGTCTCACCCAGCCTCCCCAAGAGCCACACTGGGTGCCATCAGCCTCGTGCTGTGCCCACCCTGTCCCCATCCCCATGCTGCCAGCTGCCTCTGCCACCTGACCTTGTACCACACGGACTCAAGCTGGCTGGTGACAGCAACAGCCCGGGCTGTCCCAGTGCTGGACATGACTCCCCTCACCTGGCCTCAGCTTCTCCACTGCTCTTCCCGGCTTGCCTCGGTACTGGTGCTTGGATGTTGGAGGATGTGGCAGGACGGTGATGGCTGATACCTGCAGCGTGGCCTCATCCTGGGGTGTGTGCCTGGCAAGTGATGTCGTGGCTGAGCTGCACCATGGCTCTGGCACTGGAAAACCCTCTCCATGGCTCCACCACTATGTTTGGCTCCACCACCCCCTTCCCTGAACTGCTCTTCCCCTCCCTGGTGTGTCCCAGGCCCTAGCACGTCCATTGATGCAGGACAGTGGCCACGGGCCAGCTCAGCTGTTGGCATGTTCTGCGTTCAGGTATAGTCCCAGGCTCAGGCAGAGCTGTCCTCAGGCAGGTGTCCTGGATGGACACCACTGTCCACACGGTGCAGCAGAGATGGCCAGAAGTGACCAGGCAGGTGTTGGTGCTGCCAGAGCCCTGCTAGCCAGAACAGCAGCTTCCAGAGCCACTTGTTCCTACTTGCCACTGCCAATCCTGCCCTGGCTGGAGCAGAGGGGGAATTGACTGACCTGAGGCTGAGCCATGGTGTGGTATTTGGGGCTGAAAGGGGTGAGGTGAGCCCAGGAGCAGTGCCTACTCTACCCAGCTTGTGCTGGGGGCATGCGTGGGGCTGGCTGGCATGACCATCTGATGAGGCTGTCGTCTCCCAAGGATCTTTGGTGGAGCTATCTCAAGAGAATATCCATCAGATTTATTTGGGGAAGGTCTACATCAGGACTACCCGCAGGGTTTCTCCAGCCATGCACCAGGCAGGCTGCCTCCAGCTGTCCTTTCCCACAGCTGCTGGAGTTCCCCTTCCCGTGAAGGTGTCTTCCAGAGCCTTTGCCCCAAAGGTGAGGTGCCCGGCCATCCCCTGAGTGGCTGGATTTGCTCCTTTTGGTGCCCACTTCCTCTGGAGGAGGTGGCACCCTGACACTGCCTCTGCTTATCTGGGAGGTGGGGGGGGTGAAACACCATAGGTTAAAACCAGGTTTAGGGTGCTAATTTGAGGAAGGCAGGCTGGGGAGAAAGCTATGGCTGTGTGTGCTTCAGGGGAAGGGCAGACCCTACTCCCAGGGCAGCTGTGCAGGGGGTTCTCTGTGGAGGGCAAGGAGAGGGGAGATTCTCTGCTGTGTGCCCTGCCGGGGTCAATTTCCCTGGGCAGGGGTTGCCCAGGGACCACCCAGGTTTGGGCTGTTGCCCATCTGTGCCCAAGTGCCCACACACCCCTGTGCCCACAGCAGTGCCACAGGCTGACCAGGGACCCCAGGCTGGGGTCGCCCTGGGCCCAGCAGCGGTGCTGGGGGTACCCCCAGAGCTGGGGCTGATGGCAGTGGGGGGAACATGACTGGCATACCTGCCCCCTTGCCCACGCTGCCCATCTCTCTGGCAGGGCTCGGTCACCAGCACAGCCTCAGGGAATATGAGACCGGTGTGCCCAGCTCTGCTGAAACCCGAACAGCCACCTGGGCAGGCGGGCACGGGCGGGGGGGCTGCCATCCCCCTGGCACACACCGGCAGCAGCGGGATACCTGGCTGCCAGCACGCAGGCCGGCAGCTGCGGCAGGCTTGGCGCTAAAGCCGGATTACCACCCGGAATAGTCCCACGGCCCCAGCTGGGCCGGATTATCGAGGATTCATCTGCAAGGGAGAGGAGATGGGGAGGGAGTCTCTGCCCCGTGGGGGTCCCCGGCCTGGGGGAGCACTCACCTGCTGCCAGGGAGACCCTGTGCCTTCTCTCCCCACAGGTGGGAGCAGTGAGTGCTCATAGATGGGTGTTGTGGGCTGTGGGGACACGGTGGGTCACGGTGGGTCACAGCCCCCCGGGCTGGCGCTCCCTGCACAGGCACGGCTGGCAGGCACTGGCTGCCTGTCCCCACCTGTGCCGTGCTCCCACCGGCACCGCATGCGCTGGTGGGGACTGTGCCGGGCCGGGGCTTGACCGAGGGAACTGGCACAGTGCAGGAGCCGGGCTTGCCCGGGGTGATACACATCCTCCTGGCCTCGTTGCCAGATGCAATGGACCTCCCATCCAACATACCTGCTGGCATTGCCGACGGAGCTCCCCTGCCCAGCCCCCCTCTCCCGCCTGTGCCTTGCTCCCGCTGGGATTTTCCACCCTTTAAATAAAGGCTGTGTGGAAGCGAGATGTGAGGCAGAGAGGGGGATGCAGTCCCTTCCAGGACTGGAACCCTCACCGTGGTGCCCTGGTCCCCGAGGAAGGCTGGCAGGGGGCCGGGGGGAGCCCAGGACTGTCTGTCTATCTGCCAGAGCAGGGCAGGGATTTGGGAGTCCTGCCGCCCCACACACGTGTCCCCGTCCCAGCGAGGGCGGGCAGGCGTCTGTGCTGGCCGGGACGCAGTGTGCGAGACCAAACGCAGCCTCCCCTGAAGCGCAGACGTGGCCGGCGGGACGGTACGTGCCGTCCCACGCATCCGGCTCCGTGTTCCATCTGCAGGGGCTGCGGGGCAGCACCAGCGCCCGGCTCAGGCTGCCTGGCCACACCGTCGTGTCGGTGGGGTGTCACCAAGCACTGGGACAGCCGGAGCAGCCTGGGAGAGGTGGGAGGTCTGGCTGCAGCGGGGCTGTCGCTGTCCTTGTGTCCCAGAGCCCGGCAGGCAGCGGAGAGGCGCATGCCGGGAAATCGATGCAGCTTGCTCAGCACCCCCAGGAACGTGGCCCTGGGTGCCACAGCGGGGGGGTTCTGTGCCCACGCACGTGGCCAGGTCCACACCATCAGGCTGGGCGAGCGGGCGCTGGGGCTGGTGGTCAGGAGTGGGATGATGCGTCAGGAGTGGGACGATGCCAGGCAGCACATGGGCTACCCAACATGGCGGTGAAGATGGCAGCATCCCATCTGCGTGAGGGAAGAGATCCCTGAGGAGATGCTCTTTTCCCAGAGCATAGGGTTCCCCACTAAGGTGGGCACACAGTGAGGTGGTGAACCCACCAACCCCGGCCTGGAGGGGAACCAAGCCACCCCTTCAGGGCCACCCGTCACTCTGTATTTGTTGTTCTGCCTTATCGCAAGGCAAACAGCAGCAGGCAGGGCTTGCACTGCCCGATCGAAGCGCCTCATGCTCCCTCCTCTTTCATCTCCCCCCTTGCCCTGGCCGCTGCCACCAGGAGACCCTGGCCGAGGGGCAAAGGCCAGGGCCAGCTGGGGAAGTGGCAGTGAGTGGTGCTGAGCCTGTGCCAGGGCTGTGCCAAGGCTGTGCCAGGGCTGCCCAGCAGGAGGAAGCGTCTGGGTGGCAGCACGAAGCCCGGTGCATGCTGAATGAGTTCGGCCGTGCCGCTTGCTATTCTGAGAGACGCTTGGGGGAAGAAGTTGGTATTTCCTGAGCTGCCCAGAGAGGTGTAATTATAACCTGGGAGAAGAAAGGGGCTGCAGACGAGAGTGCCCAGCCTTACTGGCGCCCGTGGGGGAGCGGGCAGGGGAGTGGGCAGCTCCTGCCTGCCACCGGTGGGATGCGGTGAAGCCCTGCCCACAGGCAGCCCAGTGGCACTGGGGGGCTTAGGGAGATGATGGAATATCATGGATCTGGTGCCCGCCCCTCAATCCCATACTTAGTGAGTGGTGGGTTCAGCGATGCCTGCCTGTGGTGTTGGGAAGGCGCAGAGTTAACGGTGGCTTTTAGACGTGCTGGCAGCCTTGTTCATGCCTGGATCCATCCCAAGCGGAGGCCTAGTGGAGGGGATAAATCATCACCCAGAGCCTCCCTTGCGCTTCCCTCTCGCCCCCTCCATGGCTGAGCTTTCTCATTCTGGTCCCTGCTGGCCTGTGTCCTGCCTCAGTTTCCCTACCTGGCTGGGTGCTGCAGGGAGGGTGGCCCAAATATGTGCCCACCACTCTGGGCCAACCTTAGGGGCTCAGCCCTCCTGACAGTGCCAGCAGCCAGTGTGTGGCCTGGGATGACCCTGCCAGGTCGTCTGTGTGGCCTGGATGGGCAGGGACAAGCAGGGCAGCAGCTTTGGAGACCGGAGGTGCTGGCACCCACACCCTACTGTGTCATCCTTCCCTTGCGTGCCAGGAGGACTGCTGGACCCGACTGTGCTGTGGGAAGGCTCCTTAGATGTCTGGGGACACCAATCTCCTGTGAGCATGAAGACGGGCATGGCCCTTGCTCACCCCATGGCGACCCCAGGCAGCGGGGTGGTGGGGCAGCAGCATCCTCCCGGGATTGGGGACCACATTACATCCCAGCCAGCCCTAACCTCCGGCCGGGTGGCACCGGCCCTTGGCTGGACGTAGCCCCACTGTGGAGCCCCCTGGCCAGCCGGACAAGACCCCAGCCCCTCGGGGCAGTGGGGGGTGGCGGGACCCTGCCCCGGCTGCCAGCCTGCCCCAGAAAGCCACCCTGTGCCGTTTCCCAGCGGGGCGGGGAGGGCCGGGGCTCGCACAGAGGCGGCTTTGTGCGGCGTGCCAAGGCGTCCCGCTTTCGGCAGCCCGGCCGCCTTCCCCTGCCAAGGAGCTGTCTCCCGGCCCCGCGCTCTTTCCTGCTCCGTTTGTCCAGCCCTGACGTGCCCCCGAGCCCCCCGCCTTGGCACCGGCGGGACGTGGGTGAGCCCTTCGCGCCGGGCAGCACCACGGGCTTTACATAACGGTGGCTGGGGGGGTCTCTGAGCTCCCTACCCCGTCCTCAGCCGCCCTCCCAAATACCCCCACTCACCTGCTGGCACCCGTCTCCAGGAGGGGAAACTGAGTCATGGAGCCGAGAGCTGCGGGCAGGGGAGTGGAGGTGGGCAGGCAGCGTGGATGGGGACTCTGGGGCTGGGCAGTGCTGTGCTGTGAGCAAGGGAATGGGGTTGGCTGTGGGATGTCTGGCTGGGCGAGGGGACGATCCCACGTCGGGACTCTGGTGGGGTATTGGAGCTGGGGCTGAGTTCCATGGGACATTGTGTGCTGAGCAGGCAGAAGGGAGAACGGTGCCACGGTGATGCCTGGCTCGGTGACCCTCTCATCCCCGGGTGCCTGTCCCTGCCGTGCCACCAGCGCTGGTGCTGAGCCCAACTCCAGTGTCCCTGGTGGAGGCAGGACTTGTGAGACTCCAGTCCAGCCCCTCCGGTGCTCCTGCCCAGAGCTGGACCTCTGTTGCCTCCCTCTTGCAGAGCCTGAGTAGAGCCCATAGCAAGTCCAGCTGTCTCCCAACCATGGATACCACGGACGTGCCCCTCCAGGCTGAGATGGTGGAGCTGGTGCCCAATGGGAAGCACACGGCCGCGCTCACTGCCTCCGCTGTCCCCTCGCTGGCGGGTGACAGGTAGGAGCCCCAGGGCAAGTGGTGGTGCCAGGGACCTGGGGAGTCCTCTGAGCTGCTCCCTGCCCTTGAGATACCAGCCAGTGCTGATGGCTCCTGTCTCTGCTTTGGCTCCACTCCCCTCCCTCCACGGACAGATTTGAGGAGAACCAGACTGGCGTGGCGGAGATGGAGGAGTTCTTGCCCCACGGTGCCGAGAAGAAGCAGACACACTTCACTGACGTGAGTAGCAGCATGGGCACAGTGGTGGGGGTGGGATGGGGCAAGTTCCCAGTGTGACTGGTCATCTCCCTGTTGTGTCCTGTGAACAGTTTGAAGGGAAGACGTCTTTTGGGATGTCCGTCTTCAATCTGAGCAATGCCATCATGGGCAGCGGCATCCTGGGGCTGGCTTATGCCATGGCCAACACTGGCATCATCCTCTTCCTGTGAGTGCCATGGGAGCATGGGGGGAAGATGTCCAGGTGTGGGGGGCTCCTCCAAGGGGATTGGTAGATGCAGGCCAGAAAGAAGTCTCTGGCTTGGGATGAAGCAGGGACCAGTGTCCTGCTGGCTGAGCAATGCCCATTGCTGGCATAAGCCTGCCTGCTTTGCTGAGTGCTGTGCCCCACCTGGGGGGAGGAGGAGGAGGGTGAAGGTTTGCCTTCCTTACTACAAAGTCAGATTTCCAAAAGTGGCTTGAAGGACATGAGTGATGGCTCCTCTTGGGTGTGGAGACACAGAGTCCCCACACCCTGTGGCCCATCTGCCCCATGAGCACCCAGCTGGTGTTGAGGCAAGGGGCTGGTGTCCTGCCAGGACAGCTGCCCACAGGCAGAGCATGGGATTTGCCCCACAGCCATGTCTGAGCCCTGTGCTGTGACCCACTGTGCTCTCGTCCTGCAGCTTCCTCCTCACAGCGGTGGCCCTGCTCTCCAGCTACTCCATCCACCTGCTGCTCAAGTCCTCGGGCATTGTGGGTGAGTGCCAAATCCTCAGCAGGGCCGTGCCAGGGAGCCCCATCCTGACTCTCACCCACCACCGCTCCCCGTCCCACAGGCATTCGCGCCTATGAGCAGCTGGGCTACCGAGCCTTCGGAACGCCAGGGAAGCTGGCTGCAGCCATCGCCATCACGCTGCAGAACATCGGAGGTGAGCATGGCGCTGGGGGGACCCGTCGGGGCTGGGGACAGGGGATGGGACCAGAGAACACCAGTGCAGCACAACCTCGTTCTGCCCTGCAGCCATGTCCAGCTACCTGTACATCGTCAAATCTGAAGTGCCTCTGGTCATCCAGACCTTCCTGAACCTGGAGGAGAAGACCACGTGAGTTGCCTCCTGCCCACGCTGCCTGCGTGCCTTCCCCGGGCAGGCGCCGGGGCTCTGGCTCCAGCTGTGCAGCCCATGGCAGGGATTTACTATCATTAAGCCACTACTATTTTTGATAACTGTCAGTGCTGAATAAGCCCCTGGGTGAGATTAAACCGAGCTGAACTTCCAATCCCTGCTCCTCACATCCCCTTGGGATCAGGCTTTCCTCCTTGAGCAGAACCTTGGGGTGCTGCGGGGTGGGGGACTGGTTGGGTATAGGTCCCCCCACCCCATGCCCACATCCCCACTAGGAGCTCTAGCCCTTTGGGGTGCACCACTGTGGGGGTAGGCAGAACCCTAGCTCAAAGGCCCCCAGGGATGCTGGCCTCAGGGGTCCCCAAGGATGCCGCCTCAGGGGTCCCCAGGAATGTTAGCAGAGCAGGAATGCCAGCCTCAGGGGACACCAGTGCTCCTGGGATTTGCCAGCCTAAGGGTCCCTAGGAATGCTCCCAATGGCTGCCTCTGCCCCCTGTGTCCCAGCAGAATGGGGTGGTGAGCAGGCCCTCTGCTTCCAGGGACTGGTACATGAATGGGAACTACCTGGTGATCCTGGTTTCTGTCACCATTATCCTGCCTCTGGCCCTCATGAAGCAGCTGGGTAAGTCAGGGAGATGCCACCCATGGCACTGGGGTCTGGCATTCTGGGTCTCTCGCGTGGTGATGGTTCCAGCCTGGATGTGCTGGGCAAGAAGGGGACACTTAGCCAGTGCGAGGGTCCCACCCGCACTCACCGGCCACTCTCCTCCCTCCCCAGGCTACCTTGGCTATGCCAGCGGCTTCTCCCTCAGCTGTATGGTCTTCTTCCTCATCTCGGTGAGCACCCGCTGGCACGTGCCGATGCCTTGGGGTGCCAAGCATCCCTCCTGCCGAGGTGTGAGGCTGGGCTGGTTGCTGTGGGGACAGCAGAGGCAGCAGGGACAGCGGATGCTCAAGGCTGCAGAGACGCCGTGGCAGGGCTGTCAAGCTGCTGGGTTATTTTCGGCTGAAGGAACCGAATGTTGTGGAAAGGGAGAGGGGGAAGGTGCCGGGGGGGAAACTGCACATGTGGCCCCTCCACGTGCTGCTGTCTCGCTCTGTCCTGCTGCCCACCCCCACAGGGACAAGCTGGGGGAGCAGCATTGCCACAGGGCAGCACTGGCAAAGGGTGTCCCATGGAGGGCTCCCGGCAGGGTCACTGTCCTATTGGGCATGGTGCTGGTTTGGGCAGCATGTGCTGGGAGATGGAGGCACCAAGAGCTGACTGGCCCCATGTCCCCACTACCCCAGGTCATCTACAAGAAGTTCCAGATCCCCTGCCCGCTTCCAGAGCCAGAGGGGAACAACACAGGCATCCCCAACGTCCCCAATGTCAGCACTAGTGACTACCAGAATGGCTACACAGTCCTCCAGGCCCCCGAGCAGGACACCTGCACACCCAGCTTTTTCACCCTGAACTCACAGGTAAGGACCTGGGATGCACCCCTGAGGCTCTGGATGAGCCCCACCCCGTGCACCCCATGAAGATGGATGGTCCTGGTGCTGGCAGCACCTGTCACTTGGCCCCCAGCAGTCAGTCATCCTCCTCTTGCACAGACAGCGTACACCATCCCCATCATGGCCTTTGCCTTCGTCTGCCACCCCGAGGTCCTGCCCATCTACACCGAGCTGAAGGAGTGAGTCCTGGGAGGGGGCATCCACGGGGAGGGGTGGGCTTCGTCCGGCGCCCACCCAAAGGCAGTGCCGTCCATGTGTGGGACCTGCGCCGGGGCATCATGGGGAGGTGGGTGATATGACCCTGGGTTGGTGGGTGGGTGGTGGCCGATAGGACCTGGGATGGGTGATAACAGTCTCAGGAGGTGGGTGATACAACCTGGGGTGGGACCTACCACCTGTGGGAGGTGAACATTATGACCCAGGGCAGATGGGTGAGTGGTTGGTTGGTGGTGGGTGCTATCACCCCTGGGAGGTGTGTGATGCGACTCAGAATGGGTGGAGGAGTGCTGTGACCCCTGGGAGGTGGGTGCCATGATCCGGGGGTGGTGGTGTGACCACTGGGATGTGGGTGCTACGACCCAGAGAGGGTGGGTGGCTGGTTGGTGGTGGGTGATTCAATACCATCAGGAAGGGGGACACAGCCCCTCTCCGCACAGCCCCCTCACACCCCAGAACATTTTGGCATCACCCCTCCTCACTGGGTGGGTGCTCGGTGTCAGTGGGTGCCACGGGGCTGTGCTGAGCCCACCGTATCCTGCAGCCCCTCCAAGAAGAAGATGCAGTGCATCTCCAACATCTCCATCACAGTCATGTACCTCATGTACTTCTTGGCTGCCCTTTTTGGCTACCTCACGTTTTATGGTGAGCCCTCAGGGAGGGGGCTGGGGTTGGCACACCTGTGCCAGGGGGGTGATGGTACTGGGGCTCAGCCAGGGGCTCCTTGATGGTGTTCACAGGCCGTGTGGAATCGGAGCTGCTGCACACGTACATCAAGGTGGACCCCTTTGACGTGCTCATCCTGTGTGTGCGTGTGGCTGTGCTGACGGCTGTCACCCTCACCGTCCCCATCGTCCTCTTCCCAGTGAGTGGCCCCACAGGAATGCCAGGTGGCTTCAGCACTAGGCTTTGAGAAGGGAAACTGAGGCAGTGATGAAGACAGGGATTGGGGAACAGGACGTGCTGGGTGCCAGGAACAGGGTTGGGGCAGAGGCAGGGGTGATGGGGACAGGCAGGGCCACAGGAACAAGGCTGTGAAGGGGTGACAGGGACCGGTGGGGCATCAGGGTCAGAGCTGGGGAAGGGGAAGGGGTGATGGTGACCTGCAGGGCCATAGGGACAAGGGCTGGAGTAGGGGTAGGAGTGATGGGGACGAGCAGGACTGCGGTGACAGGCTATGGGTCCTGGCTCCAAGGATGGAGTGTGATACCCTGTCGCTGTCCCCAGGTGCGCCGGGCCATCCAGCAGATGCTGTTCCAAGGGAAAGACTTCAGCTGGATCCGCCACATTGCCATTGCTGTGATCCTGCTGACCTTCATCAACCTCCTTGTCATCTTTGCCCCCTCCATTCTTGGCATCTTCGGCTTGATTGGTGGGTGGCAGCACCCTGCTCCTGTCCCTCCTTGGGCATGGGGTGTTGCAGCAGCATGCCAGCCCCTGTCCTGACCGGTGCTCGACTTTGACTGACCCTCCTGTGCCTCAGTTTCCCCTTCTCACCGTGCCAGGACCAGGTGGTTGTGTGGACCCCCCATCCCATCCCTGTCCTGGCAGGCTGGTTCCCACAGTGCAGCGCTGGCACTTGCTCCTCCCCTGCGTGTTTCCCTTGATCCCCCCAGCCAGGCTCCCCTTGCTCAGCACTCAGCTCGGTGCCAGGGCCCAGGCTGCGGGAGGGGTGTGGGGACGGTGCCAGCACACCGTGTCCCTGGGTTCCTGGAAGGCTTTGCCAGGACTGGGGGGAGCAAGGAGGGGGTGGAGGTGGACAGGACCTGTCCTGGCAGTGGAGCTGGCAGGGCTGAGCTGCAGGGTGGGAGGCCCCACCCACAGCCCACTCTGTCCCTGTCTGCTCCAGGTGCCACCTCTGCTCCCTGCCTCATCTTCATCTTCCCTGCCATCTTCTACATCCGCATCATGCCCAAGGACAAGGAGCCACTGCGCTCCACCCCCAAAATATTGGTAAGCATGGGCAGGGGGTACAAGGACGGGGACAGGCACAGGGTTCTGAGGCTGGCTGGGAACCCTGTTGCCCTGGCCATCCCTGAGCCCCTTCCTTGTCCCCACAGGCTGCCTGCTTTGCCCTCCTCGGGGTGGTCTTCATGGTCATGAGCTTGAGCTTCATCATCATCGACTGGGCCACGGGGGAGGGGAAGAGCGGTGGCAGCCACTAGCCACTACCGGGTGCCCACGCCAACCTCCCCCCCACCCACCCGGTGCCCCAGGGAGAGCCGGCCCCGGGCTCAGCCCCCATGCTGCAGCCCCACCAGGATTCGCTGGGGACTTCCACTGTTGCTGCCCATCACCTGTGGTGATGGTGAGGGGGCATGAGCCATGGCAGGCATGAGGACTCCTCAACCTGTGTCCGGGATAGGGCAGTGAGCCCGGGGCAGGTCCTGGACCCCCCAGCCACTCCAGCGGGCACCCTCCCTGCTCTGCGCCTCAGTTTCCCCGTCTGTAAAATGGGGAGAATAATACTGCCCTACCTCACCCAGAGCTGGCTGTCAGGTGGAGCTCTTCTGCACCCCAAGAACCGCCAGCAGCAGGCACTGCCAGAGGTGCAGGGCACTGCCTGCCATGGGGATCGAGGACTGGGGCACTTTCCTGGCCCCCCACAGGTAGCATCGAGAGCCTGATGAACAGTGTCCGTGGGGGCTGGAATCCAGCAGGGCAGTCGGACCTGTGACAGCACCTGTGCCCAAGCCACCCGCCCTCTTCCCTGTCCCCAAAGAGATGCCACCCACTGCCCTGGCATCACAGGGGCACCCTGGTCCTCGTAGGCAAGTGCGGTCCTGATGCTGTGGCTGGTGGTTCCCAGCCCGCTGCTCCTGAGCTTGTTGGGGGAACGGTTGGCTCCTGGTGCCTGTGGATGGGACCCTGCTGACCCCTAGGCCATGTGTGGGGACCAGCTGCATTGCTCCAGGGAGGTGGCATGCACGCCACGGGCTTTGCATCCACTGGCATCCTGCTCATGCTGCGGCTTGGCTGCCAGGGCTCTGGTGCACCCGAGGGGCATAAGGGGGGTTTGGGGGGACTGGGGGGAGCACTCACTGGGGGCAAGCTCAGGGCTCCAGAGGCACCTCTTGCCTGCATGCCCAGATGCCAGGGTGATGGGCACCCCAGCAACCCCCAGCAAGCTGCTCCTGCTCGCCCCGCACCCTGGGCCAGCACTCAGACCCCCACAGCCCTCACCCATCCATCCACCCATCCATCTATCCATCCCTGCCGCTGGGACACCCTAAACCATGCCAAAACCCGGGGAGCGGCTCTCCCACCCCGTCCTCCCCTCCCAGTACGGAGGGCAGCCCGGCAGGGTGGGCAGCACGGGGTTGGGGGGGTCTGTCCTGCAGCAAAGTACATAAGAGACGTATTTTTTTATGGGGTGGTAGAGGCTGGGATGCTTTTTATAAATACTGTACATAAGAGTAGATCTTTTTTAACGTGTTGTGTTGCTCTGGGTAGCTCTGTATAATGTACATATCATATGGGGGGGCACCGCCGCGGACCCTCGCCATCGCCCTGGGACTGCCGGCTGCAGCGTGGCCCCAGTGTTCCTGTCACCAGCCTGGATGCCCCAGGGCCACCCCTGACACTTGTAAATTATTGGTGGGGGTGATGCTGGTGGTGGCAGGAGGCCAGAGGTGAGAATAAAGATGTGAATGCGCCCAGGTCTCGGGCATCACTGGGGTGGGTGAGGCGCTGGCATGCAGGCTGGCACCTGACACACGGCATCCTGAGGCGGCACAGACAGACGGACACGCGGCACATGGGTGCACAGACGTGCGTGAGGACAGCAGGGATATACGGACATGGGCATGCAGGGTTAGTGCACACAGGTGAACAGCAGGACAGACAGCCTGGACATACAGCAGGACAGCACAGACACACGGACATGGATGTGCAGGGACCTCCATGGGAGCAGGGCCCCTGTGGGAGTTAGACCCTGGGGAAAGAGGACCCCTAGGGAGTAGGATCCCTGGGGAGCAGGACACCTGTGAGAGCAAGATTCCCAGGACAATGGGACACATGTGGGAACAAGGCCCTGGGGAGTGGGACACGTGGGAGCAGGACCCCAGGGAGTGGGACTCCTGAGGAGTGGGATATGTGGGAGCAGGAACCCCAGTAAGTGAGACTGCCATGGCAGTAGTATCCCTGGAGTGTGCAGCTGCTCTGGAAGCAGGGTTCCAGGGAAGCGGCACTGAGGCATCTTCTGCCTGGTGCCATGGCAGTGGGTGCCCCCAGTGCCAGCCCCCCAGCCCTTGCCCATGGCACAGTGTGGAGTGGGGGTGAGCCTCCCCAGTCCCGGCCCCTCGCTCCCCTCCGCCGGCCCCAGGCCTGGGCTCAGTGCCAGCTCGTTAGCGAAGCCTTATTAGCACGGCAGCCCGCTCCCACGGGAACAGCCCTGCTCCCGCCACACCAGGCCCACGGGCACAGGCCTGCAGACCCCACGAGGGATGCTGTATCCCTTTCCCAGGCATTCTGAGTTAAAAGCATCCCTGGCTGCCCTCACCCTGCTCAGTTGGTGCCAGCGGGGGTGTGTGGAGGGGCTGCAGGGCCTGGGCAGGCATGAGGCACTGCTGTGGGGCTAGCACGGAGTGCGAGCGGCTACCTGGGCACGGGCCAGCCCCGCGGGTCAGTGGGCACACTTGGCCTCCCTCCTCAGGTAGTGTGGGGGGTCTAGTTCCTAAGGGAGCAGCCCTGGGAGCTGGGGGATGGGGCAACTGCCTGAGGGAGCCCCTGTCCTGGGAGAGACCTGCAGATGCCTCATCCTGCCCAGTGCCATCCTGACCCATCCCTGTCACAGGCACCCCCAGCCCCGGCACCCGCCAAGGAGCTCCCTCCTCCAGCTGCAGGGGACATGAGACCCTGAGGAGTGAGACATCCCCAAGGTCTGAGCCACCACCGTGTGACACCGGGTCTCCGCAGAAGGTAGCCCTGAAACACAGCATCACCCAAACCACTGTTCCCAGGGCTGCACCCACCGCTCTGCACCTAAAGGACCCCTGATCCAAAATGCAACACCCAGACTCCATCTCCCGCCGTGTCTGTCCCGGGGCACACCGCGGGCGGTGCCCGCC
>VZTG01003083.1:1990787-2011178 GCA_013397845.1 Melanocharis versteri
CCCCCCCGGAATGGGATGTTGACCCCATCCCAGCTCCCAGTGTCTCCCACCCAGGACTGGGGTATTGACCCCATCGGAGCTCTCAAGGATTCCCCCCAGGAGTGGGGTATTGACTCCATCCCAGCTCCGAAGGATTTCCCCCAGGAGTGGGGTGTTTACCCCATCCCAGCTCCCAGGGTTTCCCCACGGGAGTGGAGCCCTGTACCCACAGCAGACCTTGGGGATCCCCTCCACGATGGGGTTCTTTCCCCACCCTTCTGTGAGCCGAATGCCGGCCCTATTCCAGGCTTTGGGGATCCCCCTGGCAGTGGGGTGCTGGCCCTACAGCAAGCCTTGGCTGCCCCTCAGGAGCAGGTGCCACCCCACCCTGGGCTATGGGGCTCCCCCTAGAAGTAGCTGCCACCCCACTATGGTACTGTACCCCCAGATGGTCGGTGTCCAATCTGGGCATATCCTTTTGGGACACAGGTGGGGGCATTCCCACTGTCCTGTTGGATGCCCCCCCCGCCCAGCAAAGGTCCTGCAAGCTCGGGCACCTTGTCCCACCTGCCCATGATCTCTGGGCTCCTCCTTGGGCTCCTCTCGCCCTGGCCTCTAGCTGTGGTGGAGGTAACGAGGCTGGCAGGCACCCACTGCCCCATGCCTTCCCCAGTGGAGCACTGGGACAGGCCCGAGCCTCTCCATCACCCTGCCCTCTCCGTGGGGGCTTGGGGGGCTTGGGCCACTGCCTGCCGTGGGCAGGGCCCCCCACAGCCCGCGGGCTCTCTGCCTCACGGACACTTGATTTTGGTACTGATAACGGACCGCTTGCGCTCTTCAAAGCGCCCTGGTGATGCTCCCATGGGCGTTCACAGCCCTGCCCTGTGCCTGCAGGCAAGGCAGCCACTTCGTTATTTTAATTTATTATTTCTCTTAATGACTCCCGGTTGGGCTTTTTATTCCCTTTACAAAATTCCCAGGGAGGGCCTCGCTCCAGGTGCGAGGCGGGAGCATGCGAGGCTCCCACGGCACCGGGGAAGCAGCGGGACGGGCAGAGGGATCTCTGACAGAAAATGTCTTTGGGCTCATCTGCTGTCTGCAGAGGAAGCTGCCAGCAGCAGGAAGTCACGCTGAAATCCGGCAGGCCTTTATTTGCTCAACCCCTGCCTGCCTTGAGAAATACGTAATTAACGCCTCAAAACGCTCCTTTATCAGAGTGCGTCGCTTTTTAAATTTTAATTTATTTTGATTTTTTTTGCCTTGGCATGAGCAGTGCTGGCAGCAAAACCCGTCCTGGGGATACTGGGAGGGGGTCTGTGCCGTCTGGGGGGCTCGATGGTTGGGCGCACTCACTGCCCCGCTTTTTCCTGTGGAGGGGAGAGTGAGGGGAGTGAAACCCCATGGGATTTGTGGGATGGTGGAGAAGCACGTGGTAGCTCTTTGCCAGGAGCTGCTTCCGTGCTGGCCTTGCTGCCGGCTCTGCTTATCTCAGACCGCTGCCTGGTGGGAAGTAACGAGGATGTAGCTGGCCGAGGGGGTTTGGCACCTCCAGCCTCGGGAGGCTCCTGGGACCGTCCAGCACTGTCCAGGCAGCATCACCCTGGTGCTGTCAGCTCTGGGTGCCCAGGTTGGGGAGGCCCATCCAGTTGGTGTTGGGCATCGCCAAGGAGTGGCTGGGGGCTCTCTGGGTGACGAGGACTATGGTGTTGGCTGACTGGCTGACATCCCTTTCCTGGGATGGCTCTGTCCTGAAGTGGAGGCAGGAGGAGGAAGAGGACATCCGCACTCCCTTCTTCTGAGGCCGGTGTTTACAAGTGGCATTTCTGATCTCAGCTGCTTTCTAAAGCCAAAAATAGAGCAAAATGGCTCTTTTTGTACATTTAAAACAATTTTTTTTTCTTCCCCTTGCAGCTGTTCAGGTGTCAATAGCACCAGAGCCTTGGGTCAGCGCTGCCCATTTCCGAGCCAAGCCATGGCTGGAAAATCCTCCCAAGCCGGCAGGGAGCGGCTGGGCAGGTGGGGCCAGCACTGTCCCCCTGGGGGCTGCTGTGACATGATCGCTCTGTGAGGTGGGACCGCAGGCTGGGGGGATGCTCCTACCTCCCTGCTGCTCACCCTTCCTATGGCTTATTTTTTTTCCCCATGGTCAGGGGGAGCTTTGAGGAGACCTGAGGCCTCACATGCTTTTTGGTGAGCACCACAGCTCCTCGTCACTCTCAGCAAGGCAGAGCTCCAGGGTCCTCCGTGGGGGCTGCAGCCCTCCTGCCTCCTACAGAAAAAGGGAGGGAAAAGCTAAAGAGAAAAACAGCTTCACCCTTTGTGCCGCATCAACCTACAGCATGAAGAGGAGATGCCTCTTCCAAGCATGGCATGATTTTTTGCCCGCAGCTGAGCTTTGGAGCTGAGGCACTGCAGCCGGGCAGGGCACGGTGTCAGTGGAAGGCACCGGTCTTGGTATGTGATGGCATCGGGAGTGTAGGAGCACGGAGGGCTTGGGACTGACTGCTGCAGGTGCCTCGGGTCTGTGCTGTGCTCTGTGTGTGGCCATGAGCCGCCTCCTGCCTTTCCTGTGCCATGATGGGTGAGCTGGAGAGGGATGGACATGCCGTCAGTGCAGTGGGGGCAGGCAGGACCCCCCCGTGGCACACGGCTCCGCAGGCGTGGGCACAGCACTGCTCCTGCTGTGGCACTCGTCGGTGCCTGCAGGTTTTCCTCTGCTGTTTGCCAGCTCTGGCAAACTGAGTGTGTGCCAGGTACTTTGAAGCTCCAGTCTCTGATGGGGAGAAGACCCAGACAAAGCAATATCCCCCTGGCAAAGCAATTCCCCCCGAACAATGTCTCCCTCCCTGCCACTGGAAACCAGCCGTCTCCCACGGTTTTGGTGCTGGGAGAGGCCAGGAGCCATCACCGACACCTTAAAGCACCTAGAGCCCCATACATCCAGCAGCTCCCGGTGTCACTGTCAGCTCCTCACCGTCGCTGGGACACAAAGCCCTGCAGTCACTGGCTGTTTCTGCTGGGCAGCAGCGTTCTGGACAACCCACCTCCTTTCCTGTGGAAGCTGGGATGCTCCAGGGGGATGCAGGTTGGCAGCAGGCAAGTGATTGCTGTGCTTGAAGCCCCTTATTCCTTATCTTTGGAGGATTAGGGAAGTAAAGGATTTCTCAGCTGTGTTAGAGGTGGGGAAGGTGCTGGTGGGTTGGTGACGTCAATCCCCAGGGGTTTGCTGTAGGTGCAGACCCTGGGGTGAGGACACTGCCCTCTCAGGCTTGGTGGCAGCAGGGTACGTCATGCAGGAGCTGCCTGTACCAGATCCTGCCTGGGACAGACAGTGACCGGGCAGGGCTCAGAAGCAGCTTTTTTTTTTTTTCGGGCTTGCGTAAAAATAGAGGAAGGGAGGGACCAGCTGTGACTTTCAGAGGTTGCGTGGCCCCAGCACTGCCCTGGGTTCTGTGTGAGCCGCCTGCTTTGCTGTGCTTCGTCCTGTCTTGGGGAGTTGTTTCTGTCCCCACTCCTTCCTCAGTCCTGGCTGTTGGAGGGGGTTGAGTCCTCCCTTCAGTGGGGACACAGGAGCTCCAGTACTGTTTTTTGCCGTGAGCTTGGAGGTGTCACAGTGAAGGGGATCAGGGAAGAACTCAGTGCTGTTAGATCCAGGGGGATCTGACATCCAACCCCACGGAGCTGGTGTGTGGGGTTGGGGTGGGATGGGTCACTACAATGCCCTCACTGGTGATGTCCTAGCAGCTGCCCTCTGCTCCAAGATGAGCACTTAGGCTTTGCCCAGGGGAAGCAGCAGGCTTATATGTATATATTTAACATATATTTTTGCATATGTACCTTAGAAATGAATTTTATATTTTAACTTTTGTGTGTGTATATATATACATCTTACTTTTTTGTATGGGGCAATATATACATTGATTTATATGTATCAAAAAGCCCATATGTGTATATATATATATTGCTTCACCTATATATAAATGTAGCTTTATGGAAGAAGGTGTCCCATGGTCGGAGCCTACCCAGGGCTGGGATCACGATGTCCCCAAGCGCTGTTGCTGTAACCGAGGCTGGCCTGGCCTTTCCGCAGCCACCGGGTTTCCTGCTCCAGGCCGGAGCGCGGGTTTCCGGGCCGGAGACTGGTTGAATCACCGGAGCTGGGGGAGCTGAGTAATTCTCCATCCCACTGGTGGAAAGCCCAGCTGGGGGGATTCGGGTGCCCGCAGCATCCCGGCTGTGCCAGAGGGTGAGCCCCCATCCTGTCAGGGCGGGATGGACAGGATAATGGCACCCAGGCCTGAGGGCACTTGATAGCAGCGGTGCCGGGGGGAGAGGGACCGCTCTGGCCATGGCAGGGGCAGAAACAGAGCAGCAAAGTTTCAGGATTCCTGGAAAAAGCCCAGCACAAGGATAGTTTTGTCCATCTTGTGAACACCGGCGGCCCTTGTTGGCACGGGGGGTGTATTTTCCGTGCTCCTCCAGGGAAACCATCCCTAGCCCACCTCCCCCATGTGCCCTGAGCATCCTTCCTGCTGCCAATTTATTTATATTTTATTTATTTTTGTGGGTTTTTTTTTTGCATCTCTATCAGCTGCCTTGGACGGGGGGTCTGCACACCCCAATTTTTTGAGGCCGTGCCTGAGGATGTGGCATTCCACCAGCCAACGATGCACGGGCTCCTTCTGGGAAGCGGCCAGCCCTGTGCTGGAATGGGATGGCCCTTGGGAAAAACGCCCTGTGTCACTGTGGGGTTTTAAAAAAATGTGATTATTTTTACAGCAATTTTCCATCTATTTTGGGTAGGAAGGAAAATGTCGAGGGGAATCTCTTTTTGTTATTGGTTTTTGAGTCTTTAGGGTAACTCTGCTTTTAACACACCCCTTTGTCAGCCCTATTTGATGGTGGGGACCCCACAGGTGCCAAGGGAGGTGGGCTCTGCAGCCGTCCCTTTCTCCTCCCGTCCGTCTGTCCTGTGGGGAAAGGGTTTGGTGGGTTTGTCCAGGACTAAAGCCCATCTGTAAATCCACACTCAAATAATAGCTGCTGTTTGCCAGGCTGGGAAAGCTTGCCGGGACAGCGGCAGGGGATGGGCCTCCGGGTGCTGTGGATGGGGATGGCTCTGGACCTGCTGGTGGATTGAATTCCAGTTTTTCCCCCATAATGAGAATTTTCCAGCTATGCATTGCTTCCATCTATGCCTGAATATTTGAAAGGATGGTGCCGTGTGGAAAAATGGAAAATCCCCTCTCGGTGATGCGGGGTGAGGTGGACCCTGAAACCTGTGGCCAGCTCCTAAAATACAAGGATTACGTATGTGCTGCCCAGAACTATGTGCATATATTGCACTAAATATCTGCTGCCCAGAAAGCATCGTAAATCATGGGCTGCAAAATATATATGTTGGCTCAATAAAGTTTTTGCCAGTGGATTATCAGGGAGTTCTGGAGCCAGGCAGCTGCTTGCTTAGTATAAATTTTTGAAGATTATTTTTAACAAAAAAAAGGAGGAAATGAGCCCGAGAGAGAGCTCTCCTCCTGTTTTTGCCAGGCGCTGCCCTGGGAACAAGCCCTGCCTGCAGAGAGGCAGGGCTGGAGGAAGCGCATCCGTGCGGTCAGCCCGTGGTGGGGGGTCTCCATCCCCCCCAGTGCCGGCACGGGGGTCCAGAGCTCCTCTGACGCTGCCTTGTCCTGCCTGGGCTGGGCTGGAGGGTGGAAGCTGGCGGTTGGCATCCAGCCCAGGAATTGTTTTGGGGCTGAATGGGCGGCAGCTGGGGTTTTCCGGGGATTGGAAACCCTTCCCCTCCGCTGCACTCATCGAGGGGGCTGGGGAGGGTCCCCCGTGCGAGGAGGGGGGCTATTAATTCAGACCCAAATTCCTGCTCACTGCAAGTGTGCAGTCTCTTGTGCTGGGCGAGCTCCTGGTGGCAGGCAGAGATGCTGGCTTGGAACATGGCTGCCTTCCTCGGGGAGCAGGGAAGGAGCCAGGAGATGTGGGGGAAGTTTGCAAGGAAATAGCCAGCCTCGGTGATGGTCACCCTGTGACTGTCACCCTGCTGGGAGAAGGCAGGAGGCCCCGGCAGGGTTGTTCCCTCCTGGCAGGGAGAAAATGTCAGGCAGGGTCAGACAGAGGAGGAGCTGGGGACGGCTGTCTGGCACCTCACCTCCGGGATGCTGATAAGCCGGGTTCTTGCTTGCCACATGCCTCAGTTTCCCTGTCCAGGCACCCGCTGAGGAAGGACTGGGTGAATACTGCTGGCTCTGACCACAGGACCCAGCGGTATGGGATGGTGTGAGAAACCAGAGGTATTTAATGGAAAAAATGAAGGGCTACGCCGAGTCCTTCCCCCCTGCTCCCCGCTCCAGGCAGGAGTTGCCAGCACTGACTACGAGCGCTGGCCGGGCTGTGCCGGGTGCCGCGTCAGCATCCTGAGGGTGCCAGGGGAGGAGGGGTCGGCAGTGCCAGAGAGCCCCTGCTGTGCCGAGCAGTGACCTCTGAGCTGAGCAGAGCCCCTCCCTTGGCACATACGGCACGGGAACCGTGGAGCAGGGCGCTCGTGGTGATAAATACAGGGTCCCTACAGCCTCGGTATGGCCCCAGCATCAGGGAGCTCCATGCCCTGAGCACTGCCCACAGTGATGTCCCTGAGGGTGCATGCCCGTCACCTAAGTGGTGTTCAGGCCGGGGACATGCACAGAAGGAGTTTCTTCCTTGCCGCCATGTCTCAGCTGGCACGATGGGCCCTGTTTTTCCCAGTTAATTTTAGCATAATCTGCTTTTTTTTTTCTAATTTTTTTTAACCTCCTCTGTAATCTCTGCCCCCTCTGCGACCATGCTGGCACAGGCCTGCTTGGGGCCCCCTGTAAGGGCAGCTCCATGGCCAAAGGCAGCACTGGGGGGACCCGCAGAAAGGGCTGTGAGAGGACACAGGGATGGACTTGGCTCGGGAAATCCTCTGGGATTTGCACCCGGAGGCAGGGACCACATTGGTCCCCAGCCAAAGGGGCCTTATCCTGCTGGGGGTCCTGGGGCAAGATGAGCCAGGCACTCATCCATCTCGTGACACTGCCTGCACAGAGAGGAGACAAGGGACATGCACTGCCCCTTTCAGCTTCCCCTTTCGGCTTCCCCTTTCTTGCAGCCAGAGTGACTTTGCTTCTTCCCTGCTCCCAGCCTGTGGAGGGAGGGCTGGGCCAAGCTGCACATTGCCTGCGTGGGGTGACGTCCCTAGGGGGGACAGGATGGAGGAAGGAGAACCTTAGGCACCCTGGCTGTCTCGCTGAACTCATGGAACCCTGTGTTTGGATGCTGAAAAACAAAATGACCCCAAAAGCCATCGGCTTTCCCTGCTGGCAGCCATCTCCACAGCAGGCTGGGGCACAGGACCCGGCAGGCTGGGAAGTGTGCACTATTTAAGAACCAACCCGGGGGCGGCTGAGCCCGCTGGGATCGCTGGAGCTGGCTGGTGGAGGTGGCAACTTCTTCCTGAGTTCCCTGCCTGTACCTTGTGGCACAAGCATCCCTGCATCCTGGCTGCTGCTGGCTCCAGCTGGGGATATGCAGTGGGGCTGGTGCTCCATTGCTCCCCAGCACAGAGGGGATGTGGGATGTGCGACGCGGCAGCTAAGCTCAGGTCCTGCCTGGAGATGGGATGGCAGGTGATGGACAGAGCTCGGCCCCCTTGTCACGGGGAGTCCCCAGGTTCAGCCAAAGCCAGGATTGCCAGTCAGCTGTGGTATTCTAGGACTGTGGGGAAAATGTTAGTGTGTTGATGACATTTTCCTGGCCCAGAGCAGGTGTCGTTTCTTCCCCTGGGAACTATTGCAAGGGACCCCCAGGCTCTCATTTTGTTCCCTCTTTCTTGGTCCTGACGTTTCCAGTGCACATCCAGGCATCTGCTCTGGCTAATGCTGCTTCTCCGATGGCTGAGGCACCTTCTGCATTCCCTCCCTGGGCTGCAGGGGTGTCCCAGTATGGTAGGGGTTCCCAGCTTTGGACAGGACCTCACCCCGTCTCATTTCTCTGCAGGTGCTGGCGAGTCTGGGAAGAGCACCATCGTCAAACAGATGAAGTGAGTGGTCCCTGCACTGTCAGTGTGGCTGACACTGCTCAGGCCTTGGCCACAGGCTCCAAAACCAGTGGCTGACAGGGAAAGCTCCCCATCAGTGTTGCCACAGAGCATGGGTGGGGAGCAGCACTGTGGGGTACCCCGCAAAGGGCTGACCTTGTCTGTGTCTCTTCCCTGCCCCAGGATCATCCATGAGGATGGCTACTCAGAGGAGGAGTGCCGGCAGTACAAAGCTGTGGTCTACAGCAACACCATCCAGTCCATCATGGCTATCATCAAGGCGATGGGGAACCTGCAGATTGACTTTGGAGACTCCTCCAGAGCGGTGGGTGCCCTCCTGCTCCCACTGTGCCTGGCAGGGTTGGGGGTTCTTGGGGGTTAAAACAGATGTGCCCAAAACTGGACTAGGATTAAAGGTGGCTCAGTCCAAGCCCTGCTGCTCCCTGGTGAGCTCCCATCGGGTCCTTTGGGGCAGAGTGAGCTTTGATAAGTCCGTGCCAATGCTCAAGCTGTTTTATCCCTGCAGGATGATGCTCGGCAGCTGTTTGCACTCTCCTGCACTGCTGAGGAGCAGGGCATCATGCCGGAGGACCTGGCCAACGTCATCCGGAGGCTGTGGGCTGACAACGGGGTCCAGGCTTGTTTCAACCGCTCCCGAGAGTACCAGCTGAACGACTCTGCTGCCTAGTGAGTACCCCCTCCTCTGCCCCAGCTCAGCTGAGCCCTGTAAGCCACGGTGCTTTTATCAAGCAGCAGAAAATCCCCCCAGGGGCTGCTGTTCACCATCACCAGGTTTAAGGGGATGGTGCTGCCACTTCCCGCATGGTGCTGGGGCTGAGCCGGAGGGGAACTGGGAACGCGGATGTTTCGAAAGCTGTTTCCTTCTCTGGCGGGGTGCTGTGTACCCTGGGAGGGGGGGCACTGGGGCATCCCCCTCCTGCCACTGCTCTGTCCCCACTGCCCTTCCCCAGGAGATGCTCTCCCCTGGCTCCCCACTCATGAGCACAGCCAGGGTCCTGCCCATCTTCATCACCTTTCATGGGCCATCAAGGCAAGAAAAATTCCCAAGGAAAGCCCTGGGGACACTTAGGTCTGAAGAGGATGAGTAGGATGCTCAAGAGGCTTTTCTTTTTCTTTTTGACTGTTTTTATACCGAAAGACTTGTCATTACACTTGTGTGTTACCCAGCAAACTGGTGTTTAGGTAGATAAATTGCTGCATCTGGTTGGGTTTATCCTTGAAGAGATTAATAAATAAGTTAATCTGCCTAATGTACCATTGCTGGAGAGGGCAATACAGCTGAGTGGTGTTCAGCTCGTACAGTGCCCTCCTGCCCTCTCCACCCAGACC
The DNA here is from genome assembly GCA_013397845.1 of Melanocharis versteri. NCBI lineage: Eukaryota > Metazoa > Chordata > Aves > Passeriformes > Melanocharitidae > Melanocharis > Melanocharis versteri. The sequence continues at coordinate 2,000,182 of VZTG01003083.1, forward strand.
CCTCATGGTAAAGCAGTGTGGGGGAGCTCATGATGTGCCAGGAACATCCCACTAAGCCTGGCCTTGCCTGGGATCCTGCACGCTTGGGACTCGCTGCCATCCCAGAGCAAGTGGTTTCCCCAGCTGTCCCCCATGCGTGGCACTGTTGCGTCCCTCTTTTGTGCTGAGGTCACTGTGGGGAAGAGACTGCAGGAAAGCTCCTGGCAAGCACCAAACCTGGGGAAGCTCCTGTCAGCTCGTTCCCCCAGCACCCACAGCTTTCACTTCCTCCTGACGGGCACACACCCGCCTTCCCCAGCCCCTGTCTGCTCAGCCCCATCACTCCCCAGCCAGCACTGGCGTTTCCCTGGCAGTGGGTGCTGGTTTGGGAGCCCAGGACACCCAGCGGGTGCCAGGCAGCTCACACACACACTTGGAGCAGGTGTATCTGCACGGTGTCTGCCAATTGCCTGTCACTGTCAGTGCTGTTATGGAGCATTTAGCACATGGCGGGGGGTTGGACAAACATTAATCAGGAGCACCTTCAAGCTGTTGCTCCAGCCTTTTGCCAGCCATGTGGAGATGCCCGTGCAGTGGCCAATCCCTTGACCATCTCACAGGGATGGTGTTGTGCCCATGGTGCTGCTGAGACAGGACAGCCTGGGAATGAGGAGCCCCGTGCTGTGCCCGGCACACAGCCCACCTGTGCCCCATCCTCTTCCTCCTTTGTCTCTTGGGGTTCCAGGAGTTTGGGGTGCCAGGGTGGTGCTCACCAGCACCCCGGGGCTTGATGCAATGTCCAAGAGCCTGTGGCACTGCACAGGGCCCTGCTGTGGCGTTTCCTGTTTTTTGTCAGCCAGAGACCATGTGTGTTTCCGGCTGTTTTTGAGCTGCTCTGCAGCAGTAACATGCAGGTCCCCCACCCTCACACCCACAGCAGGCTCCTGGGGCACCTCCAGCTCTGGCCTTGCCCTGACACGCTGCAGGGTTTCCCAGGAGCTGGCGAGTGGCCGTGCTGCAGTCGGAGCCAAGGATCCCTATAGCCTCGCAGGCTGTAATCTGGCTTTCACCAGATTACAGGGCCGCAAATGCCTTAATTAAGACAAGCCTAATTTGCTTAAAGGAGCCCGTTTGTAGTAACCCAATTAAAGCAACGTGAGCTGGAGAAATCAGAACCCACCTTGATCCCCCCGGCAGCCCTCATCAGTCCTGGTGGGTGTTGCACATCGGGGACCCGGCCACCACCTCCGCCAGGACCCTGCGGGCAGCAGGGCAGGCGATGCTCCCCGGGGGAGCTCGGGACGCCTGCAGCCCCCCACGGCGCTGCTCCCTGTCTCTCCGGCCTCCCGCCTCCTGCTTCCTCCCAGGACGCCGTCCCTTTGTGTTTTTGACTATAAATGGCACGGTGCCATCGATTGTTTCCGCCGGCACTGCGGCTCGTTGCCATAGCACTGAATATTTTCCTCTTGCCATTTCCCCCCTGTGCAAACGGGCAGGGGAACAGGGCGAGCCCCCCAGCCCTGGCTGCATCCTCTGCCTGGCTCCCAGTGCCAGCACACTGCCCCCAGTCCCTCGGTCCTGTGTGTCCCGTGTCACCCTGGCCACTGGTGTCCTGCCTTGCCTGTGTCTGGCAGGGACACAGGGTGACCCCAGGATGCACATGGCACTGCCCACCCCAAATGAACAATGCTAGGCGATGGACAGGGGGCCTGGGGCCTGTGTGGGGATGTCCCATGGGATCTGGGTGGGTTGTGCCCCACGGTCCAGCTCCCGCAGCACCTTTCCTCTTTGTCCCCAGCTACCTGAATGACCTGGAGAGGATAGCCCGTGCCGACTACATCCCCACCCAGCAGGATGTGCTGCGCACCAGGGTGAAGACCACGGGCATCGTAGAGACCCACTTCACCTTTAAGGACCTGCACTTCAAGTATGTCTGACCCCTTTTGCTTTTGCCTTTTTGAAAGCAAAAAAAACCCTTCCTCCCCATGTTGGGATGGATCGTGGGTGCACGCTGCATGCACTGAGTTCCCCCCACCTCCTGGTTTGCTCATGGCGGGAACTGCTGCCTCAGAGAGCGGAAACCGCTGAAATAGCTGGAACAGCCTCAAAAACACTTCACAGAGCTCAGCCTGGGGGCGGATCCAGGCTCTGGCGAGGAGGGGAAGGGGGAAGGCATCCCTCCTCCCGCTGCTGTGACGCTGCTTCCGCCGCAGGAAGGGCGCTGGGCAGGAGCTGGGGTCTCGGGGTCAGGCACTGTCACTGCTGCCTGCTGGCACCCAGTGGTTGCTTTCCACTGAAAACCCACGGGAAGTAATCAGGGCTCCAGTTTCCGAGGCAAAAAGCTGCCATTGTGCACATCCCGGGGGATTTAGTTCCATGGCAACAGAGCTGATGTCAGAAAGATCTGCTGGGGTCCTCTCAGTGCGGGGGGCTCTCAGGGACCCCGATGCCACCCTGGTGGGGTGGAGACACTTGGTCGTGCATTGCCAGGGCAGCACTTTGGAGGTGGCAGTGGGGGTGGTCTGGGGGGGACGCAGCGTGTCCTGGTGGGGAAGCCTTCCGGCCAGCCAAGCATTTGGCAGTGGGCATGGCAGTGGATGTGGAATGCTACTGCTGGGCCCTTCTCCATGGAGGCAGGGCATCCTCTGCTGTCGTGGCAGGAGAGGCACATGGTGCATTGGGATCATCCCTGAGCCCTACTGCTGCCACAGTCCTGCTGAGCCCACAGTCACTTGGCTCCCCTTAGTCCAAGGTCTCTGGAAGAGACCTGCCATACCTGCTCTGCAGTGGGTCTCTGGGGAGAATGACACTGACACTCCCTGGGAAAGGTGGCTTGATCCTGCCCCAGCTCACATCAGGGATTTGCTTTGGCTGGGAAACGAGGCTGGACACTGTCCTGGCAGCAGGAGCCAGGGCAGATCCTCAGTACTGGCCAAATCCCTGGGGCAGAGGCACTGTGCTGTGCCTGCACCAGTGTTGCTCCTGCTCCGGGCAGCTGGGGACACTGAGGCAGGGCATGGGGTGAGGGCAGTGGGGCCGGGAGCTGCCATCCATCCCCACATCACCTCCCTGCTGCAGGATGTTCGACGTGGGTGGCCAGCGCTCGGAACGGAAGAAGTGGATCCACTGCTTCGAGGGAGTGACAGCCATCATTTTCTGCGTGGCCCTGAGTGCCTATGACCTGGTGCTGGCTGAAGATGAGGAGATGGTGAGACATGGGGATGGACCAGCTCCATGAGCTGTCCCCTCTTTGGGGGCTGGAGGGGCAGCCCCTCCTCTGGTGGCCACCAGTGCCCTGGCCAGTGTGGCCCAAGCCTTGCAGGGCCATTGGCATCCCCTGCCCAGGCAAGCAGGAGCATCAGGGGTGGTGGTTTGGGGAGCAGTGGGGTGGGTGCTGCCTGGGGGTCTCTGCCTGGCTCATGCTGCCATCTTCCCCTCCAGAACCGGATGCATGAGAGCATGAAGCTGTTCGACAGCATCTGCAATAACAAGTGGTTCACAGACACGTCCATCATCCTCTTCCTCAACAAGAAGGACCTCTTTGAGGAGAAGATCGTGCACAGCTCCCTCACCATCTGCTTCCCCGAGTACACAGGTACCACTGGGACCCTCAGTGCCCCCTGCCCTGCTGGCAGGGGCAGTGGGGGGTGCCTTGCCCTGGGCAGGGTATCAGGAGGTGCTAGGGACAGAGATGGTGGCTCCCCTGTGCCCGAGGAACGGCAGCTTGGGGCATCAAGTGGGGTATGGTGGTGTTTGGGGTGCCCCAGCAGATGGGAGAAGATGAGGGGGGACACAACACAAGGGGCAGCTGCCCTGAGGGGGGTTATCTGAGGCTCACTCTGCCTCTGGAGCCTCAATTTGGCAACAGGACAGTGGTTGTGGGGGGCCAAGCCAAGCCCAAACCCTTTAGTGGCTGTGGGCAACTGTGAGGCAGCCCAGTGTCTCTTCCTCCCCAGGGGCCAACAACTATGATGAGGCAGCCAGCTACATCCAGAGCAAGTTCGAGGACCTGAACAAGCGGAAGGACACCAAGGAGATCTACACCCACTTCACCTGCGCCACCGACACCAAGAACGTCCAGTTCGTCTTCGACGCCGTCACCGACGTCATCATCAAAAACAACCTGAAGGACTGTGGTCTCTTCTGAGGGTGGCACTGCCCAGGTGGGTGGTGGTCTCAGTGGTGGCTCCCCAAGTGGGGTGGTCATAGACTGTCCTCCAGGGCTGGGCTAGGCACTGCCTGCCAGCTGCAGGCTGCCCTGTCCCCAGACCCTCCCCTGCTCACTACCTCTCTCTCCTAGGAGCTGCAAAGGAAGGACCACACCATCTCCCACTCCTGCTTCTCTTCGGATTCATCCCTCCGCCCCCACCCCATAAAGAGACTTTTTGAGTGCCAGCACGGTGGCAGGGCCCATGTACCCCCTGCCGCACGCGCTTGCTCCCCCCACCATCATCCTCCTCCTCGCCGGCGTCGCCCTTCCAGGGAAGACAAGGTTTTAATCTTGGTTTGTACCCCCTGAACCGTTCCAGCCCCCACTTCATTCACTCCGAGCCCTGGCGCTCTCACTGTTTACATTGCAAGTGTTGCTGGCACGGGGGGCACACCTTGGGGATGCCCACCCAGCCACAAAACACGACCGATGACATTCCTTTTAGTAAACCAGAAAAGAACAAAGAAAGAAAAAAAGGAAAAAAAAACAAAACCAAACCCAAAACCATGCAAAAAAACCACACCACACCGGTTGGGGCCAGGTTACTTTTTAAAGAAACCTTTTTACCAAACTATTTAAAAGCATCAAGTGCTACGTGGTGGCGGCATCCTCCGTGGCCAGCCCACCCCCCAACCGTGTGCCTTGGGGGGGAGGGTCTGCACCCCACTCTGCCTCGCTGCCCCCATCCCGATGGGCAGCTCTGGCAGGAGGGTGGGCAGGGGGTGCTGCCCACTGCCTCTATCCCCCCCCTCTTTCTAAGCCTAGTTTTTAGGGCTAGCTGTTGCGTTGGGCGAGGAAAGCCCACTGAACAGAGCGGCCCCCGCTGTCCCCCCCAGCCCAGGGGGGACCCTTCAGCCGGTGCCTGCGGCCTCGCTTTTCCCACAGGATGTTTTACCGAATTGTTCACATGGTTTGAAATAATAAAATGTAGAAAGGAAAAAAAAAAAAAGAGAGAAAAATTATATGTACTGAAACGCCCTGTGTGACATGGGAGTGGGCAGGGGGCCTTCACCTCTGTGGGAGGGCTGGGGTGGTCCCCGGGGGTGGGAGAGGGACACAAGGTGGGCTGGCATCCCCCTGGGGTCAGGAGAAGCCCCTGGTCGTGGGAGGTGAGGGCAGTAGTGGGACCCTTGGGGTATAGCTGGGATGCTGCTGCAGGGCTGAGCCCCACCCCGAGGGGCTGTGGGGTGAGGAGGGAACAAACACATGACCACCCCCAGCTCTGCAGCAGTGGGATGGTGGCATGGAAGGGGCCCCAGTATCACACAGTCCCTGGGGACACCCAATACCCAGGAACACCCAATGACCTGTAGCCCAGAGGGAGATGTAGCACCCCTTGCACCCCGCTGCCCCTAGGAACCCCCAGCCCCAGGGATCACCCATGGACACCCCACACCCAAAGGACCTGCAGCTCCCTGGAGACTCCCAGCACCCCCCAGCTCCAGGGGGCACTAATGGACACCCAGCAGCACCCAAGGGACCACTCCAGCACTCCCAGCTTCCGAGGGCACCTAGGACCCCCCAGCACCCAAAGGAACCCCTAACACCCCTCAGCTTCAAGGGGCACCAGGTACTCCCAGCACCAAGGGGCACCCAAAACCCCCCAGTCTCCCCAGTGCCAAGGGTCATCTGGGGACCCCCAGCACCTCTCATCTCTAAAGGGAACCCAGGGACACCCCAGGATCCCTCAAATACCTAGGGACAGCCAGGACCCTCAAACACCCCTCTGCTCCAAGGGGTACTCAAGGGCCCAAGGGAACCCCAGTATCCCACAGCTCTGAGGGTTACCCAGGGACCTGCAGCACCCTAAAGTATCCAGCACCTGGTAGCATCCAGGGTACCCAGGTACCCCCAGGACTCGGAGTTCTAGAGACCTCCAGCAGAACTGGGGGCCCCACTGGTGCCGACTTGGTGGGAGAGCGGGTGGGGAGGGGGAGTGAGATTGCACCCCCTCCCCCCCTTCACCACGGGTGGCTTTGGAGCTGAGCAGGTCAAATCCCAGGGGTTTGGGGCAAGTGGAGATGGTTGTGGAGGTGGGATGGGGGCAGCAGCGGGGCTGGGCCCCAGGGGAGGGGGTGCTGGGCTGGGGCTCAGAACAGCCCGCAGTCCTTGAGGTTCTCCTTGATGATGATGTCAGTGACGGCGTCGAAGACGAACTTGACGTTCTCGGTATCGGTGGCGCAGGTCATGTGGGAGTAGATCTCCTTCACGTCCCGCCGCATGTTCAGCTCCAGGAACTGCAGCTTGATGTAGTTGCCCGCATCGTCGTAGGTGTTGGGACCTGGTGGTGTGGCAGTGAGCGGGGTCCCCTCCCGGGCTGCTGTCCCCCTCCGGAGCGCCGGCCCTGCGCCACCCAGTGCTCCCTCGGGTGGGCAAACCTTGCATGCTCCCTCACCGCGGCTCATACGGCACCACTTGCATGGGGTGCTGAGGACACCTGGTGGGGGACTCCTGCGGAGGTGGCGGCACCCAAACCTCCACCAGCACCCCACCGCTGCCAGCCACCGCCACACTCACCGTCATAGTCAGGGAAGCAGATGCTGAGATGGGCCTTCTTGATCTTCTCCAGGAAGACGTCCTTCTTGTTGAGGAAGAGGACGATGGAGGTGGTGGCAAAGTAGCGGTGGTTGCAGATGCTGTTGAAGAGGTGCAGGCTCTCGTGCATGCGGTTCTGCGGAGGGACACAGCCCCGCGGTGACGCCCAAGTCATGATGGGGACAAAGCACGGGGGGTGTGAGGTGGTGAGCCTTCCTCACCACTTCATCATCCTCCACGAGGACCATGTCGTAGGCACTGAGGGCCGCGATGAAGATGATGCAGGTCACCCCCTCGAAGCAGTGGATCCACTTCTTCCGCTCTGAGCGCTGTCCACCCACGTCAAACATCCTGGGCAGGACAAGAGAGGGTCAGCACCTCCCTCTGCCTGCCCAGCCCCTGGCACCAGCCGTCGCTTGGGGACCTGGCCCCCACCTGAAGTTGAGGTCTTTGAAGGAGAACTGCGTCTCGATGATGCCGGTTGTCTTGACGCGGGAACGCAGCACATCCTGCTCTGTGGGGACGTAGCCGGGGGTCACCAGGCGCTCCAGGTCTGACAGGTAGCTGGCCGGGCACGCAGTGAGCATGAGACACGGGTTGGAACCCCGCTCATGCCTCCCTCACCCACACTCCCTGAGCCCACGTACTAGCCCGCAGAGTCATTGAGCTGGTACTCAGAAGCGCGGTCGAAGCAGGCTTGGATGCCCGAGTCCTTCCAGAGCCGCCCGATGATTTCTGACATCTCCTTGGGCATGGTCCCCTCCTCGATGGTGTCCGAGAGGTGCAGCAGTTTACGGGCATCGTCCTATGAGGGAGAGGGGTTCAGTGGGGCCTGGGGGCTGGTGGGAACCCCTGCCCAGCATGGAATGCTCCTCACCTGGCGAGCCGTGTCCCCGTACTGGATGTTGAGGGTGGTCATGGCCCGCACGATGGCCAGCATGGACTGGAGCGTGTTGCTGTAGATGATGGCGATGAACTCCAGGCATTCCTCCAGCGAGTACCCGTCCTGGTGGATGATCCTGGCCGGGGAAGATCACAGGCATGGGGCTGAGCTGGGTGCCGTAGAGCTGAGCCACACAATGGATGCACCCCACGGCAGTGCCATGGGGCAGAGTCAGGCACAGTGGGATGGGGCACCCCATGGCTGCAGTGTGGGACAGACACATTGCATGGTGGGCACCATCAAGTGACTCCCCTGTGGCACTCACTTCATCTGCTTGACAATGGTGCTCTTCCCCGACTCTCCTGCTCCTGAGGGGACAAAACACGGGTCACAGCGGTGCCCACGCCATGGGCACTCCCAGCTGAGCCCCACGCTGGCCCACTGGGAGCCCTGGTGCCTGACATGGCTGCGGGCACCGTTGGCTGTGCCGGGCCCACGGCTCGGGGTGTGCAGAAGGATTAACAGCCTGGTGCCAGTGGCATTAAGGTTAGGCTGAGCCGCTGTGTCTAATGGGATCTGAAGCGGCTCAGCCAGGGACACTCTCGGGAACCCAAGGGAGGGGTTGGGGACATGGTGGCATCGCAACCCTGCCACCCACCACCCAATGCCCCAAACTTGTGGCTGTGCAGGGGGATGTGTCCTGGGCCAGTCTGTGAGGACAGTGGTGCCACCCATGGCCCCACCACATCCACGGCACCCCAGTCCTCAGGCACCCCTGGGGGACTGGGAAGGACTGGGAGGGACACACAGCACAAGGGGGCTTCAGGAACAGACATGGGCTGCATGGGGGTCCCTAGGAGGATGGGGCAGGGGTGCTGACCGGCTGGGGTGCTGGTAGGTAGTGTTGGTGAAGGCTCCTAAGATGGGTCGGTTGGGGTTAGGGGACCTGGGAGTGGGGGGATGTGAGGTGGGCTGGTTGGGTTTGGGGACATGCGGAAACCAGGGATCTTAGTGTGGATCTTAGGATCTCATGTTCTTGTTGGGATGGTCTGTTGTGTTTGGGGTGCCTGGTAGGGGGTGTTGAGCAAGCTGGGATGAGCTGATTTAAGGGATTCTGGGAATGGGGGGACTGTTAGCGTGGCTGGTTGGTTTTAGGGATGCTGAGGGAGAGAGGAAAAGATTGGGTGGGCTTTTGGGCTTGACTGGTTGGTTTTAGGGGTGCTGTGGGGGTCAGAGGACTGCTCGAGTGGGCTGACTGGGTTTAGGGGTGCGCAGAATCAGGGGCCTGGGGCCTGTTGGACTGGTTGGGTTTAAAGGGGGGTCAGGGAAACTATGGGTGTTTTACTGGGGACGGGTTGGTTGGTTTTAGGGATGCCTGGTAGTGGGAGGCTGTTGGGGGCACTCCTGGGTTGTGCTGGTTTGGTTTAGGGGTGCTGGAGGCATCAGGGAAACATTGGGTGGGCTCTTGAGATGGGAGGTTGGGTTTAGGGCTGCCTGGGAATGGGGGTGATGTTGGGGTGGGCTGCTTACTTTTAAGGGTCCTGAGTGAGTCAGGGAATGTTGAATGAACTGTGAGGGTGGGCTTCTTGGGTTTGGGGGTCCATCCAGGGGCCAGGGGAATGCTGGATTGGCTGATTGGATTCGGGGGCAGCTGTGGGGTGTGCTGGTTGGATTGAGGGGTGCTGGTTGGGTTGAGGGGCACTGGCAGGTTTCAGGGGTGCATTGGGTGGGTGTTAGGGTGAGATGCACAAAGGATAGGTACGTCCCCCAGGGTGTTGTCTCCCCCTTACCCAGCAGCAGCAGCTTGACGGTCCTGGCGTCCTTCTCAGCGTCTTCCTTGAGTTTTTTCTCCAGCTCCCGGGAATGCTTCTCCTCGGCACTGGCCCCGGCTCCCATCCTCAGCCCCGCGGCTCTGCGGTTCACCACCCGCTCCTTGGAGGTCAGCACCAAGATGGGCAACGAGCTCCAGCCCCCCGCCGCCTCCAGCGCTCGCTCCCGGTGCCCGCCGCTGCTGCCACCACTGTCCACCCGGTGCGCGACGAGGACGGGGCCAAGGTCCCGGGGGGCCGCCTGCCGGGGGGCTGCGCTCAGCACCCGGGGCTTAAGCTGGGCCCCCCCGATAAACCCCCTTCAATCTGCAGAGGGCTGAGCTCAGCAATCCCGTGGTTCTCGGTGTCAGCGCTTCTGCCGGGGGGGCCCCAGCCCGACCAGCCCCCAGCTTTGCCTCCACCCTGGGGCTGGGGCAGTGACCCGGCCACCCTGGGGGAAGTGGGACCCCTACCCAGCTCCAGCTCTGCTGTGGGCCCCAGGGGTATGGAGCTGGGGGGTGGGATGGTGTGTCTGCTGGGATCTGGTCCCAGTGGGAGCTAATGTCCCCATTGTCCCCATCTCACCTGGCCATATCCCCTGCTCTGGACCGGTGCCCGCTGTCCCACCCCAGTAAGCCATCCCAGTGTCCCCACAGCGATAGAATGTCAGTCTCAGTCACCACACCCTGTGTCCCCAGGGACCCTTCGAGAACCCTCCACTAATGTCCCCATGTCCCCCGGGTGCACTTCTTAGTCTGCCTAGCCACCCACCAGAACACTCCCAGGGCCACCAGGCCAGCTCAGTATCATCTCTGCAGCGTCCCCAGGCCCTTCAGCAACACCTGCACAACGCCCTCAGAGATACCAGCATACCCCACACAGGGTTTCCAAAGCCCCCTCCAGTAACACTCCCCAGTAACTGCAGAAGAAATCCCAGTGTCCCCAAGCAATTCCAGCTCCTGTTTGGGGACCATGTCTCCCCTAGTCCAAAAAAACCCTGCCCAATGTCCAGGGGCACTGCAGTGCAACCCCTGTGTTACCACCCCAACCGCAGTGAGCCCCCCACAATGTCTCTGGGTCCCTCAGTGTGCCTTCCCGGTGCCTCCCTCTTGTGTCCCCAGTGCCCCCCATTGCCATCGTGACACCCCAGCAAAACAGCATCCCCAGGAACATCGCAGTAACTCCCCAGTGTCCCCCCACCTCCGGTGACTCCAGGACTTGCCAGGACTGCCCCCGTGGCCCCAGTACAGCCCGGTGCCCCCGTGACCCCAGTACAGCCCGGTGCCCCCGTGTCCCCCCACGTGTCCCCAGCGCTCCTCCCGCCCCGCACCGCGACTCTCCTGCAGCGCCCCGCTCGGCCGCCAGAGGGCGGAAGCGCCCAGCGCAGCTCCCGGTACAGACCAGTGCTCCCAGTACAGACCAGTGCTCCCAGTACAGACCAGCGCTCCCAGTACAGCCCAGCGCTCCCAGTACAGAGCAGTGCTCCCAGTACAGACCAGTGCTCCCAGTACAGACCAGTGCTCCCAGTACAGACCAGCACTCCCAGTATAGGCCTGGGCTCCCACTGCAGAGCCCTGTGCCC
>VZTG01003083.1:2013394-2027065 GCA_013397845.1 Melanocharis versteri
TTATAGATATTTTTAATATTAAAAGGGGGGAAAAATAGACCACTGTGCTAGCAAAGTCCCTGATGATGGTTTCATGTATGCCCATAGGTCTCTGGCTGGTGATTCCGGCGGTTCCGAGGCTTCTTCTGGTCCTGCTGCTCCTTGGCTTTGAGGCCAGCCAGCGGCTGCGGGGGGCTGGCGGCCGTGTGCCGCCAGTAGCCCTGGCAGTACTGGTCCAGGAGTCCCATTTCGGGCTGGGTGAGGAGCTGCAGCAGGTCCTGGTAGCGGGGAGTGGGGGCCCCCGGCAGGCCAGGGGGGGTCTCCGCCTGGACCAGCACGGCGTGGACGGCGCGGCTGCTGAGGACGCGGAGCTGCACCTTGGTCACCGTGTGCTTGAAGTTGTTCTCGGTGGCGGTGCAGGAGTAGAGGCCGCTGTCGCCGAGCTGGAGGGCGCGCAGCAGCAAGCCCTGCTCCGTGCGCAGCACCCGGCCCTCCACCCGCAGCTGGGGGGGAGAGGGGGCACGGCTCAGCCGGCTGGCGCCCGGCACCCCCGGCACCCCCGGAGCAGTGCCCTGCCCTACCTCTTTCCGCCGGTCGCTGTTGTCCTTCTGCAGCAGCCACTTGACGCTGGCCTGGGGCGAGCGGGGCTGGCACTCCAGGAAGGCAGTGCTGCCCTCCACCCCGTACTGCACGGCCTCCACCGTGTTCTTGTTAGCTGCAGGGGGGCCATGGGCAGCCAGGTCACCCCCACCCCACTGCACTCCTCCCCTGCCCACCCTATCTCCAAGGGTGGGTGTCCATCCATCCATCCATCCATCCATCCATCCATCCATCCATCCATCCATCCACCCAGCCATCCCTCTATCCCCCCACTCAAATCTGTTCAACCTTCTCCCCAACATATCCATCCATCCATCCATATTCCATCATCCATCCATGTTCATCCTACTCCCCAATGTATCCATCCATCCATCCTTCCATCCATGAACTGACCCATTCATCTCTCCTTGTTCTCATCCCCAGTGTATCCACTCATCTATGTTCATCTTCCTCCCTAATACAACTATCCACTCATCCACCCACCCACCCACATTCATCCATGCATCTCCCCATACATCCACCCACAAAGCCATCAACCCACCAGGGAATCCCTGTGTCCCCACCTCCCACTCTGTGCCCTCAGCCTCCCCTCCCAGCAGCCCCACGCTGCAGGGCCTTGCCCCAGACCCCACTCACCATTGGAGTTGTAGCCGCGGCACTGCCGGATGGGATTGCCATGCCGGACGTCCTGCCGCCGGCTCCGCCTGTGGGGAAGCGGGAGGTGAAAGGGGGAGCCTGTGGCTGGGGGTCCCTCCCAGACCCTCTCCCTGGCCCACCCTGTACCTCTTGGAGGAGGCGGAGTAGCGGGTGCAGGCGCTGCCATCCCAGGCACAGTACGGATCCCGGGCCAGGCAGCAGTCGGCACAGGCTTCGCCGTACACGTCACAGCGGTGCAGGGCCAGGTGGGTCACGCCTACGGCCGAGGACACATACAGCTGTTGCTGTTGGGGACAAAGAGGACAGGGTGAGATGCTACCTCATCCCCACTGCACGAGGGCCCTTGCGTACCTCCTGTTCCAGTGCTGTGGTGACGCTGGGCAATGCCACAGCTGGGCCCGTGATGGGATCTGCCCACCCAGCCCCCTGCCACGTGCTCTGACTCACCCTCTTGGAGGAGATGGTCATCGTCTTGATGGGTGCTGGCACCTGGATGAGAGCAGGAATGAAGAAGATGGAGGGGGAACTGCTTGGACTGACACTACAGCCCTGGGGTGGGCACCCCAGACCCCCCACAGGCAGCTGGAGTAGGCAGAGCAGGCAGCGGGGGATGTGAGTGGGCAGCAGGCAGGAGGACCAATGCCTGGAGTCCCTTCAGAGCTGGCCAAGAGGTGGCTGGTGTCCCAAGGGACTGGCTGATGTCTCAAGGGGCTGGCTGGTGTCCCAAGGGGCTGGCTGCTCTCCCAGGGAGTGACCGGTATCTCGAGGGGCTGGCTGGTGTCCCAAGGGGCTGGCTGGCTGGGTCAAGAACACTCAGCAGAGGGTGGGGGACATGCCAGCCCTTACCTTGAACACCTCAATCTCCTCCAGCATGAGCTCCTCTGTCTCCATGTCATCCCGGGGGAGCACGATGACCTTCTGCACGGTGCCCCGATCTGCAAGACACCATAGTGCCCAGGTGCTCAGTGCTACCCCTGGGCACCTGTGCCCTCCCTATCTGCGAAGGGGGTCCCTGCTGGGGCTGTGGGGAGGAAGGATCCTGCAGACCCATCCCCATCTCTCTCCTGCAGTGGCAGGTAGCTATGCCTGGGGTGCAGTGTGCCAGCGCAGGTCACCACTTGTGCCTCGAGACTGCCACCACCCAGGGCAGCACAGGGACATGCACCAGGGCAAGAGAAGGACCAGGATGGATCATGGGGTCTCTGGGATGCACATTAAGAGCAGGGGAAGCACTGGCCTGGACGACAGTGCCCCCAGGATGGGCACTGAGGTCTGGGAAGGACAGGGCTGGATGTCAGTGCCTCTAGGATGGGCAACTGGGCAGGAAAGGCACAAGGCTGGATGATGATGGGTTTAGCATGGGCAATGGGAAGCACATAGGATGGGTGCTAGGACCAGGAAAGGATGAGGCTGGATGATGAGGCCCCGGGGACAGGCACCAGGACAGGGGGAAGACCAGGCTGGATGGTAGAATCCCTAGGATGGGAAGTATCATGCCGGATCACTGGCTTCAGGGATAGGAGCTGGGCTAAGGGAAGGATCAGGCAGGACAGTAGGGTCTGTGGGATGGCATCGGGACAGGGAAAGAACAGTCTGGAGCCTTAAGGAGGGGCAGGGATCTCAGGGGGGCAGTCTCAGCCCCTCACCCCGCTCTAGCGGTGGAGGGCACCGTGCTCTGGCCAGCCCTGGTGGTGCCCGTGCCCTCCGGGGCCGCGCCGGAGCATGCTGCGTTCCCCGCGGTGCGCGGCGTGGGTACCTGTGCCCAGGAAAAGCACCTCATAGCGCCCGTCTGCCGCGTCCACCTGGTCCACAGCCACGGTGGTGAAGCGGTAGTTGACGTTGGTGCGGACCACCAGCGGCTGGCGGTGCGTGGGGTACACGGCGTGGTACATCAGCGGGTGTGCGCGCATGAAGTTGATCACTTCGTCAGGGTAGTCCTTGGTTGACTTCATGGATGGGGTGAAGGTCCCCCCGGGGCACTGTGGCACAAACGTCACCAGAGCTTGGTGAGTGGGTACCCGAGCACAGGCCTGAGGGTGCCGGCTGCCTGGCAGGCACTGGCTCACCTCCCCGTGGTGCCGGGGGTACTTACAGTGCCCGGACGGGGGTAGGGCATTTTTCCCGTGTAGGGCATCCACTGGTAGTTGGGTCCCTCCTTGTGGGCAAAGGGCCCGTTGAAGACCATGCGGATGTCAGACATCGAGTAGACACACACAGCAGAGCCTTTGAAGACCGACCTGGGGGGAAGGACCTGCTGCCACCCTTTGTCATGGCACTGCTGGGACACCCACCCAGCTGGGACCCCCTCTTCTCCCGCACCGTGCCAGGAGGGTCAGCACTCACCCTGAAGCAGAGAACACAGCGTAGATAACAGGGTTCTTGGTGTCCTGAGTCTGCTGGATGAAGACGTCCTCTTGGGACAGAAAGATGGAGGTGTCACCATAGGGAAGGTGGGCAGGGACACCAGGGTACAGGGAGAGCAGTTACCCATGGAAGAGCAAGAGGCAGGGGGCAGCAGGGGTGTCCCCAGCTCTGCCCAGGGTGCCCCCCAAGCCTGCAGGGGTAGAGAAGGCTCCCATCCCTCTCCTCGCACACTCACGGAGCTCGTCGAAGTGTGTTTCAATTCCATCGGGTCCCGGCACAGAGCAGACGAGCCGGGCCTTCAGGAAGGTGCTCCACTTGTTCACAAGGCAGCAGCGACCCCCATCATCATTCTGCAACAGTGAGACCCCTGTGCTCAGCCCTGCCTGTCTCCTGCCCACTTCCCTGCCTGTCCTCTGCTACACCTACCAGGCAGATGCGCCCGATGCGGGAATAGACCCCAGGACTCAGTGGGGCATCAGCCGACTTCTCTCGGAAGAAGAAGTAGAGCTTGTCATCATTCCTCTCACTGCTGTCAGGGATGAGCTGGGCACGGACAAAGGCTGGGTCTGGAATGGCACAGCACAGCACGGCACCATCAGCCCAGTGGCACCCCTACTCCACGCCATAGCAGGATGCTGAGCCCCCCTCTGCTGCAGCATCACCCCACTCCTGGAAAAGCACTGCTGTGGTCACAGGGTGAGAGCTGCATCTGAGGAACTGGGTGACTCTTGTGATCTCTGGTGCACCAGGAGAGGCTTGAAGCATCCCTGAGGTCCCTGGGAGTATTCCTGAGGTCCACAGGTTGAAGAGATACATCAGCTCTATGAGCAAGGTGGTGGGAACCAGTCTTCCCCCCAGGAAGGAACCACACAGCATGGAAGCTTCTCAGGAAGCTTCTCCCTGCCATCCATCAGCCAGTGCCCAGCCTGCGCTGACAGCTCCCCCTCTTCGGGTTACCACCCCGCTGGCTCCCCGGCCCGGCAGGATCATCCCATCTGCTCTGCTCTGTTTACTCAGCTGCTGCCCCGCAGGCAGGGTGCTCTGAGGGGGCAGGATGAACGTTCGGGGTCACCGACTGCAGGCGACACGGTTGACATCTCAGCACTGCAGAAACCCATGCACCGACACCGGCAGAGCCAGCCCCATCTCTCACCAGCTGTCTGCTCCCACTGCCCAGCAAAGCTCCAGGCATGTCTGTCTGCCCCACACAGCTATCCCTGCACATCCATCCATCCACCCATCCATCCATCCATCTATCATCCATCCATCCATCATCTACCGACACATCTTCTGTCCATCCATCCATCCATCCATCATCAATCCATCCATCCATCCATCCATCCTCCTCCATCATCCATTATCCACCCATACATCTTTCCATCCATCCATCCATCCATCCATCCATCCATCCATCCATCCATCCACCTGTCAGCTGTCAACCATCCATCCACCCACCCATCCATCCACCCACCCACCTGCCCATGCTGGCTGCTGTCTCTGCTCTGGCAGAAGGATGCAGTACCACATGACAGGTCTCATCTCTAGGGCTGGAGCCATGGGGTCCCCAGGGCACCTGGGCCAGTGACACCTGAACTCACCATTGAGCCAGCGGGAATTGTACTGGTCTGTCCTCATGGCCGTCTGCTTGCCCATGGTGCGGAAGATGGCTGCATCTGTGCCCATGAAGTCAATGTAGACGCCAGCATAAAGCTCTTCATCTGCAGAGGGCAGAGGTCAGCCAAGAATCCCCACCTCATCCCATCCACCCACCTTCTTCAACTGGCGGCCCCAGACCTGGCTGGCAGCCACCAGGCAATCAAGAGCCACTGCCTGTGACCATCCCAGAGAGTTCTGGAGGTTGGCACTGGTCTGTAACCACAATCCCCACCTCTGCTGGGCCAGATGCCTGGCCAGCTGGAGCAGGCAGGCGTGGGGGAGCAGCTGTTCCATCCCACCTGCATATCCCCTCTGCCCAGCGCAGGAAGCACTGGCACCAGGGAGCCACAGGACTCACTTATTAATGCAGACACGGTGTCTACTTTGGGGTCATAGGAACACTTCCCCTTGCCCGACTCCAGCTTGTCTGGCTCCAGGTAGAAGATATAATCCTGGAGAAGGAAGCAAATAGAGCAGCTGGTTAGACTTTCACCCCTCCATTCATGTGACAGCTCCCACAGCCCACCAGGAGAGGCAGCCTCCTCCAGGACGGTGCACAGCAGCGAGGACAGATGCAGATGGACCGCGCAAGGGGTCTGCAGGTCTCCCGAGAAGCTGAAGCTCCTGTGACCGACTCCTCCAAAGATGCTGGGTGCTTCTCCATGCCCTCCACCACTTGGAGACTTGGCTGAGCCATCAGGCTGAAGTGGGGCATCCATCCCCCAGGTCTGGGAAAAAATCCCCCTCTGCCTCTTCACTCCAGCTGGTTGTGCTGCACATCACTGCTTGCCCAGCAAGGTCACACAGTTCCAGCAGCTTCAGCAGGCAAGGTTCGGCCTGCGGCACAGCTCGGCACAGCTCGGCTGCTGGACCCACTGTACTTCTCTCTCCAGGCGCCATTTTCCAGTGCTTTCCTTCACACGGTGAGATGCTGTGTCTGCTCCGTGGAATGCCTCCCTGCTGTCACTTCTGCCTTCCCCATGGCCATCCCTGGCACCATCACACATTCCCAGCCAGGAGCGAGACCCACACTGCCTCTGGAGACACACTCAAAATCCTCTGCCAGTGCTGGCTGGGGACACCCAGGGACAGGCCGGCCGAGCCAGGTCACCTCTCACCCTGCCATAGAGACCACCTTCAGCTGAGACAAAGCAGCAGCACAGGAGCACCCATGGGGAGCCTGGGCATGGGAGGGACTTTGAGCAACCAAACTGGACAGATGCCCACTGGCCCTGTGCCCTGGCTTTGGCACATGGGTGGTGGACATGGTGACAGCTGCCCTCCACTGAGAGGCCAGCAGGGTCCTGGTGGAGCCCCGGCTCTGGGAAGAACAGGAGGGGATGAGGGGCTGGGATCTCACTGTGGGCATCTCCCACTGTAGGGCTTGCTCACACCAGCTCCTCCTGGGGCACCCAGGCCCAGAGATGGGCACAGCCTTGTTTCACCATCTGCATCACTGCACCGCGCAGTCTGTGCCACCATCACCATCACAAACACCTCTGCCCAACACTGGCCCCGCTCCTGAGGTGGGCAAACACCCCACAGGGACAACCTCTCTCTCCAGCATAGCCCTGGCACTGGCTGCACCATCTCACCCTCCTGGTCAGGCAACACAGGAGCCATTGTGGTGGTGGCACTGCTGACCAGCTAACACATCTTGAAATGCACCAGAGCTGCCGGGGAGCACGTGCTGGCAGCCCCCAGGGAGCTCTTGCTAGGACACACACCCTCTCCCCAGCAGGGAGAGAGGAACTGGGGTGACCCGAGGGGGCTAAAATGGCAATGGTGTTTTCCCAGCTGGCACTGGGGAATTGGCAGCAGGAGCTGCCCGCAGTCGGGGAGATGCTCACTGCCAAGCATCACCCTTTGCCCCCGACCACCTGAGGAGTTGGGGGAGCCCCAGGCTGCACTGGGGTGCCCATGTCCCCCATGCTCCCCAGCCCATGCACTGACCCATGTTAGTCCGGAGGGGAGAGGCTCGGGGGTGACACTGTCAGGGTGGGCTGCACACTGGGGTGTTCCCAGAAGCTGGGGATGCTGTCACCTCTCTGAGTGCACTTGCCTGCCAGGATGACACAAGCCCCTCTTGGGGCAAGGCGAAGCAGCTGCTCAGTAATATTTCTGTAGACCCTACCCAAACACCTTCTGCACGTCACTTCGGCATCCTTCCCTGAATCATCCCAAACCCTGTGGCTCTGCCAACACATGGTCCCACTTCCAAGGGACACAGCAAGCCTGGAGTCAGGCAAAGTCAGCAGTGGGTGGAGAGCCACCATCCCTGACAGTGTCCCCCACGGGGGGGATCCTACATGGACTAGGAGGAAGGAGTTAGTGAGAGAAGGAAAGCCGACGCCAGGCCGGTGGCCGGGAGATGCTGTGCTGAGGGGGAAGGGGATGGTGGGGATGCCCACGGCACGGGGTGCCCGGCCCAGGGGTCGGAAGCATGCCAGTGGGACGAAGGAGCCCGCGGCTCTGGTGTGCCCCTGGGGAGAGGCGGGCACGGCTGCGGCGGGCTCCCAGACCGGTTCCCACCTTGCTTTGTGCTGGTCTCGGGCTGAGGGGGCTGTCGGTGGAGCTGCTTTCCCGGCCTCCCGGCTGGCTCGGCGGAAACCCCTGGGGAAAAGGAGCAGGGCAGAGAGTTAGCGCCGGCAGGGGAAGGACCCCCAGGGCAGGGGTGAGCAGGGGACCTCAAGAGTTGGGGTGATGGATGGCCCATTGAGCAACAGCACTGCTGTCCCCCTGGGTTCCTTGATGCTCCAGGCTGGGCTGGCCTCCAGCAGAAGCTTCTCCAGGATGGATACTGCTCTGTCCCACAGAACTGGAGTGCCCTAGCATGGGGTAGGAGAGAGTGGAGAGATGGCTGCCCACAGCCAGTCAGGCCAGGCTCACACCTGGGGGCTCAAAAATGGGACCTGTCCCCTTGCTCCTCCTGTGCCGATGAGCAATGCCTCAGCACCAAAGCTATTAGCACCATGGGGTCACTGGAACACTTCCACACTGCCACTGGCTCTGCTGGACTAGTGCTGTTCCCGACTGCACTAGCAGCCTTGGTCCTCCTCATATGCTGCCACCCTCCAGTTCAATCCCAACCCAATCCCAATTTGGAATGGTCTGAGCAGCATCCACCCATGCCAGTGCCCATGCCAGGCTTGTGGGCTCTGAGGCAGACGCCCGTCCTTCATATCCAGCGCCGTGATCCTCCCTCAGTTTGGGCTGGTGGCTCCCTCTCCAACCTCAGAAGACACAGCCTGGGACCTGTCACTCCAGCATGGAGGGGACAGACACCTCACAGGGCTTGGGACCCCTGAGATACTCATGCTGCTACTTGTAGAGACTGGCTCCCTCCCAAGGGTGTCCTGAAGATGCTCCTCTGCCACACATCCTGCCTGGTGGCATGCAGCTTTGATGCCACCCTCTCACTGCACGTTGTGGTCCTTGGCGCTGGGTGGCATCCATCCTGGGATGTTCCTGACATGGTCACACATGCTGGCACAATCCCTGCACGGTTCTCCCTGTGCAGCACCGGTGCTGGCATGGTGTCATGCATCCTTGGAATCTACGGTGAGGGACTCAGCAGCCTGGCAGCAAGTGGGAAGCTGGGTTGACACGTCCCTCGTCCAGGTGGAGATCCAGCAGCAGCTGCAGCCAGCAGGGTGGGAGGGCACGTTGTGTGGAAGCTGCCATCAGAGTACAGCCAAGTTCCGGCACGAAGAGAAGTCCTTGGTCTGTGGAGATGGCGAGGGGTGGCTCAGCAGCACAACACCGTTAGCCACGGTCACCCCCAGACTGCCACTGCACCCAGCCTGCCCTCGCCCCAAGCCTCAGCTCCCCCAGCCTCCCCCACCAGCCAGCAGAGCCGAGCCAAGCGCCCACCCCACTGCAGTCCCCTGGTGGCTGCGCCAGCACCACAGTGCCAGACACCAGCTCAGCACCCCCATCCCTCCCGCCCCTCACCTGGGCTTTGCGCCCGCGGTTGACAAAGGCACAGATGGGGTTGTAGGCGCCAGTGCCACACACATAGAGGTGTGTCCGGTTCCAGGGCTGGATCAGGCGGATGAAGTTGCCGCACTCCCCCTGGGAAGCAGAGGAGAACGTGTCAACCCAAGCACGGGGGCTATAGATTGCGGTGGGGCCGTGTTGGTGTGGGCATGGGATGAAATGGGTCATTGGATGGCATGTGGCATGGGACAGCATGGATCAGGGGTTGGCATGGGCCACGAGCTGGCAAGCCAGAGGGCCCAGCCCCGGCTGGGAGGAGGAAGCAGTATAGGGAGCTTGGCCTCCTACTTGCCCAGGAAGCTCTCCAGGACCTGCCTGGCTGGAACAGAATGGGTGACAGGACACTGCAACACCCTGGAGTGCCACCCCATCTCGATACGGCTCTACATGCTGGGGGATGGCTTTTCCAGAGGAGGATACAGGGACACGAATCTCCTTTCAGTGTCAGCCACCACCCCCACCCCACTACCAGAAGGGGGTTCATGGTGGTTACTCACATTGCTGTTCTTGCCTGACAGGATGCACTCCTCAATCCTCTGCTGGGACGCGGGCCAATGGATCTGTGGAAACACCAATCCAGGGGAGACCAGGACTCCCACCTGGCCCCACCACTTCCCCTCCAGCACCAGTTATACCCACCGAGCTCTTGCCCTGGCATCCAAAAGGCCCCCAAAGTGCCCAATCACCCCCTTCCACCTGCTCCCCTTGCCCTGAGCTGGCAGCTTACGATGAGGGGCTCGCGGTTGATGTCGTGGAGGTCCAGTGAGAGGACGTAGTCCTTGCTGCCCACATACATGCGGTCGTGGTCCTCGTCCTTCAGCAGGATGCGGTAGTCACTGGAGTTGAGGAGGAAGTTGAAGAAGTGTGCTGTGCCCGTTGCCTTCAGCTCTACAGGGGGAAAGGGGAAGGTGTCAGTACCCCAGCGATCCCCGTCTTCCCCAGCGTCATCCCTGAGTCCAAGCCTGGGCCCAGCTGGAGGACATCCCATGAGAAGAGGTGCCTTCCAGTTCCTTGGTGCCCACTTCCCACTCCATGAGCACCATGACACTGCCGCCTCTGTGCAGGACATGGGACAACGACAGAGATGCTCATGGCCAGCTGGGACAACCAAGAGTGGCCAGGAGAGGAATCATCAGGACCAGGGCTTGGGAGATCCAGCACCCCACAACAGGGAGTGGAGGTTGCCATTGAGATGAGGCAGGAGGCAGGGGCTCTCTGCCACCCCAGCCCAGAGACAGCTCCCAAAATCTCCAGCATCATCCCTCTCCTGCACTGTGACCCCATGTTCCAGCCAAGCCTCTGGCTCCTAGGATGGGAGAGTTGGGACCCCACGGAACCAGCTCCAGGGGAGGTGATGAGCCTCTCCCCCGCCCCGCACACCCCATCCCCCCTTGCAAAGTTATTTTTAGCCTAAGTGTGGGAGCAAGGAGTGAAAGAGGATAATGAGGGTCATGAATATTCACAAGTGCAATGAGGCAGCCAGATGGAAGGCAGAAGTGCTGCAGATGATGTGGGCCGGTGCCAAGAACCATGCGGCAGGAGCCAGGGCACGAGTAAGACAGAGCACCCTGCCCCAACAGGATACAACCTGCCCTGGAGGCCACTTCTTTGGGGATGCCACTCTTTGGAGGTGCCACTCCCCTTGGAGGCGTCACCCCCTTTGGATGCCACCCCCAAATATCACATGTCACCTCCATGGAATGACATCTGCCCTGGATGCCACCTCTTTGGATGCCACTCCAAGCCATCAGATGCCATCCCCATGGAACGTCATCTTCCCCATATGCTTCCTTTTGGAGGTGCTGCACTCTTAGGATGCCACCAACAGCCATTGGGTGCCATCTCCATGTGATGCCATCAGCCTCTGAAGCCAACCCCTTTGGAGATGCCACTTTTCTAAAAGGTGTCACCCTCTTTGGATGCCACAAACAACCATCAGATGCCACCCTCAGCCATTGGATGTCACCCTCATAGGATGCCATCTGCCCCAGATGCCATACTCTTTGGAATTGTCATCCTCTTTGGATGCCACCAAGAGCCATCGGATGCCACACCCATGATACGTTTAACCAATGAGCACCCTCACCCTGTGGAGTTTGTCCCTCCACACAGAGGGGTGCCCTGTGCAAACACCAGGAGCAGCTCTGGGGACCCCCCTTCCTGGGGAGGAGCAGAGCAGGGTCCCGCAGGTCAGTGTCAGGAAGCACCACACCGGCTTCCAGGCAGCGCTGGGCAGGGCTCCAGCAGCCAGCTGCCATTACTAGAGCGAGGCCAAGTGCCTGCAGATCTCCCTGACCTCCCACCTCCCGACTGCACGAGGGACTGGAATGTCCTGCAGGTGCCTCCAGGGTCCCTTCCCGTCCAGGGCACCCCCTCTGTCCCTCGGATGGCAGCGGTGCTCCCCAGTCCCACAGCGGGACACCTGCACAGATGCTGGACCCGCTCAGCTGTGGCAGTGAGGCCAGCACACACACACAGTGTGGGAAAGTCGGAGCTGCGGGAAACAGCGTCATGGGATGTGACAGGAACCTCACCCGGCCCGGGGGCCTGCCCGTCTGCCAGGGCTGGACGGACAGGACGAGCACGGTGGGAATGTGGAGGGGCTGGAGTCTGAGGGGGGCATGGCAGAGTGCAGTGGAACAGTGCCAAGGATGGGGGGCCAGGGGGCCGCTCACCCACCCACCCACAGCAGGCTCCTCCTCCTGCCTGGCCCATCTGGGCTCCAGATGCTCCCTGTTGCTGGTGCTGGCTCACATGCCACCCATGGCGTCCCCAGCCTGTCCTGTAGCGGTCCCTGCCTGTGCCATGGCACACAGGGTCTGGTCCCATGTCCTGAAGCTGCCCCACCAGCCCATACGTTGTGTGCGTACACGTGCGTGCCCCACACTCTGTGTGTGTGCCGGTGCTTCCCTCAGAGCCATGCTGGTGTCGGTGGGGACCAGAGCTCGGGAGCCAGGAAAGAGCAGGGTGGCTCTGGCAGTGAGTGACACAGGCAGAGCAGAAGAGCTCGTCCCCAGCTGCCAATGACTGAACCGCATGCCCAGGCTTCCCACCCAGGACAGAGACACCTGGAGCAGGCAGAGACAGGGATGGCAATCAAACTGGGTAGGAGCCCCCATGCCAGGACAGCCCCCCCATCTGCCATCCCTGCCCAGCCTGGGGACGCCAGCACCAACAGCCCCGGGATCCCGGAGCGCCAGGACACTCAGTGGTGGAGGGTTCCATGTCAGTGACAGCCCCAAATATCCCACATCCATTAGGATGGGCGTCTCCAGGGCTTGGCAGGGGACAGGGCCAGTAGCACAAAGGGCCTTGGCCCCCCACCGGGGGCTCCATTCAACCCCCCACGGCTCAGTGATCAGAGGGGGCACTCCCAAAGCAGGACGGTGACGGACCCGCTGCCCCGTAACGCCCTCTCCAAAGAGGATGGCGGGGCGGGCAAGACCCTGCCACAACCTCTGACCTCCCCAACCTCCATCGCACTGCCTAATCCCCCAGTGTCACTGCGCCCCCAAACCCGCCCCCAGCAGCCATGGGGTGTCCCTGCGGATGGAGTGGGGCAGGGGCCCCGGCCGGGCTGGAGAAGCCGGCTCATTAGCCGATGTGCCCCAACGAGCATATTCCCTCCTGCTTCGCCATTGCCAATCCCGGCACCGGCACAGCTTCCCCGGCTGGCCGGGAGCCTAATCCTATTTTAATTGCTCAGCACCGGAGCCAGGAGCCGCTCGGCATCACAGCCAGGGTGGCCTCCCTGGGGACCGTCCCCTCACAACATTCTGCGGAACCCCCACCGAGCCCCCCGGGACTCGCCTGCCCGCAATCGTTTTGTGACCTGGGGCGTTGAGCTGTAATTACCCTGCGCCCTCGAGTGATGCCGGCGGCCAGGAGCCCAAGGGCCGGCAACCGGGCGCGATGCTCTGCTCTGCCCGCGGCACCACCGCCCGACTGCATGCTCTGCAAAGCCAAATTCCCCCTGCAATGCCAATTTCGGGCTGCATTCCCAGCTCCGGCAGCTGCCCACCATTGCTGGCTGTCGCCACTGGCCCCCATCGGGCAGGGGTGAGTGGTCCCTATCCATCACCCACTGGCACGGAGACCAGCGCTGATCTCCAAAGCAAAAGGGAGATTTTGGGGGTTCTCGATAAACCGAGCACCCCGAAGGACTCCTCACTCGACCCCAGCCCCCCAAATCCCCCCGACGCCCCCAAACATCACCAGGGCACCAGCACGAAGAGTTAACGCCATTACGACCCGAGCGGGTCACCTCCCCAGGTGCACCATCACTGCATTCCCCAAAACCAATTACAGGCGCTCTCACCTAATTAGATTCTAATTATGGGCTTGTAGCGCATTCAACATAATTAGCATGTAAATTACACGGCGTGTTTATATTCAATAACCGCACTCCCGCCCCCC
>VZTG01003083.1:2034883-2088290 GCA_013397845.1 Melanocharis versteri
CCGCAGGTTCGAGCCCCGGCGCCGCCCCCGCCGCTCACCTCCGGCTCCGGCCCTTTGTTGCGGGGTGCAGGCGGTGCCCCGCCGCGCCGTGCCGGCCCGCCGGTGGCTCGCCGCGCCTCCGCAGCCCACCACCCTCCCGCCGGTCCCGGGAAGGAGGCGGATAAATGAGTGCCGTCCCTCCTTTGTCTGCCGCGGCGGGGGGCGGCCCGGGGCGGCGGGGGCTGCGGGGAGCCGAGCCCCGGCGAGTCGGCGGCTTTGTGAGAGCTCCGGCTCCGGTGAGAAACTGTCTCCCGCACACGGCACCTCCAAATGCTGGGAGTCGGGCGCCGTCCCTGGCCCCACCTTGCTCATTCTGCCGCCCCCACCCCGGGTACCCCCACCGGTGACCTCCGGCCTTCAGCCCAGGGCAGGCAGGTGACCCCTGCCCGCTCTGGTTGCACAGCATCCCGCGGCCCTGGGACCTGTTGGCACCTGGGTGATGATCCCAGCTCAGTACCTGTGCCCTGGCATCCCTCTGCTCCGGGATCTGCTGGTTCCTGGGTATCCCTTCCTGGGACCATTCTCCCCCTGCACCGGGTGATCCCCGCCCAGCACTGTCCCCCCTGCGCACCCAGGGCAATGACTGGCAGGTGCTGTGCAGCTGAGCCCCGTGGCTCTGNCGAGGCGGGGAGCGGGGGTCTCCAAAGCACCCGGTGCCGCCGCCAGCTCGGGGCTGGGGTCCCAGCACCGCACCGCCGGCACCAGCCCCCGCCCCACCTGCCCACTTCACCGGCAAGTTGCGGCGGGGGGGCACCCACACGCGCGAGTTCCGAGCGGCGGAAAGTTTTCCCGGGGCGCCCCCCGCGCCGGGCGCCCGCTCCGCCGNCCGAGCCCCGGCGAGTCGGCGGCTTTGTGAGAGCTCCGGCTCCGGTGAGAAACTGTCTCCCGCACACGGCACCTCCAAATGCTGGGAGTCGGGCGCCGTCCCTGGCCCCACCTTGCTCATTCTGCCGCCCCCACCCCGGGTACCCCCACCGGTGACCTCCGGCCTTCAGCCCAGGGCAGGCAGGTGACCCCTGCCCGCTCTGGTTGCACAGCATCCCGCGGCCCTGGGACCTGTTGGCACCTGGGTGATGATCCCAGCTCAGTACCTGTGCCCTGGCATCCCTCTGCTCCGGGATCTGCTGGTTCCTGGGTATCCCTTCCTGGGACCATTCTCCCCCTGCACCGGGTGATCCCCGCCCAGCACTGTCCCCCCTGCGCACCCAGGGCAATGACTGGCAGGTGCTGTGCAGCTGAGCCCCGTGGCTCTGCTCTGGTCCTTCCTGCTTGAAGTGGACAGCTTGGAGTCCCCCAGATGCCAGGCACGTGTCTCAGTTGCCCTGCTCTGTTTCTGCCAAGTCGGCAGCCTCTGCCAGGGCCTCCTCACCCAGATATGGGTACAACCCCCTGCAAGCACCACAGAGCTTGGCCCCATGCCCCCCAATCCCAACAGGACCTTCCCCCTTGGCCTCAGAGGTCTCATCCAGAGGTTTGCAGCCTCTCCTGCTTACCTGCTCCCAAATGGGGTAATGAGGCATTAAGGATGCTGAGAACCCACAACAACGGGTGCTGAAGGGGGAGGTGCCCTGATCTACGACCCATCATGTTCCTCTGAGCCAGGCTTCTTGGGTAGGAGAAGGGCAGGGGGAGCCACGGCATCCCGGCTCAAGGACCAGGGAATGCAGAGCAGTAGACACCCACAAGCAAATAGTGCTGCTGGAAAATTTCCTCCCCTGAGAACAGACCCCTGCCCTGTCCCAGTGCCCCTCCATTCCCCCAGTTACCCCACAGGAAGAGGGGAAAGTTCGCAGAGCAGGGTTTCCACCCAGGCAGGGTCGCCTTGTCACCCAGGCACTGCTGGTGCTTGAGAAGGGGGCAGAGATGGTGTCTGCTTCCAGCCCCACTGTGATCTGTCCCCTGCTGCCTCTTCTTTTTCCAGGGATGGCTCCACAGAAATAAGCTGGCGCCGTCCTTCACCCTCACACATCTCCTCTGTCTTCCTCTGAAAAATGAGGAGTTTGTCGCCGGATTCTCATCACCAGTGCGGGAGGGCAGCAGCAATGGCCTCAGTCAGCAGCACAAATAAATGGCCCGAAACACGATACGCGGGAGCTCCCTGGGATAAAAGAATTTCTAAGGAGAGGTTTTATTTTCCCCTCGGAGCCCCAGTCTCTCGTGATCTGGTCCAAACACAAAGGCTGTCCTGAATTTCCAGTCTCACTTTCTCTCCTGGCAGCTGGTGAGCTGGGTGATGCTTTGGGGCACCTTGTCCCCTGTGCTGGCGCCTCGGCACACCGGGCTGTGGTGGTGGCAGGTCACCCGGCCCCCCCAGGCACTCCAGGGCCGCTGGGCTCTGGTGCAGCCTCCGGTTTCAGTTCTGGGGGTGGTGACACACATTTGGCAGCAAATTAAAGTGGGGCAGCCACAGCCGGAGGCTCCTCTCAGCCCCCCTCCACTACCTGCCTGATGCTGGGGGGGCTGCGGGTGCTCCCTCAAGCTGCGTTGGGGTGATGCCAGGCAGGAGAGGGAGTGCCCAGCCCTGGCCCGGGGTACCCTCCCAAGACCTGGCCCCCAGAACAGGTGTGGGCGTCCTGGAGACCCACAAAGGAGCAGCTGGGTCCCCACCATCCCCTCTCATCCCCATGATCCATGGCTTGCTGGCACGGAAAGGGTCCTGGACCTCCCAGTGTATCATTAACCCAGAACTGAGCCATTAACTCTCCCAAGTCCCCATAGTTATAAATCAGCCTTCCTGTAACTTCCTTCTCCCCTGCTGCAGTTTAAGCCTGTGGCTTCCTGTCCTAATTAGCCAGTGAGGTTAATTGGCCCCCAGCTTCTTTACACTTCCAAGCCTCTCTGAGGGGTGGGTCACTGCATCCTCTGTTCGTGCGTTGACCCTCGGACCCTTCCCCTCTCCACGAGCTCTTCTCCCAACACCGGGGATGGGAAGTGCTGACGTGGCCACATCCATGCCATGGTTGAGGGTGACTGCCTGCCTATTCCAGCTCCTGCAAGCCTCCTCAACCCCTGCCCCAGGCCTGGGGTGGATACTCGCCACCTACCCGGCACCCTATCCCTGTCTTCATTCCTGTTCCTGTCCCAACTCCTATCCCCATCTCTATCTCCATCCCCACCCCCATTCTCATCCCTATACGTGCTCCCATTCTCATTTCTGTCCCTTTTCCTGTCCCCATTCCCATCCCTATCCCTGTCCTCATTCCCATCTCTGTCCCTTTTCCTGTCCTCACCATGATTCCTGTCCTCATTCCCATCCCCATTCCTGTCCCCATCCCCAATGCTGTCCCCATTCCCGTCCCTTTTCCTGTCCCAATTTCCATTCTCATCCCTATCCTTGTCCTCATCCCTGTTTCTGTGCCCATTCCCCCCATTCCCAGCCTGCCCCTCTCCTTCCTGGCCCTGCTGCGTGGCGGTGCCAGAGGCCCCCGGCAGCTCTCGGATGCCTCGGCTCAGCCCGTGCCAGCTTCATGCTCTGGCCATCTGTCCCCCACCTGCCTGTCGTCTCACGCCTCCTGCTCGGGGCCAGGGGTCCCCGTCTCGCCTGCCCCAGCCTGGGGATGCCGGTGGGCTCCAGGGTGGGTGTCCCCAGGGAGTCCCGTGATGCCAGGAGGGAGCTGGCAGCGGAGCAGTGCAGAGATGCCTGCACCAGATTTGGTGGCCCCTCTGAGCCAGCCTGGGGACCAGCCCACTGCCACCCCACCCCAGGGAGCCTGCAAGGACCTGAGGACCTGCTGAGCCCTTTGGGTCATGCCCCAGTACCAAAGCGTCCCGCAGCACCCCGGGTGCCCCCGGTGTCACCTCCCGGGCGGTGCTGCCATCCCCTGCCGGGCTGGCAGGCATCGCCTGCCGTGTCCTGCTCTGGGGGAAGCATTCCTGCTTTTTATAACCCTGCTGAGGCTCCCCAGCTGCCAGCCCCGTGCCAGCCCGCCTGCCTGCCCTCCTGCCTGCTGCCTGCGTGGCCTTCCTGCCTGCTGCCTGCCTGCCCGGGCATGGCCGGGGAGGGGGTGGCGGGGGCCGGGGGCTGCAGGGCCCGTCCGACCTGCACAGCTGCATAGCTTGTCTCCAGCTATTAAACAAACTCCTCCATCTCCCCCCTCCTCCCGGTCCCCTTCCCGCCGCCAGACGCTGCTTAACCCTCTGCTGCCCCGCTCCTCGTCCCGCAGCAGCAGGAAGCGGCGTCTGCCCCTCGCTGCCCGCCGCAGGTTTGACTCCCAGCAGCGACCCCCGTGCTGCCGGTGCCCCCAGGGCCGGCTGGGCAGCGAGGGTGGCCACCCAGGTCCGCAGGGTGCCCGCAGCCTGGCACCGTCCTGGGCACCCACTGTGAGCAGCCCAGGAGAGCTGGGAGCTGGAGCTGGGAAGGGCAAGGGGATGCAGGGTCTGGGGGATACAGGCGGGGGGTTACAGGGAATGGTGGATGCAGGATGGGGGAAGAGAGGAGCTGTACTGCAGGGCAGGGATGGTGCGAGGGCTGGAGGGGAGGCAGAGGGGTGAGAGGTGAGGGGCTGGACCTCCCCTGACCCATCACAGCCCTCTGCCCTTCCCACCCCGCTGTAGGAAGCAATGCTGGGGGGTGCCCCAGCTCCCGGGAGAGCTCCAGCTGCAGGTCTCCCCTGCAGACATGGGCCAGTAAAGGAGGCAGGAGGGCACAGCAGCCCTGGGATTCCCCCCTGGGTGGCTGCTGAGATCCGTACACCTCGGTGCACGGACACAGCAGTGCCACAGACTCCGCTTCCAGTCTGGCTTAGCCTGGCAATGCCACGAGAACAGCCTCCATCCCCCAGTCCCCACCAGCTGTCTGTAACCCCCCGCTACAGCTTTCAGAGACACCAGCTTCGCACGGAAACCTGAGCAGCTCCCAGATCAGGAACCGCTGCAGGGGATGGGATGCGAGGGAGGAGCAGGATTTGCCCCTCCAGGCTGAATTGAGCCCTCTGGAAGGGTTGACGTGGTGATGTCACGCTCTACTGCCACCATCTTAGGACACTGTGGAGAGGACAGATCCTCTCCGGCCCCTCCAAGACCTCCCTGACTGCCCTCTGCTCCCACGCTCCCTCCCCCAGATGTTTGGGATATCTGGTCCTTTCCCGCTCCAGCCCAGTGACAAATGCTTGCCTGAGCGCGGTTTATTATTGTAAGAGCCTGGAGCTGGCTCTGGCCAACTTTCTGCCTGGGGCTAAGCCAGCAGCTGCAGGGCACCGTTCGGGACAGCCACCCCAGGGACGAGCTGTCCCTGCCCCGGGCACTCTCTGCGTGCCAAGGAGTGGGGACCGACCCCCTGACATTGCCCAGCACCCTGCGGGCGTGAGGAGCCCAGGGCAAGCCCCCAGCCCCAGGCAGGGTACCGGTGTGGATGCTCCACCCTTCAGCTGGCAGTGCCGGGAGAGGCGTGGGGGGTTTGCTGAGACCCCCCCAAACCCCCTGCTCTTTGTCCCTTGCTCCGCTCCGCGGATGGGCTCTCGTGGGCTGGAGCACGGCGGGCTCGGTGATCGATGGCCGAGGCGTGGGCTTGCCAAGCCCTGCGTGTTTGGAAGGCGCCGTGTTTGTCTTGGCAGGAGCAGGGATGTCATCTCCTCCGCCTTGCACCGTGACGAGCTGGGAAAGCCAACGGGGGGTTGTGCCGAAGCGGGTGCCCCAGTGGGACCCCTGGCAGCAGCAGAGGGGTCTGACCCCGACGGGCAGAGTGACGTCCCGGTGAGGCGAGAGGACAAGCAGAGGCACCCGGTGAGTGTGTCGAGGGTGACATGGGGACAAACGGAGCCTGTTATCCCCTGGCAGAGCAGGTCTGGCCATCCAGGTGTGCCCTGCACCTGGCAGAGCTGCCCCCAGCCCAGGCGCTGAGGCGGTGCTGCCTGCAGGGTCACCGAGCCTTGTCCTCCGCTGGTGGGGAAACTGAGGCAGGAGGGCAGCACCAGCTGGCAGCAGGGCCATGGGACAGGGGGCTGAGGGGCCGTGGGCATGACAGGCAGCGGGAAGAGCAGTCTCTTGGGCAGGGCGCAGCCCAGCCGGAGCTCTGCCGGGAAAGGGGTGCAGCGAGGACATGAAAGGTGCGGACGGATCGATGTCCAGCCCAGCGCCGACGGCAAAGGCGTTTGAAGAGCAGCTCCTGCTGACGGCAGTGAGGCGCTTGGCGGTCGATAGCCGCCTGGAAAGGCGGGGTCGGGTCCTGCTGGGGGTCCCTAGGCACAACCGGAGATCGTGAGGGAGGGGAGATGAGTGCCCTGGTCGTGTCTGCAGTGTGATGTACTGGTGGGCATGGGGCTGGGAGAGGCTGAGACTCCTGAAATGGGAACTGCTGAAGTCAGTGCTGCCCCGGGACCGAGGCTTTTCACTTCACAGCTGCAATCCAGGAGGCCTAGGACGACAGTGCTGACACACAAGCCCTGCCCAGGGCTGTGGGCAGGGGATGGCTGGTGCTGCCTGCACCAAGCCTGACCATGGGGACCCATCCTGCTCTTCCCCCATGACGGTTTCTAAGCCAGAGGGACATGTGGGATGCCCACTCCTCGCTGCAGTCTGGTTGGCAGGGCTGAGATCATCCCTCCTTGCAGCTCTCCATGCTCCAGAGAAAGAAGTCATCACCTGCCTTTGTGTGAAGCCAGCCCATTTTGTCCATCCTTCAGCCTGGCTCCACAAGCACAGCCCCAGTCTCTGCAGCAGCAGGAGCATCATGGTGTCCGTGCCTGGCGGGGACTGAGAATTCCTGGTGCCCTCTGGCTAACATGCATGTGGGGCCATAGTGTGGTGTGGGGCCACATCTGGGACACCCCAGATATTGCCATGGAAATGGGCAGGAGCTGTGCCGATGGAAAACAGACTTGGACTGGTCTGGGTCCCAGTGAGGCAGTCCCAACACCCCCACTTTGCCGTGGGGTGCTCTGGGCAGTTCCCTGCAGTTCCCTGTGCTGGGGGGCTGGTGTAGAGGGACACTGGGGCACAGGGGTGTGTACAGGGTGGCAGGGAGGTGTCACCATGTGGCTGTGTCCCCTCCAACACATCCCCATGCACACCAAATTTATGAATACCAGTATTTTGGAGGGCTACAAGATCCTTTTCCTGTTTTAGGGAGAGGCTGGGGCCATGACTGGGATCATTGTCCCGTGGCTGCAGTGGCCATGCAGGACATGGCACCAGGAGCCAACCCAATGGGCCAGGAGGAGCATTATCTTCAGGGCAAGGACTGAATCAGTCAGCATCCAGAGTCTCTGGACTGCCCTTTACTACTGCCTGGAGCCATTTCCAGCCCCCACAAATATAGGGAGATGCTCAATGTTGTCTGTGTTAGCAGGATAACTGAATAACTCAATAGTTTTAAGTTAACTTCCCAGTTTTCTGAGGTGTCCAAGGGCTTTCATGACATGGGAAGGTAATGTGGGCAGAGGGTGGGGGCCAGCAGCTCTGTGGCACAGCCCTGATGTGCCGGTGTGCCACGTAAGTGGGTCAGTGGTACAGCTGTGGGCATTGGTGTGCACAGAGGAGCTGGAAAGGACAGGACAGAGGCAGCTGGAATGGCTCAAGGGCTGAAAGAAACTGGGACACGTCCATGCACGTGGGTCCTCCCAAAGAAGTTGGTCTGGGAGCTGGATCAGCTCACGGGGATAAAAGAGCACCAGGCAGTTGGAGAGGATTTTTGGCCGCGTGACTCAGCGATCACTCAGCTCCAAGATCCTTCACTGGGATGTGTCCAGTGGTGGCTGCCTCATTCCAGCAAGGACAGATGGATGGATGGGCACAACCTGGCACGGCCCAGCCAACCCCAGCATCCCTCTGAGGTGGAGGAAGGATGGTCAGCCCAGCCCAGACTGGGTTTGTGGTGGGAATACTGGTGGGAGGGTTCTTGGTGGAGACTGAGGGAACAGGGAGAGCCCCATCCTGACTCCCCACCCCTCTCCCAGAAGCACAACCTTCCTCTCCCTTTCCCAACAAAATTCTGTGGAAATGATGCTCCTGCTCCTGGGTCGCCGTGGCAACCGGCAGGCGCAACAAGAAGGGGATGCAGGCTCTGAACCCCATCGCTCCCTGCACCCGGGACCACTGCCCGGCACCTCCGCAGCTTCATCGCCCCAGGGCTGGCTCCTGGCTCGGGGCTGCCACCTCTCCAAGGTCAGGCTCCAGCCGAGGGTCAAGGGAGGCCCAGGCAGCTGATGCCGACGCCGATGCCGGCACGTGCCTGGTGGGAAGCTGTCTCCCTGCCTTGCCCTTCACCACATCCCTCCCCAGCTGCTGCCTGAACTTCAAAGCCACTAAAGGCCACATGGCCTGGAGCATCTTCTCCTTATCACTTCCAGGGAGAAGAAGATGCTTTGAAACCCCCTGGCCCTTCTCCCCTCCTCTGCAGGGTAATTTCCATTTTTTTCAAAACCCCACAAAAAAGGAGCCTTTTTCCTCTTTGTTTCTCTTCTCTCTCTCTTTCTTTTTTTCCCCTTGTCTTTGTCAGCTAAAAATATGCAACCCACCAGGGAGGGTGGGTGGGGGGAGCTGCTGCTGCACTGAAGGTTAGCGCCAGGCCGAGCTGGAAATGCCACTGGAGGGGAATGCAGGTGCTCCCCACCACCTTTTGGGAGGGGTCCTGCCCCAGAAGGGCCCCGTTGCTCAGGCCAGGGGTCGGGGCTTTGCCCCTGATGTGCTGAGGGCATGCCTGGGAGGCAGCAAAGTTTGAAGGCAGAGCCTGCTCAGGACTTGGTGCGACACAACACTCAGCAAAGGGGCCAGATACAAATCCATCTGTCCCGGTTGTTTCCCAGGGCGCTGGGAGATACCGAGGGATGCCCATCAACCGGGGGTGGGATGTCCAGGAACCCCGTGGGGGGATGACCCCGCAGGGCAGGGATCAAAGCAGGCGGGGGCAGACCGGCAGCTCCAGGCTGGAGCGTGGGAGGGAGGTGGGCGGCCGTGGCAAAGGAATGATGTGATTTACCTAATATCCCGCTCCAACCACAGAACGGATGGAGGAGAAAAACATCCCGCGGGCTCGATGTCTTGGGGAGATGCTGTCAGGGGCTGAGAGGCAGCGAGTGGTGCCAAAGCCACCTGGGAAATTAAATTGGGATGAGTCACCCAGAGCCGGGAGCATTCACCTGAGCTGCAAACCTGCCACAAGTTCAGAGAAAACACATTTCCCAGCTCCCGGGACTGCAATTTTAAGACTCGTCCAGCTTTGCAGGAAGGTGACAGACTTCAAAACTGGCTTAGTATTTCTTCCCGCCCCCCTTCCTCTCCCGCTCAAGCACGGGAATGTTGCAGCAGGATGTCTCGGCGTGGGGGTAATGACCAGCCACGGGCTCCCCTCGGAGATGGTGACCCGGCAGCGGGATGCCGGAGCCAGGACTCCCCGGCAGGACCGATCCTTGGGCGTCCTGCAGGGCGGAGGGCGGGCGCTGAGAGGGAGACTCACGGGCCGGGCTGCTGCAGCGCGGCAGGGTCGGACACCGACAGCCGGGGGAATTTGCCGTGGAGTCAAACTTGTGTTGAGAAGGCAGGAGACAGACAGTAGGAAAAAATTTCCAGGGCAGCTGTGGGTCAGGGGATTTACTGGCGCCCTGGGATGGAGGTGTGAGAAACAGGGAGGTGACAGAGTTGCTGCTGCTACTGAAGTGGGGAGACACCGACAAAGGGTGCACCAGATAGTGCTGCTTGAGCTGGGCTGGGCCTCCGTGGCTTGGAGGGCTGGGGGCAACTCATTTAGAGGATGCCTTGGCTACTTCAAACAAACTGGCAGACCCCAGACCCGCGGGCCAGACCCGCGGGGCAGCTCGGGGCGGGGGGTGTGTGTGATTTATGGAGCGGGGGATGAGGCAGCCGGAGGCGGTGGCAGCGGGACACACATGGCAGGCGCTGACGGAGGGGAAAGGGCTGCCGGAGCAGGACGGGGGTGAGTCCCAGGTGGCCAGGATAGAAATTCCTCAGCCTTCCCTAGAGCTCGGATTTACCCCCGTGGCGATGAAGACGGCCCCGCCGGGCAGCAGGGGGCTTGGGGCATGTCTGCTCTCAGGAAAGCATCCTGGTGCTCAGCTGCAGGCAGGGAGCAGAGTACGTCCCAGCTGGGGGGCTCTCTGGACAGACCTCCGCCCTCCTCCCACGGCCCAGGCATCCACCTCTCCTCCCCAGAGGAGACATCAGGGAGGGGAGGCGTTTGGCAGGGGGTAAACTGAGGCAAGGTGGGGGTTGCCTGTCCCCGTTTCATGGGTTAGGACGCGGCAGCTCTGGGATTCCCAGCCACAGCTCATCTGGGGCCCCAGGAGCTGGTGGGACCACGCGGTTCCTCTGCTGCCTGATGAGCACTCAGTGTTCGGAGAGCCCTCACCGCCTCCGCCGGATGGCGATCTGCCCGTGGGAGCAAGGACATCCCGGATCCTTCCCGCGCGCCCGGGCAGGTGGCGTCGGGTGTCCGCAGCTGCGAGCCGCCTTTCATCCCCTTCCAGGCCGGGGCTCGCTTTCCGTCACCTGCTGCCCTCCCGGACGGGGGCCAAGAGCCCGCGGGCAGGGCCGATGTGCGAGACGTGGCCGCTCTGCCCGCACGTCCTCCGGCTGGAGGGGGGGCAGCGAGATGCCCGCGGCAGCATCCTGCCCCATGCGCCCCACTGCCAGCTCCTCGGCTCAGGGTCGGCATAGCTGGGATGGACCCTGGCAAAGCCCCAGTCCAGAGACAGCAGCTCCGCGCACTTTCCCTGCAAAACTTTCCATTGCCTTCAGTTGCTGCAATCAGCGGGAAGAGCGGGGGCGCGGGCGGTGGGGGGTGTGGGTGTTGCTGGAGCACACGTGGTCAGCAGTGTGTGCGTGTCCAGGAACACATGTGTACGTGTGCCGGCACATGTGTGTGAGCAGGAGCGAGTGCATCTGTGGGGAGACACACACACACTCCCAGAGATCTCCCTGTGCATCTCTGAGCGGGCATTGCACGGCTGTGAGACTGCAGCATCCCTTTTGCTGCAGCGTTTCTCAGTGTGTGCAGCCTAATGAGCCGGCACAGCAGAGTTAATTGAGGGGACAGACAAGCGGAGCTCGTCATTAAGGAAGGCACTGCAGCAGGTACCGGTGACAAGATGCTGCCTTGTCCCCCCGGGCTGATGGCAGCCCCCGCAGGGGACAGTGACAGCGACAGCCTGAGTCCCCAGGAAAGATGGCTGAAGATGAGCATCCCACGTGCTGTAGCCCTCGCCCAGGGCCAGCTCCATTAGAAAAAGCAGCCAGGGAGTGGGAATTGCTGTTGCCTGCATGGAGGAATAAATCTGCCAGACCTTGCAGGATAGGGCTGGCAGTGGATACCAAGCCCTGGAGCTGGTGGTTTGTCTACAGCCCTGTTTGCATCCTGTCCACAGCACCTTCCACCTGGAACACGTCCCTGCTGATGCACACTCGCACAGCATGACGATGCACTGGCTGTCAGAGCTGCCCCCTCAGCTCCCACCATTAGGTTCTAGAGTGAACATGCAGCAGAGGGGACAGAACAGCCGGCTCCCAGCAGCATGGTGAGACTGTGCCAACAGCCCACAAGGACGGGGAGCCTTGCTCAGGGCTGTCAGATTCTGACTAGAGAAACTCAGAGAGCTGGAAAGGAGCCTTCGCCGCCTTCGTAGCCAGGAGCTCCCACTCTCCGCCTCTCTCTTCGGCTCTCTTGCTGGCCATGCCTCTCCCTGGGGGGCCGTGTCCTCACAAGACGTGTCCACAGATCCCCCCTTGGAACCTGGCTGTTCCTATGGGCATCTCCATCTGGAGGGCTGGGAATGTGTTGTTCTGTCCCTTCCAGTAGGTGTTCACTCTGAAACCTAATGGTGGGGCAAGAGCCTGTCCTGAAGGCAGGAAAGGATCCTGCTGGAGTGGAATCTGACCCTCTGCCTTCTGCCTCTTCCCTCCCATCAATGCAGCCCTGCATGCCCTGCCCCAGCCACCAGTGCTGTAGGCAGAATAAAACCTTCCAGAGTGAGCATCCCCCTGACCGGATTCACTCCCCTCCCTGATGAGGGGCTCAGTCAGTAACTGCTGGGCTCCTGTCAGGGGGACCTGAGTGTTTACGAGTCGATAACCTTATCACAGACACATCCCTAATTAAGCTTGTTAGCTCTTTATGATAAACACCATATGGGCTGGGGCCAGTGTGCTCCTCAGACCCACGTGCTCTCCGGCAGCCACGCAGCCCATGGGGCAGTGCAGGCAGAGAACAAGCAGCCCTGTGTTCGTGCCTGCCTCTCCCTCTCCTTCACAAAACGGGCCTTCAACCCTATGGCTTCGCTGACCCTCCAAAGCATAATATTAGTCCTGGGTTTCTCCTCTGGACCGGGGTGAGCAGGAGGGGGGCTGGGTTGGACAAGGCTGTCAAGGCTTTGCCAGTGCTACAGGATCCCCTTCCTACTCCTACAGCATCTGGGGCAGCACGAGAGAGACCCACAGTCTGTCGAGGACTGGGAGATGAAGGGATGATAGAGAAGAGCAACTCTACTCCCTATGGGAAGAAATGACAGGACAGCAGTGCAAAGTGCTGTTGAGTCTGTAATGCCCGGGGGTTACACTTGGCCTGTGACCCACCCCAGGATGGTTTCTTTGTCCATCATCTGGTTGGTAGCTGGAGATATCCATCCATCCATCCATCCATCCATCCATCCATCCATCCATCCATCATCCATCCAGCCACCCATCCATCCAGCCATCCATCCATCCATCCATCCATCCATCCATCCATCCATCCATCCATCCACCCACACAGGCATAGCAGGGTGCTAGCAGGGTACTCTGGCATGACTCACCCAGGCATCCACCCCACCATCTATCCTTGTCTTCATCCCTCCTGTGCCCCCATCTATCCACCAGACATCAACCCTTGCCTTCACCCCTTCTTCTGCCCCATCAACCCACCTCACCATCCACCCTGGCATTCATTCCTCCTCCTGCCCATCTCTCTGCTCTCCCTAAGCTCAGGGTGCTCATCACCTCCCCCCCACTCCCCCATGCTCATTAATTACCAGCCCACGTCTCTGGGGCCAGACCTGTTAACGGGGTGCAGGGAGAGCACCCGCTCACTCCCCCTCCTCACAGCTCTGCATTTCTTATCTCCGAGATCCCACCTTGCTGGCGGAGGAGCGAGGCAGGACGCCACTTCCCTGGGGAATGGCAAGCCAAGCGATAACGAAATCGCAGTGCGAGGAGAAATTACCTTGCCTGAATTTTAAAAACTTCTCGCTGAGGTTGCCGTGGTAACTGAAAGGTGCATCACGTTGCTCTGACAACCCCGAAACAGCCAGGTTTTTGCCTGGCGGGCTCCGAAGCGGCAGGTTTTGGGAAGGGAGGAGCCCAGTGTGGTGGGGAGCAGGGATGTTCAGCCCCAAGCACCCAAGACAGAGATGTCTCCCTCCCCATAGCTGCGAGCTGCATCACTACCCTACCACCATTTCCAGCCTCTCCCCATCCACCTCTCCCAGGAAACAATGGAGGAAGAGGACTGAGGAACTCCAAACCCAACCGTGCAGTCCTCTGAGAAGGTGACAGGGTGGTGGGATGGGCTCCAGGTTGGTCCACCCTGCTGTGGGCATCCCTGGCACTGCAGGGGGACCTCTCTGCACGCTTTTTGGGGAGTGGGTTGTGCACCCAGCATGGCTTTGGGCTCCAAGACCCGAGGCGAGTGCCAGCAGCATTGTCCTAGTCCGTGTAAATCACTCTGCCACGGAAATAGCCCCAGTGGGGTTGAAAAATAGCAGGTGACTCACGCAGAGCAAAGGGTCCAAAATAGCCCCTCCGGAGCACTCCTAAAATTAGTCTCCCTCCCGGGAGGTCCCAGGCACTGTGTCCTTGCCAGGGCACAGCCGCGGTGTAGAGCCTGCCTGGCTGCTGCCACCATGGCCACTTCCCTCTGGGATGGGGGGCGCAGGGCTCCCTTTGCTGGTCCTGTCCCTCCGGTATCTCCTGAAAAGCCGCCCTTGGGTGTGACTGAACCGTGCATCTCTGAGTCGCTGTCAGATCTATGTGCCTCTTGTGGCTGCAGGCTGTTTCTCGGGGGATGCCTGATGCAACACTCACGGGCCCCCAGCAAAACCCAGACACCAAAAACCACAGCCTTGGAAGCTGTGAGCTAGCAGGGTACCAAGGACTTGCCCCTCACTCTGCTCCCTTTGCTTGGATTTCGGTGGGGGGGATGCCGAGGCAGCAGATCAGGTGTTTTCCAGCGACAGTGAGTCCCGCAGACATTCGGGTTTTCCCACACCAGCTCGCCCACCTCGTTGTTCCACCATGGCAGGGCAGCACCAGCCTGCTGCTCCCACCCGCTGCCGGCGCTGGGAGGCGTGCGGGCCTGGGGGGGACGCATGGAGGGACCCCGGGAGCAGCATCCCCTCTGCTGGCATGGTCGGGAGTGCTCCCCATGCCGGGCCATCGCTCCTGCGCGGGGGAGCTGTACCCAGTTAATTAAAGGAAGGGATGAATAATTCCTTTTTATAATGCAACGTCGCACGGCAGATGCCGTCTGCCTCGGCGCGCCGCGCGCGGGAGCCCGCGTTATTCTGCTCTCAGCAGAGTTATTTATACACTGGGACATTTTTCAAAGCGCCGCTTTGATGGTCTTCCACCAGCTCGGAAAAAAAAGTAGTCCATCCCAAAATAACCCGAGTGAAAGTCACAGCTCTTCATTACGCAGAGCTTCAACCGGGGGGCTCGGAGAACAAAAACCCGTCACATTCCTCCCATCAAATCCACCCTTTTCAAGTGCATTTCAAATAGGTTCAAACCGCCGCGGCGGCGACTAGACGAGCGCTAATGATGCTGCGGGCACATCTCGCCGGGGAGACGGATGGGGCTGGGGGGCGGTGGGTTTTAAGCAGCGCCCAGAGCCGACAGATGTTTTGGGGTGCCCAGGACAGGGTCCCGGGAGGACCGCAGTGGGATATGTTGGGGATAATGCAGTCCCTCTCTTGCCTGGTTTTTCGTGCTGCAGGAAGCAGTTTCTGTCCCCAAACCAGGCTTTGGAGGAGGGGAACAAGCACCAAATAAATTTTTCTTAAGAACTGGAGCAAAAGAGGCCCAGTCTCTGTTTCTCAATTGCACCTGCATGCACACACCCCTCAGGTCTGGTTGCTGTTAAAGGGAAAAAAAAGCGGTGGAGGTAAGGAGATTTTTGTAGGTGGTGACAAATTCCTGTGAGAACGTTTTTGACATGAAATCGTTTCCCATCCAAGTTCCTTCCCGGTGGAGACGGTGAGCGGCTCCCCCCCACTCCCATACCTGGCAAAGAGCCTGAGCTGCTCACCCCTCTCAGCCCGCCGGGTTCTGTGGGGCCAGGGGCCTGTGGGTGCCCCATGCGGGGCTCAGGTTTTCCCCATCGCCGGGCTCTGGCTCACTCCCTGGATCCCCAGGGCCCTGCCTGCAGCAAGGCTGACACTGGCCTGCCCGCAGCCCCTCGGCCCCACCGCCCAACCCCCTCGTCCTCTCCCCGC
This sequence comes from Melanocharis versteri, assembly GCA_013397845.1. Taxonomy (NCBI): domain Eukaryota; kingdom Metazoa; phylum Chordata; class Aves; order Passeriformes; family Melanocharitidae; genus Melanocharis; species Melanocharis versteri. The sequence goes on from VZTG01003083.1 coordinate 2,050,336, forward strand.
GGGGCTTGGCTCCGCCGCCCCGGGCTCTGCGCAGCCTCCAGCGCAGCGCGCCGCGGCTCCGGGGCTGCCTGGCTGGTGATCGACGGCTCAGTGCCGGAGGCAGGGAAGAGTCTCTGCCGGGAAAACCATTCCTTTACCCTCCAAATCTGCCTGTTCCAGCATTTCTGCAAGGCTGGAGCATCTCCGCTGGGAGAGCCTGGCGTTGGAAGATGCCCAAGGGCCCCGGACAGTGTGAGCTGCCTGGACACGGGATAAGCATGCTGCATGTAGCCACAGGTCCCAGGCCCCAGGATCCCAGGCCCCATCTGTTTGTGGTTTTTTCCAACAACAACAGAGCCCCCCCACTCCACCCCCCAGGGCTGCAAATTGTGTCCACGTTTCTGCAGATGGCGAGTCAATTAAAACCATCTTTTTTTTCCGCCCCAGCAGAGAAACCCGGACCATGCAGTTCCCAAGCCAGAACCAGGCTCTCGGTCAAAACATCGTCCAAGTAGAGTAGCCAAGGGATAAGGGACATGCCTCCCTTTCCTCAGCCACCCTGGTACGGTGGGGCTGGGGAGGAAGAGTGTCCAGGATGACATGGCCACTGGTGCATGGCCCCAGGGGTTCCATGCCAAGGGACAGGAGGGCGTGCTGGAATAGTGAGAACATGGAGCAGGGTGCCACCACCCTTCCCACCCCCCTTTATCTGTGCACCCTCCCCCTCGGCTGTCCTCTTCCTGCCCTTTGAGCATCCCAAGCAGGCAGGCTGCTGGGGTGCCACAGCAGCACCCATGATGTGCTGGCAGGATGCTGCACCGTGGCCCTGTCCATCCTCCCTCCACAGCCCCACGGCTGAAGCCAGAGCCAGGTGGTTGTGGGGCAGTAGGGTAAAATAGGGAAAACTGTTCCAGGGCAATTCCGAAGTAGTTAGGACACATTTAGTAGCTCAGGAGAGGACGGACCAACATGGTGGGGAAGAGAAAGGGAAGCAGCCTTGTTAAAGCCCGTGCGGCAGAGTGGGGAAAGGCACTGGAGAGGAGCACGAGCACACACGGACACACAGGTGCATAACCTCGCACGTGTCTGTGCCCCCTGCCCCAGGCTCTCCCACGGCAGCAAACACCACCTCCCCCTTCAGATCCCCTTTTTGGCATCAGGATACAAACCCCGTGGAGCTGTGGGTGCCTGGCTTTGGCTGACACTCAGCACACACACAGCCAAGATGGTCCCAGGTCATGGCTCTCCCCATGCCTGTCCTGCTCGGCACAGGAGGCTTTTTGGCAGGGGGAATGCAGGAAAGCCAACCCAATCCACACAGTCCTGGGGCCTCTGGCAGCCCCAACAAGTGGCACGAGGATGTGTTCCTGCCTGCCAGCAGCATTTCAGTGACCGTGCAAGAGAGCAAGGCAGGCCTGGGGCTGGCCATGCAGAGTGCCGAGCTCCGCCACGGGTTGGTAACTCCAGCGATTAAGGAATACTCAGGAGGAAAGCTGTTCACACTGATGATTTGGCTGGTTTCCTCGCCTCAATTAGCACGCAGGAGCTCGCAATGCTCTGAAGGCCTCCTGGAAAGCCAGGGCATAGCAGGCTTGGGAGTTTTAATATTAATAAATGCTGAAAGCCAGCTAGAAAAATCCCAAACTTTAAAACTACACCAACAGGGGCCTTAGACTCTGCATATTGTAGATGCTGGAAGGAGCTGCAGACCTGCTGGAGCCAAGGCCCTAGAAGTTATCCTGCAGCTGCCCTGTGCCTGGAAGGAGCCCCTGGCTGCAGTCCTGCTCTCATGTACCTATTGCCCATAGCAAAGGGCACAGGGTCCCCTTGGAGGTCCCCCCTTATCCCCTCGCCTGGGGTCTCCACCTGCTCTGGGGCTTCGTGCCTTTATTTTTCCACTGTCAGCCACAGAGAGACCCTGTGGCTGCCCGGCAATAGGGAAACCGAAGCATAGGAGTGCAGCAAAGCTCTGCCCATCCAGGGACTGCTCTGCATCTCCTCCTGCCCCTACCTGGCTACACAAGCCTTTCTCCAGTATGCTGTGTCCCTCTGCATTCCTGGTGGGACCAGCTTCAGCCCTCCAGCATTTTGACTGTGGCCCCTTTTTGGGACACCCTGCATCAGGCTCAGGCTCGGCTGCTCAGCCCCAGTGGGACTGGTGCACTGGCAGCCCTGCAACCCATGCCCAAGGCAGCTCCCCCCCTTGCTCCGAGGGGGATCCTGCCTTGTCACTGCACACTTCTGGGGCTGGCCCCATCCCAGGGCTTCTCCTCCCGCCCCCACAGAGGTCGGTCCCCGGGGAGGCAGGGACACCATGTCCCTCTGAAGGCTGTGGGCCACGGTGCATTCAGTCACGAACAGCCGCACTGTGCTGCCTAAATTGGAGGCGCGGGTGCTGGCAGGCGGCAGTGCCTCCATGCCCTGCTCCAGTGCCTGGCATGGGGTTCAGGGGCATGCCTGGCAGTGGGGGGGCTGCATGCCCCCCCCCAGCTTCTCCTGCTCTCCAGGCACCCAGCAGCAGTGCCTTAACCCAGAAAGAGGGGCTTTAACCCATCTAACCAAGAGGGGGTGGCCGCAAGACCAGGACCCCATTAAAGCCTTGCCCCAGGAAGGGACGCTGCTTTGGGCACCCCATTTAGCAGTTATCCCCAGCAGCAGATCCCTGTGCCCCCACGGCACACTCCTGGCTCCCCACTGCAACTGTTCTGTGGGAGGTACCAGCTGCGGCTGGCTCAGCTCCTGGCACCGGGGCAGCACTTAGCTGCAGCAAGGAGGGAGTGAACCTGACAGAACACTGCTGTGCCCACTGCAGGCTCTCCCCCCGTGCCCGCAGCATCACCCCTCATCAGGAGGATGCACTGGGACAGGGATCGATGGGCTGGGAATAAGCTGAGCTACACAAATGCACTTTATCGATCCATCGAGCCCACCTGCTGGGAAACAGACCCCCCCATTTACAGCCCAGAGCAGCAAAGCACTTTGCTGTGTCGCCAGCCAGGACGCACGGGGAGCGAGAGGCTGCCACAGGCACACAGGGCCCCGTCACAATGCACCAGGCCTGCCTTCCCTACCACCACCCTGGGGGGAAGCTGGGGCAGGGAGCTGGCACTTTCAGGTTGTTTCAAGCCACCCGGCTTCCTCGGTGGAGCAGAAGAGGGAATGTCACACGCCAGGACGAAGCCCTGGAGCCCCGGCGATGCTCGGCAGCCCTGCACACAGGGAACACCCCACGACAGACTGTCACAGCCGGGCCACGCCTGCCACCTGGTGGAACGGCCCGGGGACTCTGGCAGGGACCCCGAGCCCTGCAGTCCCAGTCCTGAGGCAGAGGTGGCGGGACTCCCCAGCTATGGCTCACCCCAAGCCACGCAGCCCTCAAAGATCAGGCGGCAGCCTGACTGTGCAACCGGGGCACAGGTGCAGCTGTAGCAGCCAGCAAAGCAGGATTCACCCATTCCTAAAAGCAGCCACAGGATGCCAGCCTTGACCCCCAGAAGGGCTCTGCACCAAGCACGAGTGGTGACGCTGGTCCTGCTTCATCTTACTCCTTCCTATGCCCACCTGGACAGTAGGAAAGCCCACTGCTGGCTCAGCTTTGTGTGGAGGCTGAGCAAGACCCACAGCCAACAGCATCGGCAAAGGCAGAGCTCAGGGCTGAGACCTGCTCTGCTCATCTTGGCTCTAGCAAAGAGGAGTGTGAACGAGGCACAGCACAGGAACACGGAGGCAGTAACAGGACAGCTGCAGGACTCCTCTGGTGAACCTCATCCTCCCCTCACCCTCCCTGTCGCAGCTCCCCACAGCATCAAGCTAGGCCAGAAGGAGCTGAGGTGGAGCACACAAACCTTCCCAGAGGTGCCACACATGTCACCCTGCTCCCTGCCAGCCCCCTGCCCACCACAGGACCAGCAGGTAACACCCAGGGGCTCCTGGGAAAGGGCACACACTGCTGCTGGTCCTCCTCCTACAGCGATGGCAGGAAGGGCTACAGAGAGATCTGATACTCCACCAGCCACCGTCCACGCTGGAGCTGTGGGAAGGATGCTGAGAACAAGGCACAGCACAGGGATGAAAGGAAGGAGGCGAGTCGAGAGCTGCATGGAACGGAGACTCCAGAATGAAGTCTCATCAAGGAAGAAGCAGAATGACAGAAAGGACAAGTAGCATTGGCAACTTAATTCTTCATTCACCCACCGAGAAACAGAAATAGGATAATTTTTGGATGTATTTCATTTGGAAACGAGCCAAATTGGCAACTAGAATCAAAGTCTTCAAAAAGTCTATACAAAGATGTATCATACAAAATGTACAGGAAAATTCTCCAAAAAAACCCAGACAGACAATACAACAAAAGGAGAGCAGAGACAGTTTGAAAGCACAGCTAACAGGTCCTGCTGCTGCTCCGGGGGGCAGGAGCGGCACCTGGACAACACGCTAAAACACAGAATACATTACACTATATACATGACCATACAAAGATCAGCCATCCCCTCTGGTCTAACCAGGAGCTCTCCAGCATGAAGTTGGGTCAGTTCAAACAATCTGCTCATGGAAGTGTTTGTTACATGCTGAGCAGGGAACAACGTCCAAGGGAATGAAATGGTCAACTCTAAACCAAAATCAGGATTCAGGTCACCAAGGCTACGGAGTTTAACAGTCAGTTCTTGCTAACAAGGAAGTGCTTTGCAGGCCAGAGGGGTTACTCCATCTCCGTGAAGCGAGCGAACATGGCTTTCCGCACTGCATCTTTGTAGGAATCCGCCGTGGAGACACCGTAGGAGCTGCCCTTGGCTCCCAAGCCAGCTCCTCTCATTCGAACTTGGGCCTGCAAGGGAAGAGAGACACTTCAGCTCTGTAGTGAGTGGCCAGACCAGCACGAGGGCACCACCAAAAATCCCATCAATGCAGCCAGCTTCCCAAACTTCCCTGGGGATCCCCACAGCCATAAATACCACCATGGACACCAAGAGACCGAAGTACACCTAACACCCCATCCTCATTGGCTTCATCCTACTCTTGACCCCACTCCAACTGCACAGAACAGTTCCTAACAGCACAAGCTGGAGCACTGGCAAGGCCAGGAAAGGCAATGACTGGAGGGAGGGCAGCCCCTCCTGGGGTACCGGGGCCACAGTGCCTCAGGAGTCAAGTGCCAAAGGGAGGAAGGCACAGCCCTGCCTCTGCTTCAGCATCCGATGGGACAAACATGAGCAGGAGCCAACATAAACAGCAGCTTTGCTGCGGCTGCCTGTTTATTCCTTCAGAGCTCTTCAGCAGCAAGGGCTTCTGGTTAAAAAAGAAAAAAAAAAAAGGCACCAAACCTCCTGAAGGAGACATCCCTCTTTACTTACCTCAATGGGTGCTGTGATGCCCTGGCATTTTCTTCCCAAGCCTGAACCTTCCCTCCATCCCATGGCCTGCAGCATCTTGTTCCCTATGTTACTGTTGTCAAGGCCATCTTTGGTGGGCTGCTCATAATTCCTGTGGGAAGAAGAGATGAGTTAAGTTACCCACGCTGCTCACGGTGCACTGAGGCAGGTGCTGAGGAGCTTTCAGATACGTACACTGTGCCTGCATCGTAGACCTTCTTGCGCTTGGGCTCCGGGGGCTCAGGGATGCCATACTTTTCCCGCCTCTCAGCTGCTCTGTCTCTGTATTTCATCTGCATAAAGCAACTACAGTTAGCACAGAGTCCAAGACACTTTTGTTCATCTTTGAGCTATGGGAGTCAGATAAATGCCTGCTACTACAGAACACTGTAGACTGCAGCCCACTAGCACCACCAACAGCAAAGCCCCAGACCCAAGTCCCTGCAGCACAATCTGAACCAGCACTGGGGCAGGAAGAGACTGGCAGGTTTCTAGTCCCAGTCTGGCAGCCCTGAGCTAGAGGCAGAATGAGCCTTCCCTGCTAAGCCATATCTGTAGGATATGGGAGACTTCTGTCCATGTAACAGGGCAGCTCTGAACCTTGACCGGGAAAGGCGTTGGCTTACAAGGATTATCTCGAGTGACGTGTCAGGATAAGGAGAGCTCAACAGATCACCTGTGCAGGTTTTCCATTAGCTACTCATCTGCTCATCTCAACACTGACCTCTCTCTCACGCAGCTCTAAGGCTTCAAGTTCCTGCTCAGAAAGCTTTGATCTCCTATAGATATCCATGTTTTGCTGAAACAAGAGAGATTCGCTTTAACAACATGAAATGCACAACAGCTCTTCTTAAATTAAGTAGCTGACTTTTGGGAGAGCAACAATCCACTTGTAGATTTTCGCTTTAAGAGAAGTAATTTTCCAAACAGCAACATGCCTCTTAACTTTGGTTTACACACTGACTTATGACAACCCAGTATTTTCCTCACCACACAGTGTAACTACCTTGTGCAAGTCGGACAGCTGCTGGTGCCGAATCAGAGCATCTTTGTTTGGGAACTGCCTTCTACACAGCAGACAAGCCATCTTCTTCCAGTCAGTCAGCTTCTCCTCCTCATTCTCCATTCTTTCCAGTAAGTCCTCATCATTATCACTGTCACCACTGTAGGCAGCCACAAGGCCACGCTGAAAAGGAAAGACAGCATTAAGGGGAGTGCAACAGTGCCACCACAGTTCAGAGAGCACAAAGAAGGAACAAAAGCTGCAGATGTGTATCACAGGAGGAACAGCATCCTCCCATTACTAAGGATGAAATCACAGAGTGCTTGAGGTTGGATGGAACCACTGGAGGTCATGTAGTCCAATCCCCTCCTTAAGCAAGGTCCCCCCTAGCACATACAGCTCAGGACTGTGTCCTGATGACCTCTGAGTATCACCAGGGAAGGAGACTCCATAGCCTCTCTAGGAAATCTGTTCCAGTGCTCAGTCACCCCCACAGTACTTGTTCTTTTTCTCCTGTTCCCCTGGGTCAGGGATTCCTAAGGGCTGGCCTTGGCAGTGAAGACTGAAACAAAGGTGTTCAGTATTTCAGCCTTCTCTGCCACCTCTGTTGCAAGGGTCCCTGTTCTATTAAGTACTGGGCCCACACTTTTACAGTACTGCAACTCAAAAGAAGTACATACCACAGTGGCTGCAAGACAGTACCCACTAACCAAGCAATACTTCTAAGTACAGCCTATGCAGAAACCTCAAAACCCCAACTGAGCTCAAGGCTAGAAATAATCACAGCTGCCCTCAGTGTATCTCAGTCACCCAGACTACTGCACTTGCACCACACCACTGCAACCACCAGCACCACTTCTTACAGGTGATGCCGTGGAAATCCAGGTTGGAAAGTATTGGCTAGAGCTCCTCTACCATACTCACCTTTAGTGGATTTTCATCATCCCCGTTTTTCAACACCTCTGGCAAGATCTGCTGTCGCTCAGAGAGAGCTCCCTGGATGAGACAGGACAAGAATGCCATGAGCACGGAGCTCTCTGTCACACAACTCCCCACCACACACCACTGTCAGCACCTTCACCTTTTTCTCAAAGAGGGCAAAGCCTGCATCTGCAGCTGCTGACTCCTTCCGCTCCTCCTCCCTGGTACTCAACGGCTGGAAGCTATTCTTGAAGTTCTCTTTCTGCTTGTTCAAACTCTTTGCCCAGCGCTCCATGTCTTTAGCGATCTGAAATGCAGAGTGGTTTGCTCACACAGCTCCTCTCAAAGCTATCAATCTCTTATGACACTCACTCAATCTCACATGCAGTTTCAGAACAAGTCAACCCACTACCTTTTATTTTTAAACCACGGGACACTGGATGTAGTGCAGCTGTTTCCCTGTATACAGTGTTCAAAGATAACACAGCTTGCTGCTTTTACTGTACAAACCCTTCTTATCAAGCTAATCCTCTAAGTGACGGCTCAGTTATACTCCCACTGATCCTGGCAGGATTCCATAAGCACTCCTCCTATGCAGAGCTTATTTCTGCACTGAAGCCTTGCCAACTCCACCTCTCCTCAGCCCTCCACAATGCCTGCAAATTGAAGGCATGCACCCCACTGAATAACCTAGGATTTCCTTTGTCATGAAAAAGGAGAAATATTACCCCGTTCCACAGAGAAGACTTTATCCCAGTTATGATCCCATTCTTTTACCTGTTGGGCTGTTTTACTTTTAGGCTTCTCTTTCTTCTCTTTCACTTCTTTGGTGGTGGTTGTGGTAGCTGTCTGTTGGTACGTGACACCTTCTGCTGCAGGCATGTAGGTCTCCTTTTCGCCATCCCAGTACAGGTACTGCTGAGTTAAGGCATTGTAGTAATACTGCCAGAGGGAAGGAGAGGCAGACAGTTAAACACCTCACACGAGCTCAGTGTCCACGGGAGAACCCAAGCAAGCTGATTCACACTACTGCACCACACGGGAAGGCATTTTGTAGAGTCCAAACAAGTTCTGCAGACTCCACAGAGGAGTCGAAAGGCAGGAAGTGGCTGAAGCCTCTGTCCCCAAACACAGGTGGTTCTGCCCAACAGCACTACGGAGAATCTTTTGCTTCTCCCAAGAGACGACCCACCAGAGCCCAGAGCTGGGTGCACTTCGCTGGGCACTCCGCAACGAAATAGCTCAGCTACAGTGGCTGTGACAAGTGCTAATCCTATATGGGCCAAACGTGGAGGAAAATTAAGGAAAAGGAGAGAAAAATGCAGGGCTATACAGAGGGAAATCAAGTCCCAGCCCTACACACACTGCTGAGAGTTATTTGCAACATTCGGTATGTTGTGCACTTCAAATGTCACTTGTATGATGAGAGATAGGGAACTAATGGACCTTAACAGTTAAGACATGTGGGAAGAACTTGTGTTTACCTGGGAATTAGGATCATAGTAGAGCCCTGTTATAGGATCATAATAATATCCTGAAGATTCATCATATTGGTAGGTGGAAGTATCAGGGACAGCTGTAAAAAAATTAAAGTATGGGACATGGTCGTTCCAGACGAATTCAGACAGGTATCTTTCTACATTTCAGGTAAAATTCGGAGATTATAGCAGCCACGACAGCAGACACGTCTGTAAAGGGCTCTTAATCACCCATGCAGCCAACGCTCTCCAGGGGCAGCTTCACCGTGACACGGTGATGGAGCACTTGGCCAAAGCCGAGTTTTATTGCTACAGTGACAGAAACCTGTCCCCAAGAGCAGCTCCCGAGCACTTACCGTACTTGGTTCCAGGCACTACGCCAGTCGGAGGAGCCGCCTGTGCCTGAGTGCTAGTGGTAGGTGGTGCTGATTGTGTCTGAAAAAAACCCAAACCACAAACCTCAATTAGAAAATCTGTCACCAAGAAAACAAGGACAGCGAGCCAAGGCGTGAGCAGTGCACCCCACGCGTACGACACCTAACTCCTCCTCACCAGCACACTTGGCACTCACCTTTAGCAAAGAACAAAACCATCACAGAGAAGAAATGGCAGGTGACTTATGACCACAGGCACTGTGACTAACTCACGGACACTCAGAAGCTTTGCTGTACCACCCACTTCATAACGCAAAGGCTACAGCTAAGTTACATATCCCAGGCTTTGAAAGCAAGGACTCAACAGTGCTGTAATTACCGGAGAGTCAGGTGAGTTTGTCTGCTGATTATACAGCTGAGGACTCTGGGACACAACTGCAGCTGTCGTCGTAGTGACCGGAGCTCCTGCCAAAAGAGAGCAGCAATGCCTAAGCCAACTAATTTGTAAAACAGTACTGCATCCTAGGGCTAAAATTACTTTGTTTACAGTTTCAGCTACTAATTCCAGCTCCAGCAGCCAAACAAGGCAATAAATGTTCAAAAGGAGATAGATACACAGCGGGTATCTTCTACCCAGACAAGGAATAGTTTCCTTTTCAGGAGGAAATGTTCTGTTCCTAAGTCAGCAACTCCTGGCCTCTACAGCTGTTAGTGCTGAACATTTGCTAGAGCTGCTTACACTGTCATCGTAAGTTCAAGGCCTTTGTCAATAGTCTGAAACAGAGGCTTCTCTCTCATCTTGCACGAGAGGTTCCACTTTAACAAATCTGTTACAGTTCTCTACTAACGCATCCTCATTCAGACATCCTGAGAGCAAAATGAGCCAAGTCTTCTTTTACACAGCAAAATAACATAAAGGCTGAGGGAAAACAGTACCGCAAAATTATCATTACAAACAACTGCTTCTCAGATGCTGGAAGTACTACCTGATATGGTAGCTGTGTCTGTGTCCAACACTCCTCCTTGATTTTGGTAGTACTGCTGATAATCCTGGGAATACTGCAAAGGGAAATGAATGACAGCACAAGGTGAATAATCTGCGTACCCAAATTATGACAATCTACTGGTTAGAACATGATCTCTACTACTAACCTGAGCATACTGTGAGTATCCATCCTGTCCTGACTGGAGGTAGCTGTAGTCAAGGGTGCTGCCCTCTCCAGTCTGTGGCTGAAATTCAAGAAGGTAATTTTTGTCACGGACAGGTAAACTACTTTATTAAAGAATTTCATGCATCCCACTACCTAGGCTCCAAATGATTGTGGAGCAGATGTGTCATGGCTGGATCTGCCATTAAACAGCTCAACCAAGCAAGTGGCCAGCAGGGCAATTACATGGTCTGCATTTTAATTTTCAGGAAAGCAGGACTATGAGCAAGTCTCCAAATCATACCTGAGTGGACGACCACTGAGCTGCAGCAATGGCTGTGCTTGCCACGGAGAATGCGCTGACTCTGTTACCATCTGGGAGAAGCAGGTCTCTGCAATCACAAAAATCAGGCACCTGAGTAAGCACTGCTTCTTTCTGAAGTGTCTCCCTATGCAAGGAGGTGGAGTCTGCCCTCACACACGGATTTCTTGGCAGTTATAAAACATTTGGAATGTAATGAATGAACCAAAACACTGCTTGGCAAGTAAAGGAACTTCAGGTTCATTGTTGTAGAGTCAGTAACAAGTCAGGAGGTCTCCAAGGAAACAAATGTGCTGTGCGCACAAGCAGTTACGGTGTTATCTTCAGAGGACTGGAAACCAGGGTGGGGGGAACACTGCTTTCACTCTCCTCATACACACTGAAGAGCAGGATGCATGCAATGCAAGTGACTTAAGGGAAGCAAAACTTTGGAGTTAGAATAAGCTTAATAAAAGCCTGGATGACAAGAATACAATATAAAGGGAAGGGGTAGGGGTGTGAATAAAAAAAAGCAAAAACCAAAAATGCAATTGACTGCTATCACAACTCACTTTCTGGCACTCTTTGCAAAGTCAACACCAATTGTTTTGCCATCAATTTTTAACGGTGGCTGAAGACTTTGTAGTATCTGTAGCAGTTGAGAAGCATCCTACAACAAAGAATACTCATTATTATGAAAGGCAGTTTACTGAGAGGGATTTCAGAAGTTCCCCAAACTCCACCTTTTCACGCAGAGCTGCTGAAAGAGCTAAAGATGTAAAAACACCTCCATATCCTCATATTACACACATGCAGAAGAGCACACTGAGACCTGTAACAGCCCATGCGAAAATACTGAGTGTTTCCCTGGGTCACTAAGTTCCAAAATCTTAGCTTTATCAAGACACAAATTACTCCAAATAGGACATCAGCAAAACCTGAAATCAGGCAGCTGTTTTAATCCAACCACCTGCTTTCCTCTGACTAAAGTAGGTCCAAACAGATCACACTGCTGCTCAAGTTTGATGTACAGACTCAATGAATCATTTAGGCTGGAAAGGACCTTTAAAATCATCAAGTCCAACTGCTAAACCAGCATTGCCAAGTCCACCACTATACCACATGCCCCACTGTCACATCCACCTTCAGGAGCAGAGATTCACTGCCCTTTCATGGACCCCATGCCAGCATATGACCTTTCTGAAACTTAGGAGGCTTTTCTTGTACCTCTACAATCTCCTGTGTTTCAATTTATGGCTGTTGCCTATTGTCCTATCCTTATGTATCCTTGAGGATATATTTCTCCTCTCCCTGCACCCTTCCACAGGATGCTGCTGAGAAGAGCAACATCTGCCTCCTCTCAGGGTGGAAGAAGCCTGATTCTATGCACCTGCTCCACACTGTATGCCCCAGATCTTAGAATCTGTCAAGAAAGTACGATCCCACACCAGTATTTTTGCAATCCAAGCACGAAGCTGGGCTGCAATGCAGAACAGCACTCTGTTACAAAAATAGCTTTTCAATGTGCTCCCAACATCCCACCACCTTCTTTCAAACTGCAGCTACGTATTATCAGCTTTGACACGCTGTGCCCATCAACACTCCTTGAACAGGGTCAGTCCTTCAGACAGCTCAGGGCTCTAAATGCTGCAGGGAGAGAAGGAGGTTAACCAGCTGTTTCTCTCCAGAACACCAGTAAGGTCCTCACCATGGCAGAAGACAGCTGCACAAATGCAAAGCCTCTGTTCTGCTGAGTCTGCTTGTCTTTGATAAGACGAATATTATTGACTGCCAGAGATGCATACGGAGACAAGGCAGTCATGATGGATTCCACTACTGTGTGAGGAGCAATGTTTCGGAGAATGATGGCTGAGGAGAAAAAGTACGACATTAGCAGTGCACACCATGGCTTTGCAGAGTATTTCAAGCTCTTCAGCTGGCAGGCTGAGGTATGGGAAGGATTTTTAGTATCCATGTTTACATTTCACATTCTAGAATAAGTCAAAGATCACTTACTGTCACAGTAATAATCCACAGACTGAACGGCTTCTGCTGCTCCAGGTGGTACCTCCTGTTCTGAATCTGTTCATGAAAAGAAAGGATTTCAGTCAGGACATGGCTCATTCACTTCAAGCTCAGCATTTCATAAGCCAGTCTAGGACCTACACGGAACTCTGGTTCCTACACAGGCCAGAAAGTTTCCCACAAAACTGAACATAAAAGAGATCACTGTAACGTACCGAATTTGTCCGCTCCACAGCGGAAGCATTTTAGCCTCCTTCTGAAGTTGTAAAGGCAGCACTGTGACAAACAAGAAAAGTCTAGTAAGAACCTGGACAATTTTAATAATGCTGCATTTGTACACTAACAAAACCCAGACATTCACACAAAGTAACACAACAAAGCTAAACCCACCAGAATAATTCAGAACATCAAAAGCCACCCGTATCTGCACCACAGCTGCTTTTCAGAACATCCCAGCTACTTTTTCCCTAGTCATCCCAAATTAGTTATTTTAACTGTGTGGTCTTTAGCTTACAATCTCAGGCACAGTGACTACTATAAAAAGCACAGTGTTAAAAGGGAACACATACTGGGGAATAATTTAACTTTATGGGGAGCAGGAGCAGGTTTGATTCAGGTGTCACCTTCTTTAAACCAGTGATCAAGTGGAGAGCTCTAGAGCCAAGACAAACTCTCCCATCAAAACATGTGTTGTACCTTGTTGCAGAGCCAGTCCTCAAATTTAGGCCTTGGGTTGCTGTAGTGCATTGCAATCTGCTTCCCTTGAATCACCAGCTTTTTCTGCAAAAAAAGTGGTTTCAATTATTCCTGTATCGAGACACACATGTCCATTTTCCCATGGCAGAGCACCCTTCGGAGGAATCAGTGCTCCTGAATTAAATGGACAACATATGGGGAGGATGTGGAGGACAACCACCGCCACCTACACCCTGCCCATCCAATCCTGCAGAGAGGACAAGGGCAGTAAGAGAATGGGATGTGGAGCAAAGATAAACAGAATCAGGGAGTGTTGAAAAAGCTGCCAAACACTAAACGCTGACATGGAACCAGAAAGTGTCTCGAAGGAGACAGAGTCCTAATCTGCTGCATTCAGATTAACACGTTTTTAGGAGTCTCTTTGCCCCCACATTTCTATTCACTTCTGGTATAGCACTGAGTGACTTTTTAAACATGTCCTTAGGTGACTGCTTCACTTCATCCCCTACTCCAAACACCCCAGACCTTTTAACCGCATTTGAATTTACTTTTCCAAGCACACTTCAGAAGTGTCCCCTTGAAAATACAGTAATTCCTCCCAAAGGGACCCTGCTTAGACTTCTTGAAGGCTGGATTACAAGTGCCATCAACTGAAACGTAACTCAAGAGTGGTTTCATTTGACTATTGCATCAGTTCAATTGGAAGCCTGCACAAGAGGTTTGTGTTCTTCATTCAGGCAGGAGCTCTCCAAAATGAGTAACTAGATTGCACGTGAAGCTTCTCCAGGGGTAGGAAAAGTTCATAATGCTTTCAGCATGCCCTCTCACTCTGACTTCAGAGGAGTTAGGAATTTACAGCTATTAAGAAGCCTTGACTCTCAGCCTCACGCTTTGCCAAGCGTGGGTATGCAGAATGGCCTTTCAAAATACGGCTATCAACACATTTTCGTCAAACAGGTGGAAGCACATCTGAGGAAGTGCACATTAGAGGCCACACCCCAGACACTGCAATGGCAGAACCGTTTTTATAGCACGTTGGCTTTCTGCAGAGGTACCACAGTGTCAGGACCAGCGGCTTTTCTGGTAACACGGTCTGACACAGATCTAGCACGTAGCATGAATAAGGCTCTCATATTCTGCACGACTAAATAGGGCAAAGCCATTGCTCCTACCGGCAGGAGGGAGGGTTGGAGGGCCCAGCACTCACTGGATGTGCACACATAGAAACAAGGCTGCTGGCATAGTTGCAATACATCATTCTGTCATCTAACAGTCAGCAACCCGGCTGCTGGGGACAGGCTATGTTTTCCCTACTACTAAGGTGGCTGGTTACTGGAGTGAATTTGAGTATATTTCAATAAATTATGCATCAGTGCAGCTTTGTATATATTAAAAAAATCAATTTCTGAAAATATGCTCAGCACTAATTTCTTTATATTAGTCTTTCCTCTGCAGCCACCTGCCCCACCGAGCAGCATGTCAGGAAAACAGAATTCAAAAGCTGCTCTCTGGCTGCAGAAATCACCCACAGTGTGGGACATACGAAATACTATTCCAGTGCAAGGCATATGACAACTTCCATCTGCTGGAACTGCCATGAATCCCATTAAGGTGCCATTTCTTTATTATAACATGAACAGAGCAGAAAAACAGTCACCATGCTGTCATAGGACAGCTGCATCAAATATTCAGGTGCAAGAAAAATCAGTGATTTGATGCACTTTGCTCACTTTGAGAGTATTTTTAAGTTCAGTTGTTAAAGTAAGTTATGAATACTCAAAAAAGTAGTGAAAGCAAGTGAAACTGTTTGCAGTGCTACAGGAAAATCTCATGGGAAAACAAACCAGAGGATTCTTACTGCATTTTGGCTCCTTATCAAGTCATAGTAACAAAAAAGCCAAAATACAGAGCCTAACAGATATGAGAACTCACTCTCTACCTAATTTAGTTGAAATGAACATGCTTTTTCCTCCAGAAGAGCCAGCTCCCCCTCTTTAACTGGGGTAACAGATTACTGCCAAGAACTGACGCTTCTCTTTCAGGGTTAATACCAATGTAACACAGAGATGTGGTGCTTTCTCTGACAACAGAGAAGGAAACACCAAGTGGAAATAAGCTAGGGTTTTCTAACTACTACTAGCCAAATCTTCATGAGCCAATTAAATGGAAACCAAGTAATTTAAAACAACGGCACCTTTTACCAAAGTAGAACTTTCTCTCTTAATTTTACCTTCTATGTTACAAATTTTAATATATACAAAGCTTTTTTTCTTTTAAATCACTGTTATGGAACAAACCACTCCTTCCACCTCTGTTTTTTCCTTTTTTTTGTTAAACTGTACAGACTTGTTCCATTTTCAGGAATATCTAGACTTGGTGAGTGAAGCAACCTGATTGGCTTCCATCCAGCTGGTAGCATCTTGAAAGTGATAAAACTCCACGAAGGCGAAACCACGGCTTACACCTAGAGACAGCATTCAGATATAGACGGGATACTTGTGTTAGTCAGTTCCTTTAAAACAGGCGAATCTCTCTCCAACTGCTTCATTACTTCATGACAAAGCAGCTTTACAAATGCGACGTCAACTGCTGGGATCTGCTCGTTATTTTGCCATGGCAAGGAACCAAGCTGCCTTAACTGGCTACATTTCATTCGATTTGAATCCATGTTTAAGGGTAACCATGCAACACACTACATACTATTAAACGGGTTCATACTATTATTACTTACCAATACCTGTTAACAAAACCCCCTGTAGACAGACTTCTTTTAACATGTTGACCAGCTATCTAAGTCTTCCAAAAAGCCACATTCCTTAGCCATGGCAAACCCTTTTTTTTTTTTATTGCATGTGCTTGCAGTTTGGGGACAATTCTGGATACTCTTTTGGGCTGGGGAAGAGGAAGGCGACGTCAAAAACTGGATTAAGAGCTCTCACCTGTCTTTCTTTTCATCAGCCTCACGTCTGCAGGCTGAGGACCTTCAAAGGACTCAATAAGCTCACGAATCTGCAGGAGATTTTGATCCAACAATTAAAATTTTCATAACTTGGCAGACAGAAATCACAGAAGTAACCTACCTTGCAGTACCATGCAAGGGATACACAAAACAACGTTTTCAACACAATCTCAAAGACAAAGAAAACATTTACTGAGAACCCAAGAGGGCACTAATGAGCATCGAAGTCCACATAATCTTATGCTACACGCTAAACCAACTAATCCTCACACAGGACACTGAATCATCCAGAATCTGAATCCCTACGATCTTGTGTTCTAAGATTATTTGGACAAAAGACTGTGCATGACCCCAAGTTTTTAAAAGGAACACTGCTGGTATCCCTCTCCCTGCATGTCTCAATACCCTTCGCTCCTAGCAATGAAAAACAAGAAGCCTGCACTGCAAGACTCCATGACGAATGTATTCCTAAGCCTCATGCTAAAGATCTCATCGTCTAACAGATCCCCACAGTTTTTCAGGATAAAGTAGATTTGTGAAGAACGTGTCATCAAAGAAAAAGCTGAAGAGATGACAGTCCTTCAGCCGTAACAAAGCTGCTTAAGCTGCGGCACAGGTGACCTAAGTCACTGTGCAGAGGCATGGAGACAAAAGAAACACTAACAAATTTTTTAATTCTAGAGCAGAAGACACAAGGTTTTTCAGCAGCTTTCACAGAATTCAAACTACATTACATGCAATGCGCTGCTCAGCAGGATCAGAACTTATCTAAAGCTGCCCATTTATATGCTGACTGGAAATAGTATCAGCAATGCAAGTGGACTTCTCTTACGAAAAACGTAGAAAAAAAATGAAAATTGTATACACAACCAGAAGTAATGTTAACTTAAGAATTTAACTGTAAGCTCCAAGATGCATCATCTACACTCTAAGATGACTCCAGAATTAAACATTCATATAAATTATGTTACAGTTATTGCACAACTGTAGAGCTACAACATCAGTATTTCAGAAACAAGAACTGTTCTAAAGTGTTCTGCGTAATGTCTGACTGGGTTGTCTCATTTGTATGCAGGAACCTACACTTGATTTCAAACACTCTTGAAAATATTAGAGCAGTATATGGTGATTAGGAACCCTCAATATCAGGAGGCTAACAAGTAATCAATGAAAAAAAACAAAGGAAAAAGTCTCCATTATAGAAATGGTGCAAATGTATTCTCTGTGCTAGCAATCAAGGCATGAACACATAGGAGGCAGAGGCGGAGTCTTGACTGAAAACAAACTAGGATAGCTCAGCTTTTACCCCTCAAATAACAGTTGTGGGCTTATAGCTTGGTAACCAAAATAACCCAGCAAGGAAATAAAAAGCTAAAAAAGAACCATAAAGAAAAAAAACTTAACGCTTTAACATCTTTTTATTAAACAAGTTAGACAAGCAAGTACCAAGCTCGTCAGTGCTTGCTCCGTCAGCTCTGCAGCAGCCATTTTGACTCCCACAGCTATGCCCACACAAAGCAGCTTTGTGCAGGGCTGCGCTCAGCTAAGGAGCTCGGTGACTGTGTGTGACCTCATCGGTCACAAGTTCTGGCCTCGATAAAGACCAGAAAAACTGCTGAGTGCCACCTCTTTGTCCCCCTCCCCTCTCTCTGCAATGGGGAGAAGCAGCAAAAAAAAATCTGCCTCTTCCCTCCCATACAGAAAAGCAGCAAACAGCAGGTAATTTAAAATTCCACTCTTAGGGAAAGCATCCAAACATGCGTGCTAAAACGAGTATTCACGGGTTGTTCCGTTTGAAAGGGACTGGTTAACATTGAACTGACCTCTGTTACTTAACACTGAGAGTTTAAACGCTTTGAGGACTCAAAATGGCAGCGCGACAGCGCTGGAGAGGGGCCACCATGATGCAGCGCTCAACAAAATGGCAGCAGCCGCTCCGGCACGGCCCTGCCCGGCGGCAAGGCAGGTACAGCCCTGCCCGGCTACTCACATCGTTCTCCGTAACTGTGATGGGGAGCCCACGCAACATGATGGTCTTGCTTTCTTTTTCATCGTTAATATCGTTCCTATAGTCGTGCTCTCCGTAGTCGCCATCGGAATGGTACCCGTCCTCTGACTTGTCGCTGTTCCTGCGCTCCCGCTCCCTCTGGAAGCCAGAGGCCAGGATTAGCCACCGCGATTCCCTGCAGCGTGTCCCCACAGTGCCACTCGAACGGACGGCGACACGGACACCGGCCTCCTGCCCGGGGCTGGTCCTCATGGCCTCGGGCAGCGCTCCAGGATCAAACCCGCTCCCGGTGCCCTCCGCCCCGCAGACCCCGGCGTGCCGGCCCCGGCCCCCCGACCCCGCTCACCTCGGGGCTATCGTAATCGCGGCTGTCGTAGTCTCGATCATAGTCTCGGCTATCGCGACTGTCGTAGTCTCGGCAATCCCGGCTATCGTAGTCCCGGCAGTCGTAGTCTCGGCTGTCCCGGCTGTCGTAGTCGCGGCAATCTCGGCTATCGTAGTCTCGGCAATCGCGGCTGTCGCGACTGTCGTAGTCCCGGCAGACTCGGCTGTCTCGACTGTCGTAGTCCCGACTGTCGTAGTCGCGGCAGTCTCGGCTATCGCGGCTGTCGTAGTCTCGGCTGTCGTAGTCTCGGCTATCATAGTCGCGATAGTCATCATAGCGGTCACCGCGGCGCTCCTCACTGGACCTCTTGTAGTCATCCCTCCGCCGGCTGCGGGACTCTCGCTCGTCGCGGTCCTCCCTCTCCACAATGGAGCCATAGCGGCCGCTCCGCTCCGTTCTGCTCACCCTGCGGGGCCACAGCGGGCCGAGCTCAGAGCGTGAAGCGCCCGCCGCGACCCCCACCACTGCCCCCCGTCTCCCCTCGCCCTCCCGCCGCCGCTCACCGCTTGTCCGAGCCCATGCCGCCGCCGAGGATCCGCAGGCACCCGGCACAGCACTGTCCGGCACCACACGCCGAGCACACCCGCGCAGCCCCTCTCGCTGCCTCAACACAAAATGGCGCCGAGGGGACCGCCCGTCTTCTACCCAGCAGCCACCTCGCGCCCCGACTGGAAGCTTCCAAGCAGGGCGCAGGCGCGGCGGCCGCGCGCCGCGGGGCACGCCGGGAGATGTAGTTCGGGCGGGTGCCGCCATTAAGGGTCCTGCGGTCCGGCCTCCCCCACTTATGGGACCGGCATGGTCAGAGCCCCGTCCAGCTTGACCCTGGACACTGCCAGAGATGGGGCAGCCTCAACTGCTCTGTGAGACATGTCCCAGTGCCTCGCCACAGTGCATTTCTTCCTTATGTCCAATCTAAAACTGCTGTCAGTTTAAAGCCGTTATCCCTTGTCCTATCACTATGTGCCCCATCCAAAATCCCTCTCCAGCCGACTTGGAGCTCCTTTAGGCACTGGAAGGGGCTTTAAGTTTGCTCTGGAGTCTTCTCTTCTCCAGAGTGAGGAGCCCTAGCTCCTCTCCCCTGTTAATAGCTAAATAACTGTCATGGCCTACCATCCCTTTGGGGAGCACCTGCCTCAGTAAAACTGAATCACTTCTGCCCCCAAGGGAGGACATGGGGCTGTACCCTTGCCCGCACTGCTTGGGCTCATGTGGCCAAGCCCAGGAGCTACAAAACCACCAAGACTTTGGCCCCAGCAATGTTGTCCTCTCCATGTTCCCAGCCCAAAGGACAGCTCTGCCCCCTTCCCATGACACCAGCACCAGTCCCTGCTCCTGCACAATTACTCCTGCCCAGACCCGCACCCCTCGGAGCGCGGCAGGTGCTGGCAGGAGCAGGCAGAGGTTGCTGAGAACCCTTCAAACTACATTTGAATGCCAGGGCATAGGCAGGTCCTCCTCCCTCCCTGACCCTCAGCCCTGAGTGTTTGCTTTGGACCCAAGAAGAGATATTTAACGCGCAAAATGGTGCCATCTTTAACCCTTTCAAGACAGTTTTCTTAGGCTCAGAGCATGGTGGAGTGGGGCTGGCTGGAGGGCAGGGTGGTCACACCTCATCCAGGGGCTGCTTGGCAGAGCAGGCAGTAAAGGCAGTGCAGGGAGAGACAGTGCAGGGAGACAGACAGTGCAGGCAGTACAGGCATGCAGACAGTGCAGGCAGTACAGGCAGACAGAGAATGCAAGCAGTAAAGGCAGACAGGCAGTACAGACAGGCAGTGCAGGCAGAGAGGCAGTACAGGCAGTCAGGCAGCAGGCAGTATAAGCAGTGCAGGGAGACAGACAGTGCAGGGAGACATGCAGACAGTGCAGGCAGTACAGGCAGACAGAATGCAAGCAGTACAGGCAGTGCAGGCAGTACAGGCAGACAGACAGCACAGGCAGTGCAGGCAGTGCAGGCAGTGCAGCCCGAGGCAGCAGGCCGGCCTGTCACAGGGTGCATGCGCTACCCACAGGTGTGTCAGCTGTTTTCATTGTCATCTGTGGGTGCTGCCTAAGGAAGAAGTTTTTCCTCCAGGCAGGCTGCCTGACCATCCTGCAGGATCTCGGCGGCTCCTCAGCAGGTGACCCTGGGCAGCGGGAGCAGGTAGGACACGGCTGCTGCCTGTACCTCTGTCCCCATTGCTGCCCCCAGGAACCCTTCTTCAGCTGGGACTGGCGGGGGGCATAGCAGACAGGGGCTGTCCGAGCCACCCCCCATGGCCATATCAAAGCATTTCACTGGTCTTGAGAGGGACTGGGGAATGGCATTGCGTGTCAGGGGGGATAGCATTGCATGTTTGGGGCGTGTCGTTGCATTGTTTCCTCTCCTGCATATCCCTGGTGGCACAGAGCTGGGCAAGCCTTGGGGACAATCCTGTGGATTTGGGGTTCCTAGTGAGGGGAGGTGGGGGCCCACAGGCCCCACACGTCTCCAGCAGACACTTGTCCTCTTCCAGCTCTTCTGACCCAAGTTTGCTTAGTCATGGCTTCCAAGCGTAAAGCTTCTTCCCTGAAGCGACCAGACAACAGGGAAAAGAAACCGAAAGGGAAAGAGGAGGATGACACCCAGAGCTCCACCTTGGCAGCCCTGAAAACTGCTCCCAGGGAGAAACCCCCTGCCACAATTGATGGGCCGTGCCCCCTGAGCACGGCACCAGACGCCCGGGTGAGAGCAGGGCTGAGGTACTCAGAGGGGCAGGGGTGGGAGGGTTAGGGTGGGAGGGTTGGAGGCGTCTCAGAGCAGCCCCTGCCCTGTTGACACAGGCTCAGCCCCAATTTTCCTTGCAGACCCCACTGTGTTCCCACTGGGACATTTCTGCACCCTCTCCTTCCCCAAATGGTCCCAGGTGCCAGCCCAGGCCATGTCACTCACTACAGGTTTATGAGGACTATGACTGCACCCTGAATCAGACCAATATCAGCGCCAACAACAACAAGTTCTACATCATCCAGCTCCTTGAGCATGGTGGTGCCTACAGTGTCTGGAGCCGCTGGGGCCGTGTGGTGAGTCCAGCCTGGCATCACTCATCCCCCGCACCTCAGCTGTCCCCACCCTGCCTTTGGAATGCCAAAAGCTGAGGGTGAACCTCGTGGTTCCTGGTCCCAAAGCAAGCACCCAAGCGTCCTGCTATAACCCTTTAATGGGGGGCCTTCAAGGACTTATCCCCACACAACATAATCAGCCTGGCTGGGGCACGTGGCACCTGTCCCCGCAGTGAATGTGAGTGTGACAGCCCAGCAAGGAGTCCTGGGGTGTCTTCCTGAGCTGGTGGCTCAGCACATTCCTGCTCACTGCCCCACAGCCCTGCTATCACACCCCCCCTTGTTCCTGCCTGCTTCCACCGGCACGGGGCTGGTGGAGCAGGGATGCAGGGGAGGTCCTGACCACTGCTGTACACTGCCAGGGAGAGGCGGGCTGGCCCAAGCTCATGCCCTGTGCCTCCCTGGAAGCTGCCAAGAAGGCCTTTGAGAAGAAGTTCCAAGAGAAGACCAAGAACAGCTGGGCAACAAGGGAGAACTTCGTTCCCCAGCCAGGGAAGTACTGGCTTGCTGAGGGGCCGCCAGGGCCTGGGCAGGAGGCGAAGGCTGCCCTTAGGGTGAGTACTCTGGGCACCCAGGGTGTCACCGTGCTGGGATGGTCCTCATTGCACTCCTGGCCCACTGAACACCAGGACATCCAAGATGGTCAGCAGGATGGGATGGGTTTTGAGGGGGGTCTGGGTGCATGCTGAAACAGTTTGCAGGCAGAGATTTGAGGATAATGGGTTAAAATGGAGTGGGAGGGCATCCTGAATGAGAAACATGGCCTTCTGGGTTACATTGGCCATGGAAAGTGGAGGCAGCAGCTGCCCATTGCTCTGCTGCCCCAGGAGCAGGCTCTCCTCACAGAGGCAGGCAGCCCTGGTGCCGTGCTCTCACAGCCTGTTGCAGGCTTGCAGCTGATGTGCGGTGTCTGCAGATGGATGCTGTGGATGGGGAAAACGTCTGCAAGCAGCAGGTGCTGCCCTGCACCTTGGACAGAGCCACACAGGACCTGGTGTCCCTCATCTTCAGCAGTGACATGTTCCGGGATGCCATGCAGGCCATGAATATCGGTAGGAGGTGATGGGTTGATGGGTGGCATGGGTTCGGTCTGGAGGGTACAGGTGGGGAGGTGAACGGAGCTGAGGTGCTGATGGATGTTAGAGCATCCCCTCTGATATCCTGGCACCTGATGGGACTGTGGACACCCCATGCTGGGTGCCCGCACTTGCCCCTGGTGATACTGGAGGTTCTTGGAAGTAGCTGTGGGGCAAGTGGGGTGGATGGGTTCACCTCCCCTGTAGATGTGAAGCTGGGGAAGCTGAGCAAGCAGCAGATCGCAAGGGGCTTTGAGGCACTGGAAGAGCTGGAGGCAGCGCTGAGGGAGCAGCCCCCCCAGGCCACTCGCCTGGAGGAACTCTCCTCCCGCTTCTACACCATCATCCCACACAACTTTGGACGGGCACGGCCGCCTCCCATCGACTCCCCTGACCTGCTGCGTGCCAAGAAGGACATGCTGTTGGTGAGATGCCAGAGCACGTAGTGGGTGGCATCCCTTCCCGGTGGGGCAGGAGCTGCTGGCAGGAGGCTGGGCTTGCCGTGGTCCCCTGGCACAGTGCCCGGCACTGGCGGTGAGGATGTCTCTGCTCTGTCCCTGCCAGGTGCTGGCCGACATTGAGGTGGCACAGAGCCTGCAGGCACAGAAAGTGAAGGAGGAGGAGGAGGAGGAGGAGGAGGAGAAAGAAGTTGCCCATCCACTGGATCAGGATTATGCCCTGCTCTGCTGCCAGCTCTCCCTGCTGGACCCAGCTTCCCGAGAATACCAGGTGCTGCTTGTGCCATAGCGTCCCATATTGGGAAGCAATTATGTCAGGCCTGCAGGCACCCCAAAGGTTCCTACTGTCCCAGGGGGCCTGTGGGCATTGCTGGGATGGCTGCTTGGAGTGACACAGCTTTTTTGCCTCCCCCTCGGCAGCTGATCCAAACTTATGTGATGCAGACTGGGCAAGAAGTTGGCATCCTCAACATCTGGCAGGTGGCCCGAGATGGTGAGGTGAGGAGGAGGTGATTCTCCCCATGTCACAGTGGGGAAGCCGTGGCTGCACCCCAGGATTGCTTTAGGGCTGCTCCACCCGGGAGAGGATTCAGCCCAGTTGGCCAGGGCCAAACAGGTCTCCTGCCCCTCCAGGCAGGCACTGGGGCTGGACTGGGGAGGTGGGTGGCAGTCCTCTAACCCTGGGCACCCACGTCTCCCTCCGTGGACAGCACTTAGCTCTGCATCTCTCCAGGATGAGCGTTTCAAGGCCCATGACCTCCTGGAGCACCGGCGCCTGCTTTGGCACGGCACCAACGTGGCGGCGGTGGCGGCCATCCTGAAGAGCGGGCTGCGCATCATGCCCCACTCAGGCGGGCGTGTGGGCAAGGGCATCTACTTCGCCTCTGAGAACAGAAAATCAGCCTGCTATGGTGAGGCTCCTGGGATGGGCTGGGCTGCTCATGATGCCCACAGGGTCTGTGTGGGCCGGCCACCTTTGCACACCCCCTGCCAGGCAGCTGTGGGCATGCCAAGCCCCTTGCCTGCCATGGCAGTTGGCCCCTGTGTCCCAGCGTGGCCTGGGCACAACCAGATGGGAACACCAGGGATGGTGCTTTCATCCCCATCCCTTTCTCCCATGGCAGTGCGCTGTACATCTAAGAAGGTTGGCATCATGTTCCTGACGGAGGTGGCCCTGGGCAAGCCCTACCGCGTCACCTGCAATGACCCCACGCTGTGTCAGCCACCTGCGGGCTATGACAGTGTCCTGGCCTGTGGCCAGACAGAGCCGGGTGAGCCTGGGGCAGGAGGGCTGTGGCGGCTGTGGGGCTGTGGTGGGCACCGGGCAGGGGCGGGGAGAGAGGCCAGATCTCAGGTTTGATGTGGTGGTGGGGTGTCTTCTGTCCCAGATCCTGCCCAGGATGAGGAGGTGCTGCTGGATGGCAAGAAGGTGCTGGTGTGCCAGGGCAAGCCCATCCCCATGCCTGCTTACAAGGACTCCTCCTTCAGCCAGAGCGAGTACCTCGTCTACCAGGAAAGCCAGTGCCGGATCCGCTACCTTGTCCAGCTCTGCTTCTGCAGGTGCCTGGGAGCAGCACGGCCCTGGCCCGGCACCGGCTGGTGACACCCCTCAGCCCAGAGCACAGTGATCTGGATTCTCCGGCCACCCCACCTGGGGCTTGGCAAGGGACAGGCTGGCATGGGGACTGAGCTTGCTTTGACTGAATAAAAGCGCTGTGCCTTGCACCGAGTGATGCTCTCGCTTTTCTGCCTGGCGAGGCAGGTGTGCTATAGGGAAGGGTGTCAGTGGGTCCCTGAAGGGATGGCACGGGTGGCTCTGGAGGGACTGAAGCCTTCAGATGAAAGCTGGTGTCTTTGAGAGCCAGCTGCTCTCGTCACCTATAGCAAGGCACACGGCTGATGCCCACCCTGTGGCATCAGAGCTTCAGAGGACGAGCAAGATCTGCCACCCTGCCTGGGCATGGAGGAACTCACCCATCCATCCTGAGGGTGAGGGCCTGCTCTCCCTCTAGTGCCATGCCTCACGCCATGCCTGCTGTCCTGCCCCAGCCTGGCACCCATGCCAAGGCCTTCTCTGTGCTCATGTGTGCCCCTTGAGCACATGTCCGGGTGCTCAGGCTGCTGGGGAAGGGCAACTCCCAGCTGTGTTGCCCCGATGCCCCATGAGCATCCATGTGCCAGTGGAGATGATTTGCTGCAGACCTGCCTGTAGCTCATCCTTGAGCCCCAGGGACCTGAGGGCTGAGCTGTTGCTGTGGAAGGACCAGGCCTGGTGCAGTGGATGGCCATTCTGGGGAGGTTCAGGGCTCAGGAACCCCGATCCTCCCTTCCTGAGCCCTTGCCGGCTGCTAGGACCCAGCAGCTGTCCCTGTGGCACTGCCACGGGTGCAGGCAGTGCAGGCAGTGCCGGGAGTGACAGCTGGTGCCATCCGCAGCTGGCAGGCTGCAGGCAAACAGGATGACGAGCGGGTGACGGGAGCGGGGAAGGGGGAGCGTGGCCGCACGCAGGGCCGGCAGCCGCGGTTCTGCTGCGGGAGCAACACCAGCAAGCGGGACCCCAGTGAGGAGAGGAGCACCACCCATCTCCCCAGGAGCAAAGGTGCGCTGAATCCCACCCAGCCCGGGGTCCCCTTGGGCCAGAGCAAGAGGCTTGGGCCAGGCAAGTTGTGCTGTCCCACCTCGGGACATACCGGTGCCACTGGAGAGGGGGACGGGCTGTCAGCGTGGCACGGGTGCCCACAGGTCCTAACAATGCTATCCCTGGCCAGGTTGCGGGCAGCCTGGGTGCCAGCTCTGGGACAGCCAGGGTGCTATCACTTCACTGGCTACCTCTCCCTCCTGCAGCACCTTGGAAGTGTGCTGGTTGTCCCTCTGTTTCTCTGTGGCTCTTCTTCGTTTTGGTTCTTTCCCTTCACACCCTGCTCCTGATCCCAACAGGCAAGGAGAAGGTAGCAGCCATGCTTGTGGTGGGCTTACCCTCTCTGGGACACGGGAGAAGAGCCCTTGCTGCCCAGGCACCGGAGCTGCTGGCTTAGCCCAGGAGGGGCATGGCGAGCCAGACGGGGTCAAACACCACAGACCGCCTGGAGCTGCTCTCCGTCCCCGAGCACTCCATTGCCCAGGAGGTGGTGGGCCTCTTCTGCATGATCCTGCTCACCCTCACCACTCTGGTGGCCAACATCGTGGTGATGGTCATCATCCTCAAAACGCCCCTTTTCAGGAAGTTCATCTTCGTCTGCCACCTCTGTGTGGTCAATCTCCTCTCAGCCATTTTCCTCATGCCCCTGGGGATCATCTCCAGCTCCTCCTGCTTCAACTGGGTGATCTACAGCATTGCCGAGTGCAAGGCCGTGATATTCCTGAATATCTGCTTCATCAGTGCCTCCATTCTCACCATCTCTATCATCAGCGTGGAGCGGTACTACTACATTGTCCACCCCTTGAGGTACGAGGTCAAGATGACCATCAGGCTGGCGGTGGCTGGCGTGATTTTCATTTGGGTCAAGTCTGTTCTCATCACTGTCTTGGCACTGGTGGCGTGGCCTCACGGCAATGGGGCCACCAGCGCCAGCCGCTGCACAGTCTACTGGAGCCCTGGGGCCCACAAGAAGGTTTTCGTGATCCTCTTCAGCATCACCTGCTTTATTCTGCCCACCATCATCATCCTTGCTGTCTACTCCAGCATCTACCGCGTGGCCCGGACTGCATCCCTGCAGCAGGCGCCTGTGCCGGCACAGGCAGTTGCACCCAGACAGCGATGTGACTCCATCGCCAGCCAAGTGACCATCCTCACTACCAGGATCCTGATGCTGCCCAGGCTGATCCCAGACCGCCTTCTGGGAAGCAACAAGGCCATCCTCACCTTGGTCCTCATTGTGGGACAGTTCTTGTGCTGCTGGCTGCCTTTCTTTGCTTTCCACTTGCACTCCTCTGTCACTGTTGGCACTGTGGGTGGTGGGCACGGGGAGATGGTGGTTACCTGGATTGCCTACTCCTCCTTTGCCATTAATCCTTTCTTCTACGGGCTGCTGAACCGCCAAATCCGTGAGGAGCTGGCCCGGCTCCGGCGCAGCTGTCTTAACCATCCACTGGGTCAGGAGTTCTGTCTTTCCATCTCGGAGGCTTCTGTTCAGGAAAACTTCTTGCAGTTCCTCCAGAGAGCAACTTGCACGCTGGAGACCCACACCAGCTGTATCAGCCCCAGCCCCAGGAACAGGCTGGGCCAGACTACAACGGGCCTCCCCCGCCCAGGTCAGGTTCCCGAAGAGAGCAGCTGAGAAGGAGGCTCTGTCCCACTGTGCTGGGCAGGAGACCTGCCAGGGACCCATCAGACCTGCTTGGACGCAATGTCTTGGATTTGGAGGAGTCCTCGTTCAGGTTTTGCCTCTTCTCTGAGCTTATGGTGGAAGATGGTTTCTCTGCTGGGAGAAGGTAGCAGATCCCGGGAAGTCACATCTCTCTTCTGCAGGCTGGAATTGTCTCTGGCTCCACCAGCACAGCCCAGTTCCATGGATGGGCTCTCCTCCAGACATGGAATGCCAAAGGGCTTCTGCACATGGGCAGGGGATGGGACACCTCCATTTCCATTGCCCCGCTGGGAGCACTCCTGGCCAGCAGGGAAGAGCAATGTCCCTTGCACCCTACCCAGGAGCAATGTTCCAGCTAACGCCACTAACACCAGTAACACCAGGGCCCCGAGCCTCCTGCTGAGCCTGCATGGCAAACATGGAGACCTCCGTCCTTGGCTGTTTAACCCAAAACTAACGTCTGTGTGGAGGAGCTCCTGCTCCCCGGGACACTGATCAGGGGGACACACCCACGGGCTGGGTGTGTCACTGTTTGTCCTGCTAGCACGGCAGCATGCAATGCCCGTGGCCATGCCTGGCCATGCCCTCTGTCCCCCTCAGCTGGCAGTGATCACCCCCCTGGGGGGGAACCGGCTGTCTGGGGGTCCATGCCGGGCTGTTTATGGGCGCAGCTGCCCAGCCATGGATGTTTATGGATGCAGCAGTCCACAGTGCCACGTGCCAGCTGACTTGGGCTGCTGGCCAAGGGCATGCTGGAGTGGACATGGTGACACAGGGTGGTGGGGGGTGCCTGTGTGGGGTGCCCCAGGGCAGCAGCAGCCAGAGGGGATCAGGAGCTGCTGTTCCCCTTCAGTCTCATTGCTTTTGAAGGGCTTGGGGGACTCTCTCCTGGGGTCCCAGTGCTAGAAAGGGGACTGGAGCCTTTTGGGGAATGCTGCAGGGGTACATCACCCTCAGCCCACCCATAAAGGTCCCAGGGATGGTGGTGGCATGGTGGGTTGGAGATGTCCCCATTCCAGCAGTAACTGCAGGCCTGAGGGAAAACTGCCCTACGGCCTCTCTAACTGTCCCGGGGCAGGGAGGCACTGCAGGAAGACCCCCAGAGAGATGGGGCTGAAGGCCAGCATCCCCCCCTTGACACAGGGATGCCCTTCCAGCCACCACCCAAGCACGCAGGAGCTGGGGCCACCACTGCTCTTGGGGAAGTCTCCACGCAGGGTGGGGAATATTATTATTATTATTATTATTGTTATTTTCTTGTAAATTTTATCTTTTTATTAAACCATTGATAAGTTACAAAGGAGGAAAAAATATAGACTCATATATATACAGCATTTCCAAGCCAGCAGGCACTGGCTCTTGGATGGGGTTGCTGGGAGGCGATATTGCCCCAGGGTGGCCCAGGGAGGGCCCCCCACCAGAGCCAGTGGAAGAGGGACTCCTGGAGAAGCCAGGCAGTCCTCATCCAGTGGGACCTGGCTTTTGGGTGCCAGATGGACTGTGGGCATGAGCAGGATGGCAGGGCAGGCGGGGTGAGGAGCAGGAGGCAGGGGTCCCACACCAGCACAGGGCACTGGGAGAAGGGACCCTAGGCCGGCAGGGACAGCCCCCCCACCCAATACCAGGACACATGGTCTCTGTGCAGAAAATCAGGGAGGGGGGCACAGCGCTGCTGGGATGGGCAGCAGGCAATGAAACAGCCCCTCCTCCAGCAGGCATTACCACTAGGAAGATCCTTCACTTCCCTGGGGTGGGGGACATGGGGCACCCGGCAGAGGCTGAGGTCAGGGTGGGTGGCGGGAAGGTGTCCCTGCTACTGAGTAGCACCCTGGACCCCCTGGCCCACCCACCAGTGGGGTTCAGTAGGGCGAGAACTTCTGCCGGTCAGCTTTCTTGGTGCCGTTGGCCGCCGAAATCTTGGTCGTGTAGGTGGTGGTACCACCATTGGGACCTGCCACGGAGGATGGGGACAGTGCCAGGAAGGACACCGGCTTCAGGCCGATGAAGTTGGAGAGGGAGATGGCGTAGGGGGTGCCCAGCAGGGCTGGGGGGGCTGGGGTGACGGTGGGAAGTGCCGCACCAGAGCCTGGTGCGAGGGGCTGGGAGAAGCCCATG
Organism: Melanocharis versteri; assembly: GCA_013397845.1. Lineage (NCBI taxonomy): Eukaryota > Metazoa > Chordata > Aves > Passeriformes > Melanocharitidae > Melanocharis > Melanocharis versteri. Next base: position 2,080,016 of record VZTG01003083.1, read on the forward strand.
CCGAGGTCCATGGAGCCAGGGCCTGGTGGCACCTGGGAGGTAGATTTAGCAGTCTCTAAGCTGGGGAAGCAAGAGAGAAGGATGACAATGAGTACCATAGTGACAGAATGGTTCTCCACTGCAACCTCAGGGTGCAGGAACCGCATGCCCCATCCCTTCTGGCACATGCCTCCACAGCACATCCACTGAGCAGGATTAAAAAGCTGTGGCTCAAATCTGGTGGGTCTTGGGTCCTGCACCTACCACCCCAGGATTTCAAAGCACCACCCAGCTCATCCTTCCTGAGGATGCTGTGGTGGGGGTATCCTCCAAAAGCTGCCTTGGGGTACTGGAGAAGGGCCACCCATCACTAGCACCCAGCATGAGTCCCCCCCAGGCTGACACCTACCAGGCTGTGATGAGGTACTGAGCCAGGGTGATGCTGACAGGGGTCCCTGTGATGGTCACGTGCCGCTCACTGGAGCCCTCGGTCTGGTTGCCAATCTTGATGTGGGCGCCCGACATCTGCCTGATCTCGCTGATCTTGCTGCCATGCCGGCCAATGATGCAGCCGATGAGCTGCAGGGGCAGGGACAGGGTGAGCCAGGAGCAGCTAGAGCAGCCTTGCCAAGCAGGGAACTTCCAGGGGCTCACCCAGACACCCCCTACACCTCAGAGGGTTGGTGAAACTGTGGAAGGCACTGGGAGTGTGTGGCACTGCTTTCCTTGGGCAGACCCTGCTTTTTGGTCTCACTCAAGTCCCTCTTGCTGGCATTGTGCCACATGCCAAGGCCTTTCCTTGGCATTGGCCAAACTCTTCCCCCCTGTCCTGTGTTTCAGTTTCCCTTTTCTTCTGCCCCAGCTACTCCCTCCTGCTCCTAAGCTCTGGCAGAGCCTCCACTGTGTGGGCCAGTGGGTGCTGGCCTCCGGAAAGTGCCTCCAGAATGGGACACATGGGTGAGGACAAGCTCTTGTCATTCCCAGACCAATACATACGTCATTGGGCACCAGGAACTCCTGGGAGCTGCTCTGGGAGCTGGCATCAAGGCCTGGAGAGAGAGACAGAGATGTCAGCAATGAGAGGGCAGGTCTCCAGTAGCTCTGTGCCCCTACCCCAGCCCCCTACTGGGACGGTGAGCGGCCCTGGGGACAAACCTGAAGGATCCCTGGGGAGAGGCAGGGACGACAGGACACAGACACAAGTCATAATTTGGTGCTGGTGCTCTCCCACTGCAGGACTGAGGAGCACTGGTAGGTGCAGGGACCCCAGGAAAGCAATGAGAGGGTTGTGCTGGAGGGGGCGGGTAGACATGCTGGGGGGGCTGGGACTGGAAAGGGTGCAGAGGAGGGAAACCCCTTCATCAAGGCCAGGTGTCAGGGTGGATCAGGAGAGGCACCCACACCCTCAGCCTTGGGGGGAGCATGGGAGATGCTCACCTGGCATCACGGTGGGTGCATGGCCCAGGGGGGCGAAGGGAAGCGCATGCCCTGAGAGCTGCTGCAGCTTTGTCACCTGTCCAGGCAGTGCAAAGAGGAGGAAGGTGGTGTTAGGAGTGATGGCAGAGGGTCCCCTGTGCCCCAGTGCCTCCCAAGACAGGCATTCCCATCCCAGTGGGCACACACCCTGCTGTCACAGGGATAGACTCACCTCTGCAGGAGGCACCCCGCTGTACTGGCCCTGCATGGAGAAGCCCTGGGGAGAGAAAAAAGGGGCATCAGTGGGGAGCCAGGTGGGGACCATTGTCTCAGGTCACTCCCCCCTGGGGCAGAAAGACTACCCTGAGCCCACCAGAGTTGCCCCTTGCTGGCAGAGGCTGCCCTCCTGGCCACCTCATGCCCTCGGAGATGCTGTGGCCACTTACCTGATTGGCAGAGAGCAGGATGGTGCCCAGGGAGAGACCAGGGTGGTAGGGAATGGTGGCCCCCTTCGGAGGCGACTGGAGACAGAAGGAAGGAGGTGGAGGAGATGAGAGATGAAGCTGAATGTCCCTGTAGCCCCAAGGACCCTCTGCCCCCTTATGCCCCCAGCAAGCTGGGCACAGCCCCCAGCACCACACAGGCAGGGTGCTGCTATGGGTTTCCACACAGGGTGACCCTGGTGTTTGGGTCCAGATGGGCATGGGAAGCCTTGGAGAGGGGGAGGTGGGTAGCAGATACCCCCCGGGCTGGGCATAGGGCTTGGCAGGTACCTCCAGGATGACAGCACAGATCTGCCTCACGCACTGGATGATGGTGTCTGGCACCCCTGAGACAGTGACAGCCCGTTCAGTGGAGTTGGGCAGCAAGTCGCCGGCCACCTGCACCTGTGCCCCTGTGCTCTGCAGGAAGCAAAGAGAGATGCTGGCATCCCCCAACCACTCCCTGCCAGGGCTCAGCACCTCACACCTCCCCTGTCGCCCTCCTGAGCCCCCAGGGACCATTGCAGGACCTGCAGGGTGATGCTCCCTCTCCTCCATCACTTCCCCCAGCCCCTGTGGGACTGTGGCAGCCCCCACACTCAGGGCTCTGTGCCCCCAGGCAGAAAAGGGGATCCCACATCCAGGTTACCCTCAGCCTCACCTCCCGGATCTCCCGGATCTTAGCTCCCGCCTTGCCGATGAGGGAACCGCATTGGCTGGCCGGGATGACAAGGCGCAGGGTCACTGGTGCTCTGCCTGCTGACACCCCATCACTCCCTGCTCCCAGGTCCTGTGAGAGATGTGGGATGCAGCGTCAGACCCCCAGGATCCCGCAGGTGTGGGGGAACCTGGCGGGGATGTAGGGGAGGACTGTCTACCTCCTCCAGCTTGAAGGCGATCATGGAGACAGCGCGGAAGACGGCGTCGGTGGAGCCAGTGATCGTGGTGATGCGCTCGGGGCAGGACCCTTCCGAGATAGTGATGCGTGCGCTGCTCTGGGGACAGTGTCACACCCCGTTAAGGGTGTCACAAGCCCTGTGCTTCATGACTTCCCCCAGGGATAGCCTCATAGGGGGAGATCGATGCCTTCGAGCCTGAGCCTTCCCCCTCCCACCTGCCCCAGGCAGCCTCCCCTGGGATGCTGCTTTGCTTTCCCTGGTTCCACCTGGGATTTAGGGGCCAGGCACATGGGAGCCACCAGGTACAGGCATGACAGACAGCAGGACCTGGCAGCCCAGCAGGATGCCCTTACCTGCTCTCGTATCCTCTTAACAGTCTCTCCTTTCTGCAGGTAAAGGAACAGGGTGGGTGGTCAGGTCCAGGGGAGCCAAGGGCTGGCAAAACACAGGACCCCAAATCTTACCTTGCCGATGATGCTGCCAATCTCCTGCAAAGGCAGAGAAGAGTGGTACTGTCAGCAGGCAGCTCCCTGCCTGCCACACCCCTCCTCTGCCCACAGCCTGGCAACAGGCAAACCCTGCCCCCAGGGATACTGGGACACTGGGCGACTTAACTAGTGACACTGGGGCATGGGAATGTGCCCCTCCCTGGCTTAGGATGGGGAAAGAAATCCTTCTGGGAATACTATTCCCAGGGGAGACTGGGAGCAGAGGAAGGAAACAGGGCGTGGTGAGGAGCTGGAGCTCCAGAATGGCCCCTCACCGCAGGCATCGCTGACCCCCCAGCGGCACCGAGCCCCCTGCCATTACCTTGCCGTGCATGAGCATGCGGAGGGTCAGGGTGATGCTGAGCTCTGTCTCCTCGGGACTGCCACCCACGCCACTGGCTCCATCCGGTGATGCCATGGCGAGAGGGCGAGATGAGCCTGTGGGACATAGTGGTCTTCAGAAAGGGGGGATGCTTCAGCTAACCCCCCACCCCCAGATCTGCAGTTTGAATATCCTATGGCTGGGAAATGGGGAAGCTGAGGCAGAGGCAGCACTGTGCCCTCCTCTGGCAGGTGAGGCTCACATGGCCCCATGGCACCCTGCGGGCACCCTGCACCCCCAAAAGGGACCCGCTGCTATGTGTCTGCCTGAGCTGCCTTCAGTCTGTCCTACACAGAGCCAGGAACTGGATGGATAGAGGGGGAGGAGGCAAGGTGTGTGGAGTGTGGCTGTGGGAGTGGGGAGAGCAGAGGTGGCCTGGGTGGTCTCACAGGCTATGCAAGCCACCTTCTTTCTCCTCCTCCTTTCCCCCTGCCCATGCCGCAAAGCCCCAGGGGAAACTGAGGCAGGCTCCCTGATGGGGACCACCCCAACCGAACCACAGCATGATGCCCACTGACTGATGCCGCTGCACCCTGTCCCTTCCCAGAGCACCCCAGGGCCCCCCGGACCCGGTGCCTGGGTGGCCGTGGGCGGCCAGGGCCCCTGGGAGGAAGACAATTACTGTGTGTCCAGGCCCGGGTGGGCGGCTGCGGCACCGCTGGCTCCCGGCAAGCTGGGCGATGCCAAGCAGCTTTGAAACAAAGCACCCGTGTTGAGGCTGGGGCCGCGTCCGCGGGCATGGCGGGGGNACATCTCCTGCATCAGGGTAACGGGGGGAGGGGGGGGCGCACCCCCTAAGCGCTATGCCGCGCACCCTCGGGGTGGTTTGAACGCCCCGTCTCCACCCTTCTGTTACCGCGGGCTGGAGAAAGCTGGAGAGACTGAAGAAGGGGAATATTCCCGTTCCTGATGCAGGGGAGCCTGAAGTGGGGCAGAGGGGGAGGGATGCACCCTGCTGTAACCCCTGCCCGCGGCATCCGGAGATGGGTGGGGTGCCGGCAGGGACGCGCAGCCGGCCAGGGTCCCCGGTCCCCCTGGGGATGAATGGCTGCAGGAATCCGCCAGGGACAAAAGACCCCGCCGGGGGAAGAAAGACGAGGCTGGCGGTGGGACGGGGGAACGCAGCAGGGCCACAGACAACGCGTGGGGGGTCTGCGGGCAGGGGGGTGCTCTCCCCCAGGTGAGCCGGGCTGGCAGGGACGCCAAAGGCCCCGGTGATGGGCACAGGCCACCTGCCATGGCTGGCACTGGGACAGCCACCAAGCTGGGCACCGCCCGTCCTTCGGGGCACCTTCGGCTGGCAAAAGGAGGGGGGACGACAGGAGGTAGCCCCCACCCCGTCCCTGGGGAAACCTCTCTCTGCTCGCCCTCCCGGCCGCCCCAAGCCCCCTGGTCGCCGCGGGAGTGGGGCCTGGCGGGTACCTTTCCGTGCGCCTCGTCCCTCCACCGCCGGCCGCCCCGCTCAGTGCCACATTGTCCCCGGCGGCGCCCAGTGACACCCGGGGCAGGAACAATGAGCCGCTTGACAGGCCAGGGCCAAGCTGGCAGCCCCGGCCCCCACCCCGGTCCACGCCGGGGCCCCCCTCGCTCTTCCCCTCTCCCACATCCCTCCCTCCGGGATCCTATTACAGCGGATAAGAGACACTAAAAGGAACAATGCACCCTGGGTAAGGCCATCTGCCACCGCTGGGGACATTCCTGGCCCCCCCGGCCCCCCTCCCTTTGGCTCACACATCGCCCCTCTTTGTAATTGCGTGGTTTTTTTCCTGGAAGCCGATCAGCTGGCAGGGCTCGAGGGCTCAAGGACACCGGAGCGGGCAGGGATGGGGCAGCTGGCACCCCAAGGCCCGCTGGCACCCCGGGCTGCTGCTGTGAGGTGGTGCCTGGAGGGGCAGGGGGCACGCCTCTATGGGGGGGTTCGGGACAGCAACAGGGGGCCTGAGCCATCCAGGGGCGTTAGGGATGCTCCAGACGGGTCCTGCCAGACTGCCAGGGGAGAGACCAGCTCCTGCACCCTTGGCACTGCCTTGTATCCCCCACACGGGCATCCTGCACCCACAGAAAAGTGCCCCCCCCCCATTACCTCCCCCACTAAATCCTCCTGGGCCCTGGCGTAAGCAGCTAAAGCCCAGGCAAGCTTGGGGAAGGGGGGGGCACTGGGGGGGCACCCTGCTGCCGGCTCCATCTGTGCCCCCGAGTGCCCGGTGCAGCAGCACCAAAGGCAGAGGAGGCAGGTGGCAGGCAGGGGTCTCGTCCCCCCGTCTGTCAGACCTCCCCGCCCGCCCCCTCATCTGTTCATGGCAGCCATTCCTTGGGTAAATCGCCCCCCACCTCCCCAGGGTGCTGGGTGGATGCTGCCATGGGCAGGAGCCTCCCGCGGCTGGCAGTTCCCTTTTAAGCCCCTGTGGATTACCCTGGACTTGGGTGCATGCCAGGAGGGGTAGGAGGAGGAAGAGGAGGATGAAGAGGAGGCTGGCCAGCTGGGGACACGGCTGTCACTACCTTGGGGAACCTACCTGTCCCTGAACACAACCCCAGGGCTCCCTGGACACTCTCTGAGGTTCTGTCAGAGGTGACGGGTGGGCTCCAGCGAGGCTGACGCTCACCCACCCACAATCCCCAAACGTACCATCCCTCAGTGGCTGCATCTTCCCTGCTGTCACCCCCCAAACCTGTGTGGGACAGCAGCCATGGAGGTGGAGATGGGGGAAGGAGGTGGGAAAGGTGGAAAAGAAGCAGGATGAAAGTGGCAGGAAAGTGCTGGCAGAGCTTGGGGTTTTATTTGGTCCCAAGAGAGGTGGGTGCTGGTGTGGGCCAGTGCAGTGTGCCAGCCGAGCACCTGGGTTGGCACAAGGGTGCATGTGCAGGCAGAGGGGTGGATGGGTTGGCCACATCCCCCTGCCCTGTGGTTCCATCCCGCTCACTTCAGCTGCTGCAGGAAGGCCAGGAGTCCACGGTGCCACTCATTGGGCTTGTCCAGGTAGCAGGCATGTCCTGCACCCTGCAGCATCAGCACTTGGTGCTCAGGGAGGTGCCGCAGGTTGTTCAGACTGGTCTGCCCCAGCTCCACGTCCTGGTCCCCGTACACAATCAGCGTGGGGATCTGTAGAGGGGGAACGCACCCTGAGCCTGCAAGTGCCACCCAGGCACTCGCTCCTTCTGGCCAGGGACGCCCTGGAGGGGAGACACTTGCCCATGTCCTCCATCCAGTTATGACAAAGGAAAACTGAAGTTCAGACTCCTGGGTCTCCAATTGTCCCCTCTTGACCTCCCACTACCCCACATTTACATTTCTTCATCATCACGTTCCCCTCTTGCAGTAACAACAGGGTTTCTGGGCTGTTTGGCCTTTCCCCTGCTCAACCCCAGTGCCAGGGTGCCCTCTTCACCATCCCCTCCCAGTTCCCCGACCTCTCCAGTGCCCCTCCAGGCCATACTTTGATCTGGGCATACTGCTCCGCCGTGAATTTCTCACTGCAGATGGGTGCCACAGGTACATAGGCCTTGAACAGGTGGCTGTGCTCCAAGAGGAAGGGCAGGGAGTACATGCCACTGAGTGATGGGCTGATCACCACAGCTGGACCCAGGCACAGAGCCTCCGAAACTGCCTTCAGGAACACTGCCGGTGCTGGCTGGCCCACGGGCGCTGGGGCCACAGCATCCTTTGAGCGCCCCAGCCCTGAATGGTGGGAGACAGAAGTGGTGCTGTCAGGCTCCACACTGCCTCAGCGACTGGGAGAAGCCAGCACAGCACAGCACAGCACAGCAGGACACCAGGACTGCCATCCTGGCATCACAAACCGGTGGCTACCCCACCTCACTCTAGGGCTGTGCTCACCACACCTTACCCGGCAGATCAATGGCCACGGCTCGGTAGCCGTTCTCGGCCAGGGTGGCGAGTGTCCCCACCTGCAGCCAGGTTTCGGAGGAGAAGCGGATGCCGTGCAGCAGCAGCACTGTCAGCTTCGGCACTGCCTGGGCTGGCTCAGCTTGGCGGTAGAAGAGGGTCTGTCCTTGCACCGTGACGGTGCTCTCGGTGATCCTCGGGGTGGCCATGCCTGGGGGCCGGGGGGTTGTTAAGTGGGGTGAGAGGTGGGAACGGGAGGGCTGACGGGCCTTCTACCGCTGTCGAAGCCCAGTGGTGGCAGGAAGGCAAGAGGGCTGTGAGGGGGCATCATCTTCACTGTGGTGGCACCAGTGGGGTCACTGATGTGCCAGGCGGCCTCATGGGCCCGCCCCTGCCTCAGTTTCCCCGTGCGGCGCTGGGCCTGCAGCCCTTACCTGCTGCTCCGCAGACGGGGCCGGCCGCCGCTCGCCTCCTCCCCACCGCACCACGGGACTGGGGGTTCCGCGCCCCGGGGCCAAAGACCGGCGGGGAAGGCGGGAGAACGGCGGCACCGCCTCATGGAGCGCAAGGTCCGGGGCGGCCCCGGGAACCTCTGAGGCCCCGCCGGGGCCCCGCCAGGCCGGGCCGGGCCGGGCCGAGCCCTGCCCCGCCAAGCGAAGCCGAGCTTCACCGAGCTTCACCGAGCGCAGCCGAGTCTTGCCGAGTGTTGCCGAGCCCTACCCGAACTGTACCGAGCCAGGCCGAGCGCTGTAGAGCAGAACCCGAGCTCCGCCGAGCCGGAC